>CM053769.1:672162132-672194256 GCA_028658325.1 Potorous gilbertii | reverse complement strand
GTGATCCTCCCCCTAAGCGCAGGAAGAAACGAGGATTACCCTGAATGTCTGGACACTATTCCTGGTATCAGATGGAAGCAATTTCTTAAGACCTAGAGTAGATAGATGCTCTTTTCTAAGCAGGGGGTTAAGCTTGCTGAATCCTCAGTATCTGAGCCTCTGTCAGCCTGGGAATTCTTCACCTGGACTCTGTTCCTCTGGGCTCAGAATACTGCCACTAGACTGCTGGGTTAGCCAGACTGGAGTCTTTTTAAAGGTTAGCAAGTTTGTGTGATGCCATCTGTCTTTCTCTGCGTGCATGTGTGTGTTTGTGTATGATTCTGTACATTGTGCAAAATTAGAATTTACTTAGGACAATGCTTAAGGAGCAATTGCATTTGAACTCATGGGGTATGTAAAGTTTCTTAGTAGCTTTTCCTTAAGAGATCAAAAACTAGGTAGTACTAATAGCACTAGTCATCCACTCTAATGGTTATAGGTTGTTAATGCTGACTGGGATCTTAGAGGTTAGATAGTCCCATACCTTCACTTTATAGATGAAGAAACTGAGGCCTAGAATTAAAAGTGTTTTTACTCAAGGTCACATGACCAGTTAATGTCCGAGGCAGGATTACAGCTGACTCTCAGACCAATATTTTTCCAGAATGATGAATAATTGGTGTGTTTTTGTATTTTCAGAGGACTTCTCCACCTATTACCCTCACAATATAGCATTACTAGGAAAAATAATTCAACTTTAATAAGAATAGCTAAGTGCTATCTTTCTCTCCAGCTAATCTTAGTGAACGTTTGGAAATGTCTCTGTTCTTAAACATTTATCTGCATTTGTTCCTCTTTGCTTTCAGAGTCTGTAAGTAAAATTTAGAATTTGCTTTGCACTTGATAATGAGCTCATCCCAGACAGTCTGGATGGTTTTGTTTATATGAAGGATTTCATCCTCTCTGATTTTCTCTTTAAGTACTTAAAAACATCCTCAGAAGCTGTTGTCAAGATATTGTCCTAATGTCTCTTGGATACTGTCACTGTTATTGGATTCATTCCATCTGGTCACCTCCAGAGTCTTCACCTCCACCCCAACCATCCAGGTACCATCAGAAGTGGATGCCATGGGTCATATTCTTTCCCCCTTCTCTGGGCTCATGTTGAAGGCTGTATTGATGGGTTGGGGAAGGCAAAGATGGGTTGGGCCATATATTCAGGAAATATACCTAGGCAAAGACAAATTTCTGAGAATGGGGATGTATGGAAGAGGTGTGGATATAGCCAAGGGGAAAAAGGGAAAGGGCTCCAACAGGGGAGCGAGAAAGTAGCAAATTATAAGGAAGGTAGGAAGTATATAAACAGAATTATTCTTTCTCTTACTCCTCTTCTTCAGCCCAGAATTAGAAATGAGAACACCTAGGTTCCTCCTTAACATCCTTAGACTAATTGCTTGATTCACTTTGTGGCTCAGTTACCCAATCTGTAATATAAGGGAGTCATACAGGTGATTCTCAGGACCATCTTAGTCTCAACATTCTATCATTCTAATAGTTATAGTCTGGAAAAATAATTGGAAAAGGCTTCTGGAATGAGAATGCCTAGAAAGCATGGAGGACAGTTGAACAGAGATCAACAGTAAACATTAAGCTATGACAGAAGGAAAAAATCTTTGATCCTTGCAGACTGTAAGGTTACTCAGCAGTAGCACTGTGCTTAGCGTAAATAAGATGCGATTGGACAAAGTCCTGGACCTTTGATGAGGGGGAGGAGGAAGAGGAAGAGGAGGAGGATATTGATGGTATCAATTAACAAACATTTATTAAGCACCTACTAAGAACATAACACTGGAGGAAAATACAGAGTGAAATAATCCCTACTCTCAAGATTGTGGCACTTTTACTGGAGCAAAGAAAAATATCTCGGAAACTATCATATTGCAAATGAGAGTAGCAGAAAAATCAGGTTTATTTCTTCTGCCCTATCAATCAATTAATCAAAAAGATTTATTATGCATGTATTACATTCTAGTCATTAAACTGGGACTCAAACACAAAAATGAAACGTTCCCTGCTCTCAAGAAGTTTACATTCCATATAAAATGAGAGCAGTGTGTGTATGTGCATGTGTGTGTGTGTGTGTGTGTGTGTGTGTGTGAGAGAGAGAGAGAGAGAGAGCGAGAGAGAGAGAGAGAGAGAGAGACAGACAGAGAGAGAAACAGAGAAGGAGAGAGAGAAACGGAGACACAAAGAGAGGCAGACAGAGAAAAAGAGAGAACTGGGGGAGATGGAAAAAGGAAAGGCCTCATGTAATAGGAATTGAGCTTGCCATCAAACAGCCTTTAATTTGGTTTGTATTTCTGTGTGAAGGTGAAATGAGGACGTCCATGAAGTTAACATTAAGGACTACCTTTCTCACCTTTCTACCTTCCTTCATTCTCTTTCTCCTCCTGGTACAAAGTGCTTTCCAACAGTCCCAAACTCTTGTTTGGAGAGCACAATGAAAAAAATGACCATAGTGAGTGAAATCCTAATAGATTAGCCAACCTACAAATATTTGTGTTTTAATGGAATATGACAGGGAAATGGATCCAAAATTATACACTGTGAAGAGGCATTTTGGGAAAGGGGGACTGACAAATAACAAATGGCTTATAAAAAGCTAACTGTAGTATTCATGATCTATCCACTGTATATAGTTTGTTAACATTCTAGAACCAAACTGATCTCCTAATTCACTCCATTTAAGAATAGGACGTTAAGTAATCTTCCTGTAACTAGGGGAGGCTATCAGTTCATTCAGGGGGAATGGATGTAAAGATTAATAAAGACTCTCCTGATTTCACAAAAAAAAGAATAGGACGTTAAACATGGTACTTTGGGGTGCTGAATGGAATTAGAAAAAGAAAAAAGTGAAGAAACGAGTTCATTTCTTCCCTTTATTCCATTAAATAGTTCTCATTTATTTCCAGGATGCAATGTTCTTTCAGGGGTAAAGTATATAAAGGGTTTCTGAGTAGAATTGGAGAGATCGGTTACACATAGGAGTTCCTATTTCATTTAGAACAATGCCACCCTCCTCTTGCTGGATACCATTCCTTTCTTTTGAGGGCAATACTTCTTGGTTTGAAGGGTGTGGGGATGGTCAACATGTAACTATTTATACTTTAAAATTTAGAACTATAAAGTAATAATCATATGCCATTGAATACAATCTTAGAACTTGCAAATAATTTGTTCAGATATCACATTTTTCTAATCTTGGTTTTAGTAGGTAGCTTCAGAAGAGTTAGTGATACTTTCTAACTCTGTGGCTCAGTTTCCCTCTTTCTCAAATGACCCTACCAAAAAAAAACTGCTCTCACATTGTGAAGCTTTGTGGTGGGTAATTTTAGATCTTAAAGTTCTTAGATTCTATAAGTGCTTAATTAAAAAGAAAAAGAAATTCAGAACCACCACAACTGTGGCCTCTTTTTTCCATGAGCTTGGCATTGAGTGTAGGGGGAAAGATCGGGGCGGATTCTAATTATATCCAAACCACTTGTCTAAACCATTTCTGATTTCCACCCAGCAAATGTAGGTCCCAGGTATCTTATGACAGCACCTGAGCTAGTGGAATGTTAAGCCTCCATTTGTGGAACTTGGCAGAGGGCCAGAGAGCAATCTAAACCGATGGGTGTCTCTTAAAATTGAACCAGATCTCTTGAGGTTGTCCCATCAGCCCTACAATGTGAGTGTGTTTGTGTGTATGTTTTTATTTCCCAAGTGGGAAGCTGTCTGTTTCAAGAACAAAAGCAGAAAACATCTCCTTTTCTTTGTTCTGCCTTTCTTTTGTTTCTATTTTGTCAAATACCATCTGGAAAACATGGACGGATATACTGTATGTGCTATATGAACTGGCTCAGCAACGTCGATGGGATGAAGAGGTTGTTTAAAACATAGTAAAGGGAAAATTATAGGATGAAACAGTGGAATTGAACAGACTAATGATAGGACCATCAGCTAGTTCAGAGCATTCCCTAAAATTGTGTGAATTCAGCTGCTGTTGTATTATTATTTACTTAATGTTTAGGATTTATATATGCATATTATTGGAAATACCAAAAGGTCCCATGGTAATTAAAGTCAGGCAGGATTCACAATTCATACAGGGTTTAGATATTGACTATGGTGCAGTCAGTTGGCCTACAGATACATATATAGGTACTTCAATTTATGGTGCAGTCAGTTGGCCTACAGAGATATATATACATATATATATGTATGTATATATATATATATATATATATATACATACATATATATATATATGTATATATATATGTACTTCAATTTATGGTGCAGTCAGTTGGCCTACAGATATATATATAGGTACTTCAATTTATAGCCATTAATCTGTTAAGGGCATAGGGTCAGATTCAATCCTTTCAGTAAGCTTACTTTCATAGCACCAGACAGACAACTTGGTTTACTGTTTGTAGGATGACAACACTTTATGTTGCTTTCTATGCAATTTAATAAGTTCTTTTCTTTCCAAAAGGTGTTTTGCTAATCCATTTGCTAATAAATGCAGTCCTCATGTTTCCCAGTGATCATATATTTTTAAATGGTGCCGGTTTTGTCATGGCAGATATACCAGCACTTAACACTACTCTGGCCAGATTTCTCCTTGGACAGATCAGGACTTCTCAATGTCTTTCTTGGTTAATCCCACATTTTTACCTGTCCTTGGAGTTTGTGTTCTGAGCTGCTTTGAAGTTGACCCTTGGCAGTATTCAGAGATATTAGTTCATAGAGTATTGTACTAAATTAAAGCATTGCCAAGGAGAGGTCTTGGGGAGCTTCTGCAGTCAGCTGGTGCTCTGCTGATGGAGCTGCTGAGTTCAGCACCACAGGCACATTTTCATAATGCGTTTGCACAGAGGGCTTTGATTCTGTTTCCGAGTCATGTAAGCACTTTTCGAGCTTGTGTTGACAAAGTTATTTGCTTGTTGACCACTTTGCAGCATACTTGATGTACTTTTCATTGTTTCATGGGTATTCGTAGCATCTTTGGTTAGTAACATCCATGAAGATGAGCAACTGAACCTTATTCAAAACTTTCTATTGGGTGAAGGTAAATGATGTAATCTAGGGAGCTTCCTACATTGGAGGAGTCAGGACTTCCATTTACTGAAAATGGGAAATTTGTCTACTTTTTTACTCCATCCTCATTGCCTCCTCTTCCCATTTATGGAAATTCTGGGCATTAAATTATTTTCTGGCATTAAAAGAATGTGTAAATTTTCACCTATTTTTAGTAAAATTGATATCTCTAAAGTTATCAATGATATCTCACCCAATGATTTTTCTCAGGCCTTGTCCTTCTCGACCTTTCTACATTGTCTGATACTATTGAATTTTCATGGCAATGTTCTCTCTCTCTCTCTCTCTCTCTCTCTCTCTCTCTCTCTCTCTCTCTCTCTCCCTTTCTCCCTGATGTGTCTCTGTCTCTGCCTCTGTTTCTCTGTCTCTGTTTCAACCTTCTTTCCATTTGACCACTCCTTCTCAGTTCCCTTTGGTGGATCATCATCCATGTTCTACCTATTTTCTGTGGATGTACATGAATTTGTGTCCTGAGACTTTTCCTACACACTCATTGATATTATCAGTTTCCATGGGTTCAATTCTCCTCACTATGAAGACAAATTTCCATATCCTATATAAACATCTATCTCTGGTCTTTCTCTCTTAGGCTCCAGTAGTACCTATTGGAAGTCTTATAGCAAACACAAGCTCAACACATCTATAACATAACTGATTATCTTGTGCCATCCCCACCAAGCACATCTTTTCCCTATTTCTGCCAAGAGAATCACCATTTTGTCAAATCAGCAAATAAAGTCAAGTCAAGAACCATTTATTGAGTACTTGCTATTACTGTGTTCTAGGAATTGTGCTAAGCACTGGGAAACAAGTACAAACAAAAAGAAAGCTCTCCACAAGAAGCTTACATTTCAATTGGGGAAGACAACACATAAAAGGGAGCTGGAAATATGGTGAGGGGAACGCAGAAGGGGATAGGAGGAGAAGGTCCCCAAGCAAGGGCATAGTGGTAAAGAGAATCAGAAGTGGAAAGTTAGAAGTGGAGCTAGGAGACAAGTGAAAGATGGCCAACCTGGGTGCTTCCTCCCAGCATTCAGGTACCCACTATGTGCCAGGCATTGTGCTAAGTACTTAGGATACAAAGAAAGGCAGCAAAAACCAGCCAAGCAAGACTAGGGGCAGGGCTGCAGAGGGAGAGCATGCTAGTATTTAGTGACTAAAAATTTAGTTATTAAATATTTTGTGACTAAATTTTAGTTTCTCAGATTCACAGTCTTAGAGTCAACTTTAACTCCTCATTTTCTCTCATCTTGTGTAGTCAATCAGTCATTAAGTCTTACTGATCTTTACCTCCATAACATCTCTCACATCCATCCCCTCCTCTCATGACCACCACCCTGCTTCAGGCCCTCAAATCCACTTTCTTGGTTCATTTCAATAGCTTCATAATTTGTTTCCTTGGCCTCAAAGCTGCCCTCTCTCCAATTTATCCTTCACAGAACTTAGAATGAGCCATTTCTGCAGCATAGTTTTGACCACATCAGTCCCCTGGTCATGAAATTCTATGCCTCCCTGTTGCCTCTAAGATCAAAGACAAATGATTTAAATCTAAATCCCTCTACTATCTATTCCAACCTTCCTTTCCAGATTTATCATACATTATTCTACCTCATACACTTGGTGGTTTAGCAAACTGGTCTACATGCTGCTTCTTACACCTGACTCTTTCCTCCCCATCTCTGTATCTTTGCACATGCTAAAAGTCAGAGAACCTTCCATGCCTCTTAGAATTCCTAGCCTCTCTCAAGGCTCAATAAAAATGTCACCTCCTGCATGAAGTCTTTCTTGATCCTTGCTGATGCTAATGCATCTCCTTCCAAAATTATCTTGTTTTCAGTTTCTTCCTATTTTGTATTTATTCAGGTGTGTCCATGTTTTCTCCCCTGGTACAATATTAGTACCTTGAAGTAGTAATTGCTTAATTTTTTGTGTTTGTATTTCTAGTACCTACCACAGTGCCCAGTATATAGTATGAATTTAGTAAATGCTGTTTAGTTGATTTTATCTTAAAAACTATGTCCTAAGGAAAAATCATGCTGTTTATGTTTAAAGTAGGAAAAATTTATGGAAAAAAAGTATTAGTTGAATTAGATAGAGGCAAATTCTCTGACCTATCATGAAAACTCCTTGAACCTATAGAGGAAATGCCTCTATAACTTAGCATGAGGATAATGGAAGAAAGTCTTTCTTATCCAGGATATGGAGGGGTTCTCTACAAAGTAATTCTTTACTCATGACTAAAATCGGCTTTAGAATCTGGCTGCCTATGCATCATCACTGAAGAGTACTGAGCATCTCCTCTTTCCTACCAAAGCTGCAAAAAGCTTCCTCCATTCCCTTTCCAATACAGGGCTGCTGGATTTGGAAGCAGAGGATGAGGATTTGAATTCTAGCTTTGCTGTTTACTACCCAGATAACTTTGGGCACAAGAGGAAATGAGACTAAACAATCCATGAGACACTTGTCAGTTCTAAATTTATAATTCTGAGAGCTGTCATGGTACCTGAAATGCCACCATTTGAGAGGCTATGCCTTTGGGTCTAGAAGCATTTTTGATCTTCAAGAGTCCTTTATTAAAATGCAAACACTAAGTATTCCTTGGAGGAGAAATACTTTAAATCCTTAGAGATTTATTGAGTAGAGAATGAGAACAAGGTCCCATGGGAATGTGACAGAGGATAGCTAGGAGGAAGGATACTTACTGGTCTGTAAGGAGAGCCAGAAATACATTAAAAACCAACTTTGCTTACTTTGCAATCTTGCTTAGTGCTGGCTCCATCTGACACCTTACTAGATGCAAAGATCAACACGTATATTTTGTTTTTGTTTAGTTGTTTCAGTCATGTCCAACTCTTTGGGACCCCATTTGGGGTTTTCTTGGCAAAGATAGTTTGTCATAGTTTGTCATTTTCTTCTCCAGATAATTTCACAGGGGTGAGGAAGATGAGGCAAACAGGGTGAAGTGACTTGCCCAGGATTACATAGCTGAGGTTGTTTTTGACTCATGTTCATGAGTTCAAATCCAGTCTCAGATACTTCCTACCTGTGTGACCCTGCATAAGTCACTTTACCTTGTTTGCTTCAGTTTCCTCATCTTATATGAGCTGGAGAAGGAAATGACAAATACTCAAGCATCTTTGCCAAGAAAATCACAAATAGAGTCATGAAGAGTTGGACGTGGCTAAAATGACTGAATGACAAAGCCAGTTTTGATATTTGTTACCTAGGTCACCTTTCAAAAGTCACTTAATTCTTGTGGGCCTCCCTCAATTTTTTCTTCATTTACACAAGGAGAGGGTTGAACTAGAATAATTCCATAGTCTCTCCCTTCTCCAATTCCTATGAAACTTGTTCAATGGAATTTTACAAATCTTTAACTTATGGCTCTTTGAATGCTCTTTATTGGATTTGAAAAACTTAGCATGTGGGCATTCATTTCTGTGCCTTCTGGCTTGATTTTTAAAGATCATTTGTGCCACTGAGGCCCCATGCCTCTTAAATACTGCTTAGCTTAGAAGTTAGGTACGGTGACACGAACGTGTGATTCTGGCTACTGGGGAAGCAGAAGTTGGTGGATGAATGGAGTTCCAAACTGCAGTAAGGCTAATGCTGACTAGATGTCCAGCAATAAAATGGTGATCCTCTGGGAAAGGGGGTCCACAAGCTGGCTCAGATCAGAAACAGAGCAGGTTAAAGCTTCCATACTGATTTGCAATGGGATCCAGTCAGTATTGGCTGCCACACTTCCAACCTGGGGGATAATTGGAGGAGTTAGTCTCAAAGACACCAAAACACTAGTTATAGAAATAATGAATGTTCTCAAACATTTGCCAAATCCTGTTATATCATTTCTGTTTGTGTCTTAATGATGTATATAGTTGTTTCAAAGTGAGCAGTTCTGAAGTGGTGGCTAGATATAGTCATTCTCTATGCAGCGATTTGGTACAGTGAGAACAACAGAGAGTGTGTCCACAATTCATGCTGTCACCATATCTTACAGAAGAGCCAAAGAATAGGGCCAAATACATTATTAAAGAAAAAATCCAACACTGCCTATGGATCAGAGTATTCACACATTCCTTCAGGAAGGTATGCCAAATAGAAGATATTAGAACATAGGAGATTATAACAAAACCAAATTCCGGAAGAGTTAAAAATACTTGTCAAATTTTTTCTTCATTCTGAAAAAGAAGTTATGAGATCTGGGAAAAGATTTAGGTGGCTTATGTGGTTATCAGGGTCCTTCAGTTTTTCCCATTTGTGGTTTGGGATCTAGAGAGGAAAACTAATCTGAGTTCTCACAGAGTCATCCAAGCTATCATATGGAAACAGGAAATGAGCTGCCTATTGAAAACATAGAGAAGGAAAGGAAGATTAAGTAAAAAACAAATGAGCAAATTGTGGAGCTAATTTAGTCTTCATAAATGAAGATATTTCTTCACAAAATGTGGCATCAACTTTGGAACATGCATCTCAAAGTGGTGTTTAAGAATAACGATGTGACTTCCTTTGAAAAAAGAATACAATAACTATATGTTGCTAAGAACATTTACTCCTCTTGGTGTAACGATACTGTCCCAGATAAGGATAGAGCTCTTACTTTTAGGGGATAAACTAATTACCTATCTAGGTGAAGGAGAGTTCTCTTCCTTTTTCCTCATATAGTAAAAACTCCTCATTTTTCTTGTCTCCTTTGTTACTCACAATGTTTTACCAGCACCAGATTTTCCTCAGCAATTCCATCCTTGTAACAATGAACCAAATTAATAAATGTCCTTTCTGTGGAATAGCGAGATTTCATAAGCCCTTGGAGGAAAACCCTTCACAAAAGTACATAAGAGGTGTCTTTTTTTCTCTCTTTAAGCAGAATCAGAATGATTCTTCATTAAAGCCCTTCCATAGCAATCGTCTCTAGGTTGAAGAATGGGGTCATGCCCAGCCCTAATCTCTAAGTGATGTAACAGTGGTCCTAAAAGGACTCTGTGTGTGTTTAGAAAATATGCAGCAAAACTATGAGAACGTATAGACTTCCAGCTAGAGTTAGCATTTTTATTCCTGTTCAGCGAGAGTGTGCTTTGCTAGAAAGGATAAAGGTATTGTATACATTTTTTTCCATTGCTAGGATTGCTCTTTCCCAAGTTGGTGAGAATTTGGCCAAATACCTCTGTTTCTTTAAGAAAGAAAATGAGATTTGACCAAAAAAACAAAACAATACAAAAAACCCCAAACTAAACACATTAATTTATCTAATAATAGTGGGAACTAAAACAATTCATTAGGCTTCTAGTTACTGAATTCTCCTGCTATCATGTATTGTCTAATTTAATTCATTCATTCATCTGGTGTTCAATACATACAGTATTTATCAAGCACCTACTATGTGCAAGAAACTGTGCTACATTTTAAGGGGGATCCAGAAAGGCAGAGTCATAAAATAATGCCCCATCTTAATTAAAAGGACAAGACGCAGATAGCTCTTCATGGAGATAGGAACTGGGAGTTAATTAGCCAATTTTCTGATCCCATCCAGAAAACCCTGCAGAATGTTCCTAAACTCACTAAGGGCCAGATTCAACTTTTGAAATCTGTTTGTGGGAATCAAAGATGATGGCAGAGGCAGATGGTTGTGAAGAATGCTATGGTGTAACATTTTGTGGGTTATATTTTAACATGATGATTAGTGAGCCTTTCAAGCTTGTCTGGTCTCTGCCCTCCTCAAAATCCTTTATCCATCTATCATCCCTGTTTGTAATTTTGTTCTTGAGATTTCTCTTTAAAACTTTATAGATATATTGTATCTTATAAAAACTTTATAGATATATTGTAAATGAATATAGAGATAGTATGGTACCAAGCAATTGAACCCTGGATTAGAGTCAGAGGACTCTAAGTATGTGACTGTAGACAAGGTACTCAAACTTTCTGAGCCACAGTTTCCTCATACGTAAATAGGTGAGTTGTATGATGGTTTCTGAGGTTCCTTCCAGCTCTAAAACTATAGAACTTTAAAGAAACTGTGTGTCTTCTGTCTAGTAGATGCAAGAACAGTAAATTAAATATCCTTTTATCAAAATTATATCCTCATATATTTCATACAATTTTAGAGTATTTCTTCAAAGAGTTCAAAGTATTTGTTTTGACTTTTCACACTATTTCTGAGAAAGAAGTGGGAAGAAGGTAGGAACAAACATTGATTAAACACCATGGAAGAGGCACTGAGCTGAGTGCTGGGCATATAGACAATGAAAAATCAGTTCAATTTGCCCTTGAGGAAATTCTATTAGGGAAATGATATGCATAAATATAAATAAATATAAAACACATATCGTGTAAATAAAGAGTAATTTTGTCAGAACATTACCAACTGGAGAGATTGGGAAAGACCTTGTTTAGAAGGTGATGCTTGCACCGAGTTTTAAAGGAAGCTAGAGATACTAAGAGAAGGAAGTGATGAGGGAGTGAATTACAGCCATGTTACAAAGTACAGAGACAAGAGATGGGGTGTTATGTATGAGGAACAGAAATTAGCCTAGTTTGCCTGAACTGTGTCATCAATTTCATTTTCACAGACTAGGGAAATGAGGTACAATGAGAAGGTCAGAGACAGAGATGAAGGCAGTCTTCAGGCTTTATAATTCTCAGTTCAGGTGCTCTACTCACTAGACCATGCTATTATACCACATCTATCCGTATCTACGGTTACATCTATTCCTATATCTATCTGAATGTGTATCTACACCTATATCTGATTCTACATCTAGACCTATATCCATATCCATATACCTATCTCTATCTCTATCACATCCACATCTGTTTCTATATCTCTTTGTATCCATGTCTATATGCCTATAGCCATATCCATATCTATATCTCTATGCATATGTAATTTTAAATTACAGTCTTCCCCATCAACAACAACTGTGGAGACAAAGAATGAGGAAAGACACTGGCAATTATACCTGAAGCATTTTTTGTCTTCCCAGATCAGCACCACTGACACAAAGGAAAGAGATAAGGTTCAGCAGTAAAATGAGTTCCTCCTGCATCAAAACTCTTTGGACAAAGTGATGCTTTCAAGGGAAAGCATCTATTTCTCGTATGGTTTTCATCCACTGATGGGAAAAAATTTACTAAGTTCAAAATGTTATCAGAGATGAAAATCTGACTGAATACCGATAAGGTAGGGAAATCACATTTCCCAGAGATGCCAGTGAAAATTCTTTGATCATAGGTTGAAGGTGTATTTTCACTGGGACATTGTTGACATGATCATATTTATATTGTTGGCATACTATTATTATATTTATTCTTTAAATGTAGATTATTCATGAATATTATATCATCATATCTATATTATATATATGGCATTTTTATATTCATTTGTTGATGTGAGAATGGATATTTCTGGTTCTGGGTGTAGCATCTAAGAAATCGGCCAGGTCAACTCTGCTTTCTTTATTTTTTGTAAAACCTCTGTGAACTTTGCAGCATTTATTTGCTTTGGCACCATTCAACTTTCTACAGTGCTTCATTCCTTATTAAGAAACCTGGCCCTTAATTAGTTTGCCGTCCGTCATCGAAACTCGTTCCATTTGATAACTCCTTGGTGCTTCTGGAGCTGGTGGTGCAGTCTTGTGTGGGCTTCTACAGCACAAAAGCCAGATGGATTTTTTAAAACAGATAAATTTAGTCCTGAATAGGGAACTGTGCAAAACACACATACACATACACACACACACACACACACACACACACACACATATACACGTTCATCAAAAAAAATGTTTCTCAGCACTGATAAAACCAGTGCGAAATCACAGTTTCTCAAATTAGGCAAAAGCAAACTTTGCTTTTTGTTTTGTTTAAAAAAAAAATTTTTTTGGTTTGGGCTCAAGAATTGAAAAGTTCTGTTCCTATTTAGAAGTGATCACATTTGGCTATGATTGTGAACTGGCTGGCTCTGTAGGAGGCAGCAGCCTGTAGGCTCCAGATCTCTTTGGTGATAAATACCTCTGACACTCAGTATTCTCATGGGCAGTAAGTAGGGTAGTGGTGATGAACAGGATTGGAGGAGAGGGGGAGGAGGAGGAGATGATATTTATCGGCACCCTGATGCTCCTAAAGAAAAGGTATAGAGGTATTATAAAAACAAAAACAAAAGAATGCTAGGAGTTTTCTTTAAGTTTATTTTTCATCACAAGTTAAAACGCACTATCTTATTTTGACCTTATCTTGGTGTACTTATATTTACCCCATTCAAAGATGGAAAACTTAAGCCCCATATAGATTTCTCTGCTCTATCACTATAAACTATATCCCAAAACTTAGCCAGTCAACCAGCTACTGCATTTCATAAGAGGTTCTGGGCAAGAGGGTTTGGAAAGTTCAACTCATAAATCTATCTCCTATACTATGCAAGTAATTAAGAATATATGCCTTATTGCTTGTGAATCACAGGCTTAGACAAAAAACAGCTCTTTATTTATCTTCAAGTGAACTCACTAAATGTTTTCATTAGCTTCAGAAGTAAGTTGGTTGGTGATGCTAATATTGTAAAGGTAATATTTTGAAAAATGCTACGACTTCAGGATTAATAATAGCTAGCATTTATATGGCACTTTAAGGTTCGCAAAACACTTTATAAATATCTCATTTTATCTTTGTAACAATCCTGGCAGGTAGATGCTATTATTTTCCCCATTTTAGAGATGAGAAAACTGAGTCAAACAGCAGATAAGTGACTTGCCCAGTGACACACAACTCACAAGTGTTGAACTCAACTTTTTCTGACTCCAGATCCAGTGCTCCAACCTCTCTACCTTCTGGCTGTCTCCATAGAGTGTCCCCAGTTCACCCCCAACCAAGAGGAAGCCCCCTGCTTAAGGTAGAGAGAATCTTTTACATGGTTAATCATTTGCTTTTGACCGAATGTCCAAAGGCACAGAAGGCCAGTGAAAGTACCTAAGTCCAAGAGTTGTCCTCTTAAGAGTCTGGTTAGTTTATTTTAGGAAGTTTCCTATTTGCTACTGTTCAGTCGTGTCTGACTCTCTTGTGTAGACTATAGCATACCAACACTGCCCATAGGGTTTTCTTGGCAAAAATATTGGAATGCTTTGCCATTTCCTTCTATAATGAGATCTGGATCTATCCTCCTAAACCAGAAAGCTATTTGTTTGTAAGGACTACCTAAAATCTAAACTGATCTCCAATACATATTCCTATAATAAAGAAAAATTGTAATATTTGTAATAAATGAAGATTTATAGTCAATGCCATAATCCACAAGAGCATGGTATCATAATACATAGTATCATTTCCAAAGTGGGATACTTACATTTTTCAAACTCTCAAGTGTTAGTAGTCTAACAGTATCAGTCAAGTAGCCCTCAATATTCTTGGTCCTGTTATAATAATGAGTTATCAAAATCATTGTAGCAAGTTGTTAAGAGTTATAGCCTCCCTTGCTCAAAAATAATAACACAAAGTTATTGGCCTTGAATAGCTTAGAAAATTACTTTAGGTATGGTAAGAACATTAAGGCTGAATATCTTACAGGGACTGAAATGGCAATGGTGGGAAAGAAGGAGGGAAGGAGAAGAAAGAAAAGAGAGGAAAAGACAAAAAATGAGAAGAGAAAGACAGAAAAGGAACTCAGAAAGAGGGGAGTGAAGCAAAGCTTACCAAAACTGGAAAAGAAGAAGTGACTCTTCCTTACGCCTAAGCACTGGCTTCATACCTCAAGGTATGTACCAACTGTATGATCACTTTCCTTTTGAACCAGTTGGGTTTTGATGACTATTACACTCAAGCGATGAGAGCCCTATGAATAAACAATGGTCCTAGTCCTTTTGTCTTAACAGCAAAAATAACTGGACATGGTGTAATTATATCCATTGCTAAGTTATCAAGGGCAAGCTAAGTGGTACAGTAAATAGAGTGCCAAGAGTGGAGTCAGAAAGACTCATTTGCCTGTGTTCAAATCTGGCCACAGATATTTGTTAGTTGTGTGACCCTGGACAAGTCATTTAACTCTGTTTGCCTCAGTTTCCTCATCTATAAAATGAACTGGAGAAGGAAGTGGCAAACTACTCTAGTGTCTTTGCCAAGGAAAGCCCGCATAGGGTCATGAAAAATCAGACATGACTGAACATGACTAAACAAAAGTTGTCAAGGACAGGTGATCAATCAACAAGTCAAATGAACAAAAAATCACTGAGAATTTACTAAATAAACTGACCTAGGTGTTGGGGTGGAGAGGGGGTGGGAAAAAAGAGGACAGAGCAATATAAAACATGATCTGCTCTCCAGAAGTTCCTCTACAGTTGAGTTGTGGAAAATGAAATAAAAGATCAAAATAACATGTTGTTCAAGACAATAATAGAAGAGATAATACAAGGCAATAAATGATTAATTTCCTCATAAGTAGATGCAGATAGGTGACACAGTGAATAGCACTGGCTCTAGAATCAAGAGGATCTGAGTTCAAATCCAACCTCAGACATGATATTTACTAGCTATATGACGCTAGGCGAGTGTAATGTTAAGGGAATTTGAAGATCTTCCCTGCCCCTTAATAGGCCCATGTGAACTGCTTTGAGCTTTGAGCTGAACCCATAGCTTGAGTTACATGAAGCTGATGGTGGGAAGAGCTTTGCCCAATGGGTGGAGCCGGAAGGGTGCAGCTGAGAGAGCAGGTAAAGCAGAGTAGAACAGCTAGAAGGAGTGAGAGAGAGGGATTGATTTTGCCAAAGGGAGCTTGTTTGTGGGGAGGCTTAATGGAGGGAAGGTTTGGGAACAGCTATGCTCCCTTTATTGGTAATTGGCTTTCTGGTATCTGAATGAATATCTTGGTTTCATCTTTGAGGAAGAAAGTATATATTTAGGGAATTTATCCTGGAAGTATGCATGCATATTCATAGTGACTGCTGTGGGAATCACTTTGGTGCTACAGCAAGTCACTTAAACCTGATTGCCTTGCCCCCCAAAAAATCTTACTTGAGTGTCACAGGAGTTCAGAAGAAGAAAAGATAACTTCAAGAAAGACGATAGAGGAGATGAGACCTGAACTGAGTCTTTAAGAATGGGTAAGATTTAGATGAGGTATCTAAAAGACTCAGTGAATAGGGTATTAAGCCTGGAGTCAGAAAGAAGTGAGTTCAAGTCTGTCTTCAGACACTGACTAGCTGTGTGACCTTGGGCAAGTCATTTAACTTGTGTTTGCTTTAATCCACTAGAGAAGAAAATGGCAAACCACTCTAGTATCTTTGCAAAGAAAACCCCGTGGACAATATGGTCCATGAGGTCATAAAGTGTCAGACACAACTAAACAACATGGATTTAGATAGGCTGATATGGGATAGAGAAGAGGATCTGAAGTAGGTGAGGCAGTATAATTAAAATCAGGGAGAGAAGAAGGTACAAGATATATCTGAGGGGCAGCAAGTAGATCATAAAATCATACAATATTAGCACTAGAAAGTACCTTAGAGTCTTTCTTAGGTGGAACAAGGGGGTCCATGAAGAGGAAGAATGAGAAATAAGGCAAACATTTGAATAGGTAGTCATGCAGTAACTCAGTCCCCTTGGTAGATGGTTTCAATACGCTGCTTGAATTCCCTGCTGTTAGAACATTTTTAAAGGGTTACATTTCCAATTTGGTTGACTGAACATCCTGGGCTCACATTCTGTGCCTCTTTTTAAAATAGCAAGCAGTAGCACATTGAAATGGTACCTGGGTTTGGTCTCCATAGCAGCAATTCAGAAAAGCCTTCATAGCATCCAGCTGAAAGAGAAAGAACCATTGTTACCCCACCTATATTAGGAGAAGGAGAAGAGATAATAAAGAGTAAAATTATTGTCACCTCCTTTCACTGCCTGGTTTAGGGGGAGGGCTCATTAGCACCAGCAGATCCAGAAAGGAGATATCATTGCAAAGAAGACCCAGGTACCAGCACCTAAGAAGACTGATGTAATCACGCCTGAGGCTGACCACAGCAGAAGTAAAGGGCTGTGAATTAACAGACCTGCCTTGTTCACTCACTTCCAACTCCTGGCCCAAAAGCAGCCAGCCGTAGGGATGGGGCTTGGACAGATCCTGAAAACAGGGGACCAGGCTCTTCTCTTCCTAGGTTTTCGGTGCATGTGGCGATGGTTTGGTGACTATAATGACTTGCACACTGAACATTAAATACTGTCTCTGAAGTGTTGACCTAAAGTGATCTAGACACATTAAAATTTTCTCTGGCTTTAAAGGGTAATCTGAATGATTCTTAAAACCTGAGATTCAATGTAGGTAACTCTTCATTCCCCAAGGGAAGCAGTGGAGTACAAAAGAAACACAGGCCTGGGTTCAAATCCCACCTTTAATACTTGCTACCTCTATGAACTTGGGCAAATGACTTAATAGTCCTGGGCTTTAGCTTTCTTATCTGTAAAATGATATGACATATAAAAAGTTCAGATATATGGTTTCTGGGTAATTACTCATTTTATTAATCATTGATAGCAAATAATTAATAAAAGGGGTCAGTATCAATTTTGAATGCCAAACACCACTCATGGGACCCATTCAAGGCTTTTATGCCCTTGGAAGGGTAGATGTTTCTGAGGTTAGATATCAACTCTTGATTGCCTAACAATTAATGAGAAGAATAAATATTATAATGAGAGTTGGGCTTATTCCAATGAGAGTCCAGGAGATGAGACTTTGGTCACTTAATCTTGGAGAAAGAGACTTATTTCTTTATCCAGACTACCCCTGTATTGGGCAGTCTAGACTACTCAGACTTGGCTAACTAAAACACAATTGACCAGATTTCATCTAAGGGTAAATTCTTTGTGAGGTTTTCTAGTTGTGTAGAGTCTCCCACAGGGGATTGAAAAGCATGTAACTCAGGAATTTGGGCAATCTCATCAACCAAAATGTTCTTTCAGGTTTCTGAAAATCTCCTTGTCCTAATCCAATAATGGATTATTAATATAAGAGAAATAATCATTGCTCTCAATGAAGGGTTGGGATAGATGGACCCCAAGATTCCCTTCCAACTGTAGGTCTCTGATCCTGTATGTCAATAGTATTTTGAGGATAGTCAGTATAGAGAAAATGAATCAGCATAATTTCCAAATGGAAAGAGACCGACATGGCCTGGGCCAAAATGAATATCTCTTGAAGAATTTAAAGGATAGGGAAATTTGAAAATATGTGACAAATATGTGCAATTTGGGAGAAAACTTCCAGTTGTATGGCTAGAGTAGCCAGAAGACAGAAGTGGGAAGTTAGCAGGAGGCCAGCAGACATTTTACACATGGATCTTTTAGCAAAAGTTCTTCCTGACAAACAGCATGGCAGCAACTGGCCTTGTATGGCCTTGTGCTCATGCCCATTGCTACTTCTGCCTATGGCCTAACTTCACAGCCCCTCTGGTGGCCTTGAAGTGGTCAGGATAAGGTCAGGAAATCATTAATACCCATCTTCTTTTCATTATTATTCTACTGTGTTATTACTGGCATGGCTATTATTTTATACTTTGGGACTGGCAAAAATGTGCTAAACATACACACTAACGAAGCCAAAACCTCTGCTGAACAACAGAAGAGAGGTCTTGGAATATAGCATTTGGTGTCTTCAGCCTAAGGATTTTAGTCCCTGAACACTTCCCTCTCAAGGCAGCAAAAATGCACTGAGCCCCTACTATGTGCAAAGCATTGTGCTTGGAACTCAAACCAAAGAGTTCCTGCCGTCACATTGCTTATAGTCTAATGAAGGGATACAGCATACATACTGAATAGTAAAAAGAAGGCATTGTGGAGGGGAAAAACAATGAGAGCATTTCATAGCAGAGTCTTCAAGACATTTGAGTTTAAGCCTTAAAGGAAAATTAGAATCTGCAGAGACTGAGATGAGGAGAAAGCTTATGGGAGAAACCTTATGCAAAGGCAGTGATGTGGAAGAGGGAATGCTGAGTTTGAGGAATACTTATTGGTCCTGTTTGGTTGGAATTCTGAGTGCATAAAGTAGACTAATATAAGGTAACAACTGATTGAACGGAGGAGATAAAGGAGAGCAAATATTCAAGGAGGAGGCTCTTATTCAGAGTGACTGGGAGGATGGTAATGTCACTGACAGATGTAGACACATTGGTCACATTTTTTTTAAATGTAGAAAAACAGAAGAAAGTATTCTTGTAATGATAATTTAAATGGGAAGATCTTTCCCTTTCATTAATAGGCCCATGTGACCTGCTTAAATCACACCGAAGCCTAGGTCACATGTAACAGGAGGAGCTTGTTGAACAGGTGGAACAGAAAGGGTGGAGCAGAGCTGGAAGTTAGTGAGAGTGGTTAGAGTGGAGGAGAGAGGACACAGGCAGGTACAACTAGTCTTGTGAGCGTTTGTGGGAAGGCCCTGGCGGGGGGGTGGTGGGGGGGTGGGAGCAGGGCAGGGGGAACTAAGCTAGGGAATGGCTTTGTCCCTTGCAGGGCTCATGTGTATTGACTTCTTGGCTACTACGATGGATTTGGCTTTCTGGTTTTGGGATTTGACTTTCTGGTGTCTGAATAAATGTTTTTCTTCTGCCTTCTATATAGAGAGTTTGTTATACTTTGTGATTCAGAACTATGTCGGCATAGTCATAGATGCCCTTGGCACTGTGAATATTGCCTTGGTGATATAATCCTTTAGATTAAAGTGGAAAATGGAATAAAACACACAATTTTGACCATATCAAATTGAAAAGATTTTGTGGAAATAAAATCCATACCACTGGAGTAAGAAGAGAAACTGATTTGGAAAAAATCTTTGTTTCTAATATCGCAGATAAAAGATTACTATCTAAGATATATAAGAAATATGCACAAATATAGGAGACTTAACAACTCTTCCCTAAAAAGTAAGTAGGCAAGGAATATAAGGAACTTCAAATCATCAAGAGCCTTGTGAAATGTATTCCAAATATCTAATAAGGGCAGATAATAAGCATTTATGTAACAACTCCTATGTGTCAGATATTGTGTTAAGCACTTTACAAATATTATCTCATTTGAACCTCACAACAGCCCTGTAAGGTAGGTATGGTTTTCTCCATTTTACAGACAAGGAAACTGAGGCAAACAGAGATCAGATGATTTGCCCAGGGTCACGCAGTTAATAAGTGTTTAAGGCCAGATTTGCACTCAGCTCTTCCTGACTTTAGACCCAGCACTCTATCCATTGTACCACCTATTTCCCTCTCCATCTGAGAAGAAATACAAAGGAAATTCAAATTTAAACTACTCTGAAGTTTCTTTTCATTCTCATCAAAATGGAGAAAAATGATAATAGATGGAAACAGTCAATGCTGGTGGGGCTTCAGGGAAACAGACTCACTGATTCTAGAAAACATTTTGTGGAAAAAATTACTGAATTTCTTTGACTCTTTGATCTAGCTATTCTGCTGACTGTAAAGGAGGTCCTTTAGGGAAGCAATAATCCTATAAAATACCCAAGTATTTACAGCAGCAATTCTTACAGTGAGAACAAACTGCAACAAATCAACTTCAATTTTCTCAGCCAAGTGGGAGGCCAGGTCATTTGCCAGTATAATGGAGCTTGGGGGAGACAGGGACCTTGAGAGATGCGAAGGCTTGAAACAGTCACTCTGGGGTAGGGGGTAAAGGATCGATCCAGAAGGAGTTAAAGAATTGGTGTGCAGCAATGAGGACCTTGTCGGGATTAAATAATAGGAATTAGATGGTAAACTCCTTGAAAGCAAGACTGTCTCTTTTTAAATTCCCCGTGCTTAGCACCATGTCTGGTACACAGCAGGTGTTTAATAACTGTTTATTGACTGAAGGATTGATTGATTAGAGTGGATCTTGCCAAGTAGAATAAGGAAGGAAGATGGTAGGGATGACATGATGTCAGGGTAGATAGGAAACAGGAAGATAGGATGGTTCCAGGGAAACCATCTAGGGTTAAATGAGTAAACTATAGGGTCAAGACTATGAAGAGAGAAAAATAAGTCCTGGGTAGGGGTCTTGGTGAGCACAAAAAATAGAGTTGAGAGTAACAAGAGGCAAGCAGAGGGAGATAGAAGGATAAGAGGGATAAGAGATTATGATCAGAAAGGGGGATGGCAGCATTTAAGACTATGGTGAGATAAAAGATATATTTCTAGGTGGTTTAAGTGGAGGGGAGATACAGATCATAAGATCTGAAGAGCCCGATTAAGTAGAAGATCAGGGTGTAAATACTGAGTGAAAACGCATAAAGATTGAGAGTAGAAGTAGAGAGGAAGACCAACTGAATTTCTCATTAAAAAAAGAAGAAAAAAAAGAAGAAAGTTATATACATTTTTTCATACCTTGCCAGTGTGGGAATTTGTTTCTGCTGAACTAGACAAGTATGTATTGAATGTTCCTTCATCATCATCATCTTCTTCTTCTTCCTTTTTTCCTTCCTTCTTTCTTTCCCTTTCTCCTTCTTTCCTTTCTTTTTTTTTTCTCCTTTCTTTTTGAAGGGGTTGGGTTGTCATGAGGATTATATGAGATAATAGTTGTAAAGCTCAGCGCAGTGCATAGCACATAAGTGCTATATAAATGTTTGATACTGCAGCTGCTAATAAAAGAAAAAAAATTTTAGAAGGAGAACAAGAGTAAGGAAGAAAAGCAGTAAATATTTATTAAGTTATATAGTAGCCACCATGATGGGCACTTTACAAATATTATCTCTCTTGAACCTAGCAACAACCCTGGAAGGTAAGTGCTATTATTCCCATTTTACATTTGAGAAAATAGGTTTAGTGACTTGTCCAGGGTCATAAAGCTAGAAAAGGTCTGGGGCTGGATTTGAAATCAGGTCTTCCTGACTCCAGGCCCAGTGATCTATTCATTGGACCACCTAGCTATACAGTTACTTAGAGCAAAATAGATAGGGCATTAGGGACAGATTATGACAAAATAAATAGGGATAGGGTGATGCTGATGGATGGAGTGAAGATTACAGGAGAAGTTAGAGTGACAGAGGCAGAGAAAATACCCTAAAGGGTCTGTGTGGAACAGGAAACAGGCCACCTCCTCCTCTTGGCCCCCTGTGCCAGAGAGCGTGGGAGAAGAAACAATCTTCCCTGTTGCCAGGGACAGCAGGCGCAATGTCTTCTGGAGAGAGTTAAGGATCCCCCAGAAGCATCAGAAGATGGAAAGAATGAGAAATAAAGAGATGTTGGATGAAGGGAAGTTTATTAACAATGGTGATGCAGAAGTTTTCCAGGACTCAGTGGGATGGGCAGGCAAGGGCAGATATGGATTATGGAGGGGCAGGGTTATGGTAGCTCATTGACAGCAAAGACTGATTTTTAAATTTTTTTGTTTTTGCACCTAGAATGATGTCTAACACAAAATAACCACTTCACAAATTCTTATTGATTGACCGATGAGAATTCAGGGAGAGATAGTCAGGATTCAAAGGAGTTTTGCCTCAATTGATGGTGACTATGAATCACATGGTGGATGAAAAAATAGGTCCTGGAATAAGGAAGGCATGAGATCAAGCTGTAGCCCTGATGCTGTGTGACTGTGGGATCCCAGGCTTAGTACCCAGGGCAATTCAATAAGATAAGACTTTCAGTTGAAGAGGAGTTGCTGATTTGCATTGGCAGAAGGTCCTTCATAGTAGTTCCCTATACCAATAAAACCACTGGTTTGGCAAGAAAAAAAAACAAGAAGTAAAGAAGTGAAAATACCTAGATAGGGAAAGAGCCAGTTAATGGGGGTCCCCACCCTCCAGAGTCCTATGATAACTTAACATTTCATGTGTATAGTGATTGGGGGACTGGGTAGAATATTCTGTTCCATAGCTTGACACAGCTAACCCTAGAAATCTTGGAGTATCATTGGCAAGGAGTTTGGGATAGCCAACGGGGTCAATAAATATCTGGTGATTGGTTCAGGTTGTCATCATAGGCCATCATGCTTTACAAAAGCGTAAGTATGTGTTGAGAAAATCAAACACAATATAGGATTTCTCAGAAGCAAGAGAAAATTATTTCACATTTTTTAAAGTGATCTGAGGAAAGAATGAGTTAGGAGAGGGGAAAAAAGGATGAATTAATCAGTAAGCATTTATTAAGCCCTAACTGTGTGCCAGGTATCATGGTAGGTGCTAAGGATGCAGTGCTACTCTATCAAGGAAGAATAGTGCAGGTAAAAGTGTACAAAAAATCAATACAAGAGAAATGTATTTGAAGGCTGTAGGAAAAACCACTCTAATGGGCGGGGGTATCAGGAACGCCTCCATTTAAAAGGTGGACAAAATATTAAACAATGGACATTTCCTAACTCCCATTTGAACAGAATGCTGACCAGCAAGGCCAGCGCTGACATATATTTATCCAAGGATCTGTCTTTCTTCCTTTGCCTCCTTAAATTAGCAACAAGTGTTATCAAAGCAAGATACTGGGATGAAGTCCAGTGGAACTGGCTCATTACCCTTTAAATTGATGGAGGAGAGGATGTAACAAAGGGTCAGAAGTGGACAGGGCAGGCACAGGAAACCTTCATGGTGTCATTTCTGTCCCAATGCAGGATGCAGGAAGGAGAGAGGTCAAAGTGCCAGGAAGTCTCCCACAACAATCCAATACTTCATCAGGACTGATTGGTTTTTAATTGTTTCATTCTTTGTGGCAAATGCTGCAAGATCACTTAAGCTCTGATGGTCTATTGTATTTTTATGGAGGGGGAGGGAGGCCTATCGTTAGTTTTTTCAAGGTCAGCCAATAAAGTACAGCACATACCAGGTTACACAGGGTTGGGAATTGGAGAAAGTGGTCAGAGCTTTTTCCAACAAAAGATCTAAAAATGGCCACGACTCCGGAAGGTTCTTTGTGTCCATGATTCCCCAGCCACCTGTCCCTTTCAGACTTGGAGAGCCAGGTTATAATTTGGTATCTCTGGCACAGGCTCAAGCCATGCCCTGGAGTTCCTGGGAATCCAACTCTATCCCATTCACCAGTAGGAATTATAGCAATATTTATGCGGCATTTAGGTTTTCATAGTACTTTCACACATCTCGTTTGATTCTCACAACACAGTAGGTTTATTATCCGCATTTTAGAGATAGCAAAACTAAAACTCTGAAAAGTTAAGTGATTTGACTAAATCATAAGGTTTAGCAAGTTCAGGAAACCAGAACTAGTGGGGATTTATGGCTTCTAACTAGTCTAGCACTTCTGCCATTGCATTAAACTCTAAGGGGTACAGGAAGTATTCAGGAAGGACTGCTACCTCTGGCATGAGGGCTTGCAGAGCCCTTTTCAGAGCTATTCATCACCCTTTGCTGGCCACGTCTCACCTGTGGCTCCAAGAAGCTGTAGCGTGTGCAGTGACCACACCCTGGTAAAACTATCTAGGCAGATAGATGAACTAGCTGAGGGTCACCCACAGGCCTTAGACCCATTGGTGAGTTAGAGAGGTGTCTACCCCAAGCATGTGAAGATTGCCCCTGCTCGAATGGGTGGATGAAAACAAGTCTTAGATCTTAGACAAAGAAGACACTAAAGTCATTCATTGTATCCCAGGCCATCGCAGTCCTGACTTTTGTCGTGCCACTGGACTTCAGTGACTCTGGAAGAGAGTGAGGTTGATGACTGCCCAACTCTCCCTCACTTAAATCCACTTGTACTCAAGGCAAGATATCATCCCATAGTGTCACCAGTATTCTTTGAAAACAAAGGACAAAGAACACCACACCATAGGTACCACCTTCCTACCCAGTGGGACTTGTAGCTTGATTACATATAGTTTCTCCCCTTCCCCTAGAAATATGTAAATAATGACAACTGGTGGGCCCCTTTCATAGCCCAAATACTCAATTTGGCAGCTTCTTTGGCTATTTCTAAAATTCCAGGTATCAGACATTAGAAACTGCTGGCTCTGGTTCTTCTGGATATTTCCATAGGCTGGTTTCACTCCTCCAGGTTCAAATTTCTGATCTATCATTCAATCAACAAACACTTATTAAGCATCTAATAAGTGCCAGGAACTGTGCTAAGTATTGAAGATACAAAGACAAAAAAAAATCAAATAGACCTTGTTTTCAAGGAACTCATGTTCAGACAACACACACATACAATAAATAAGAATAACTGTCATGGAAGAAACAGGTGGGATCAGTAAGTTCTGTATAAAGCGATAGTTATGCTGAGCGTTGATGGGAACTGGGAATTCCAAGAGTCTAAGATCATCAGGCTGTTGTTTGGCATTTTCAAGTTTTCTCCTTAGTCCCTAAAGGTTCCAGGCTCCCAGTTCTTTTAGCAAGCTCCATAGAATAAACCCCTATAGAGTTCTGTAGTGACAACTATCCTGTTACAGGATACTTTTAAGCAACAGCACAGAATGTCCTATGAGAATTAATGAATCATGGAAACATGTTCTTTAAAAAAAAAAAGCTTTCACACTTTCCTGAGTAAAATACACAAAATTTCACATGGTTATATGTTTGTTTGGGGAAAAAAGCACAAATGACACCACAAGATGCTGCCCCGACTCAACTTTCAGAATTCCCCTGCTTCCTGAGGGAGGGGCCATGCATATTTTAAAATCCTGTATCTCCCCCCAGTATCTAGCACAGAGCTCTGTTTGTAGTTCCGACTCTTAGCATAATACCTAGAACACAGTAAGAGATTAATAAACACTGGTTATTTTGATTTGACTTTAATTTATGCTGAATTTCCTCCCAATTCCTTTTCTTCCAGGGTGTTGGAGCAGACCACAGATCGCCAAGCACTTCCTTAGCTCAGTGAATTCTAGTCGCTCCAGCTGCCTTCCTCCCCACCCCTTGCTAGTAATATTCAAACTCAGACATTTAAGGGGATCTTCCAAAATCCCCAAGTTCATTTCAAAGTTCCCTTATTGAGTCCCAGAAACAGCCCTGACTATTACACTCAATAAAGGGAAATTTGACTTTCAAGTACCCTCTGGATTACATTTCTATGGGCTGCTAGGTGGTGCTGTGGATAGAGTGCCAGGCCTGGATTCAGGAAGTTTCATCTAGCCTCAGACACTTACTATCTGTGTAACCTAGAGCAAGTCACTTCACACTGTTTGCCTTAGTTTTCTCAAGTGTAAAATGAGCTGGAGAGGAAAATGACAAATCACTCCAGTGTCTTTGCCAAGAAATCTTCAAATGGGGTCATGGAAAGTTGGAAACTACTGAACACATTTCTATACTGAATTCAGACAAAGTATTAAATTATAGGCACCAATACTGGCCTCTAATTTAAATGATGTCTTGTTTTCTTAATGTCAAGCTATATCTATTTGAAGAGCTATTCTAACAGAGTATAAACACTAGATTGTTCAAAGCAATTAACAGTGTAGGATCAAGGTCTGGCTTTGCCCCTCACCTTTAGGTAATCTTGGGCAATTTGTCTTACTGCTCAGAGTTTCATTGTTCTTTTCTGTAAAATGGGAGGCTTTTACTGGATTATCTCTAAAATCCCCTTCACTTCTAAATTCTCTCATCACTAGGGTTTCTTCTAGTCCTACCAGTTTGCAATTTCACAATCTGATACTATTTGAAGAGTTCTTCTCTTGGTCTAACCACTCAATTGACAATCATTAAATTAGTCTTTCTTTATACCATAGTGAACAATCATTAAATTAGTCTTTCTTTATACCATAATGAATGTCCTCCTATTAGAACTCTCCTTACAGTCACACCATCATAGACTTGGAGCTGAAAACAAAACATAGAGGTCATCGAGTCTAGCCCCTACGTTTTACAGATGCGTGATGTTAAGTGATTCATACATCTAGCATTTGCACACAAGCCACTGTTCCAAATCTTGTGCTCATTCCACTCAGTCATCTTACCTCAGGATTCTCTGCATTCAGAACTATTCCTGATTACAGTCACATATTACTACAACCAAGCAACTGATGGCTCTCAGGTAAGGAGAAAGAGAGGCTAATCTCAGAAAGCTGGTGCTCAGGAGAGTGCGAAAGTGGAAGAACTGGGGGGTATGCTTCTACTATACACACTTCCAGCCACATAGCCTCAGAAGACTTGATTGGACTTTAGTTTTGGGGTGATTCTATAAATAAAGAACTCCTAAATGTAAAATCCTTAAAACAATAATCCATCCCTCCTCCCAAACACATAGCTAGGGAGGAGCAAGGAGATGGAAGGGAAAATTGGGCTCCTTGGGTGTGTAACACGTTACATCAAACAAAAAACCCCAAAACCATGTCAATAAAAACCACCATCTCCCTGGTACAAGTCATTGCCCAATGCTAAATTATTTTGAATGATTGTTTTTCAATATTTTTTCTTAAATTTTAAGCTGCAGTCCTTGCTATACATTCAAACTGATTTTAGGTAGAGGGACTATCTACAGGTCAAGAAAAGAGAAGAGATATGTTATAGCAGCAAAAGAAATTCTTAAAATTTTAGTTTCAAAATGGTGGGCTATTTCCAAAGCCAACCAAGTTTTCTTACAAATTGGTTCATGCATTATTTGAACCAGTTATTTTGGCATTAGGTAGGTACCAGAGACTCTACTGGAAATGGCTGCATTCACTTCGCGTGTAAACACAAGTCTAAACCAACAAAATGTGGGTAAAATCTGCAGTTCTCATATTGGCAGCCTTTCCAGAATGCTTTCTTCATTAGTTACAAATGGATTTATTGTCTTATGCGATGTTTTTAAAACATCATGATTTCCAAGCAACTCCCAAATATTGAATGACATTTTCATGGTAATACAAAGACAGCTCAATCAATATTTATGAAAATTTCCAGAAAATTCCATTTCCCGATCAAGAAAAGTACAAAGGAAATGATTCTTAACTACTGAACACATTGCCACAATTATTAGAGATTAACTTAGAATTAGCTTCAAAGTATCTACATATATCAAGGACAAGAGTTATTATATTCCCTTGGCACCAAAGATCACAGAGCATAGAATTAAAGTTGGAAGGGACCTTAGACATCATTCACTCCAAAGGCTTCATCTCATGGATGAAGAAGTCCAGGGAATGAAAATGGCTTGTATTGTTGAAAGTTGGTTTGGCAGTGGGACCAAACAGCACATTGGCATAAAATTCACTCATCCAAATGCCCATTCCATTATAAAACTGATGGAAGGAATCATTCAAGGAGGATAGCCCATCACAAGACCTCAAATACTATAACTGAAGTCAAGGAACTCAGTTCATGATCTGTATTATAAACTAACTCCAATTCTGATAATGAAGTACAAACAGGCACCTGCTTTGACATAATTTCTCTTGGGTGACATTTGGCACAAGGCTTGGGATTGTCTTAGAACTTTGTCAAGCTGGCTCACTTATTGAAGTATTCGTAATAGCTCACATTTCTATGGTGTTTATGGCTTTACAAAATGGTTTCTCCACAACTGCCCTGTGAGATGGGTGAGGCAAGTTTTGTTACCCCCATTTCCCAAAGAACATAACTGAATCTCAAACAGATGAGGTGATATGTTCATGGTCACAGAGCTCTTCAGTATCATAGCCGACATTCAGGTAAATCTTCTGGTTCCAAGTCCAGTGCATCCTTAACAAGATCTCAAACCAACAAACAAAAAAGGATCTGATATCAGGAACTCTGAGAATAGCAGTGTTATCACAAAGTTCCATCATAGTCAATGAGCCGATGAGATGTTGTGATTGAATCAGCAACCCAGGGATAAAGAAAGTGTTTATGGCAAATGATGTTTAAATCTAAGTGTGTTTATATAAGTTGGATAAGCACATAGTTGGCATTCAATAAATATTTGATTGATTGATAAGACATGAAATCTGAGAAACAGTATTCCCTACACTCAAGCCATCTTGACGAGGGCTTTATCAGCAGCTTTGCTGCCTAGGTCAGAAACTATACCCTGAAGGTTTTAACCCCTTCATCTTCAGAACTTCAACTCAGAGGGTCCTGTTTGATGACTGTCTCACAGGTGGCTTCCTACTTCAGGCAGGGCTCTCTTATGATTAAGACTTAGCCTTGCCATCCCACCCCTCCCTGCCCAGGTGCTTTCTGATTCTGAAATCAACTGTTATTTTTTTCCTGGATAGTATGATTTAATAATCCTAATAATAGCTAACATTTATATAAAATTTGCTATGTGCCAGCTACAATGTTAAGTACTTTACAGTTATAATCTCATTTGATCTCACCACAACCCTGAAAGGTGTGATCATCCTCATTTTATAGATGTGGAAACTAAGGCAAACAGAAAATAAGTGACTTGCCAAGGGTCACACAACTAGTGGGTATCTGAAGCTGGATTTGAACTCAGGATTTCCTGACTTCAGAGTAGCTATCCACTATACCACTTGGCTGTCCTTCTGGTCTCACTGTAACTTTTCAGACCAAAATGTACATTCCTCTGGATGTATTCTCCCTATGCTAGAACATAAGCTCCTTGGAGACAGGGTCTGATGTTGCATTTATAGTTGTGTTCCCAGTACTTGGCATAATATTTTATATATTGTAAGCACTTACTAAATGACTTTCACTCATTCATTCATTCAGAATTGTGAATTGAGATTTAAAAAACCCAGATGGTGTGGAGAAAATCACAAGATTAACAAAGATCAGAGGGGAAAATGGACCAAGGAGAAGAGACATGTGGTGGAAAGACAAGACAGGCCAAGTAAATTCCTGAGCTGTGGAAGAAAATGTCCCATCTTTATTTTCCAAAATATGTAAACTTCTAGCATCTCTTTGGTCAGTGCTTTAACTTCTTGATATTTTAGAGAACTTATAATGTTGATAGTACTTCTCATAGTAATTCATGATACTTCATGATAGATATTATACCATTTTACATTAGCATCTCTTCTTGGTTTCACTCCCTGGAACCATATTCCCTCCTGCCCAATACACAGAATAAGATGATCATCTGAATCTCATCACCATCAAGAATGACTCAGGTAGGTATCCATACCCTATATCCTCTCAACTCACCCTCTGTTGCCTCTCCCCTCTGATTGGATGACTGAAATATGGAGTACTAAATGCCCCCCACCATGTACCTTCTGTTCAACTTCACTCTTTTTACAGCTTATTTTTGTATGTTATCTTCCCCCAATAAGACTATAAGCTCCTTGAAGGCAGATATCCCCAGATCTTACCATAGTTCCTGGCACATGCTAGGTGCTTAAAAATGTTTATTGAATTTAAATGTGAAATTATATTCAACTTATTCTTTCATGAAAGAATAAGGCCCAAATTTGAGCTTTGTGAGAGTGGGAAGACAGTGTTGGAACCATTTACAGGTAATTTTTTTGCTGGATTCTAAAATTCATAGGTGTTTGAGTTAACGTTGAATGCTTCAGCACTTTCATGGCTATGCATAAACATCTACAGGCAAAACATCAAGCACTCTGTTTATCACAGCTGTATGAAAGCCAACAAAACTGTTTCTACCATTGAGCATCAAGATTTCTCTTTCTAAGTCTACCATCTAAAACACCCTGAGTAGAAGTCATTCCACTAGTGTTACCTTTCTGGAATGTTATATACCCTTTAAGTTTCCATTATGGTTACGAAGGTTTGGAATAATCAAAACTAAGGGAGCTTGGGGTCCATTGATCTTGGGGTCAATTGGGGTAGCCCAGTTGGAATCCATTATTTAAAGGCAAGAATTTCTTTCTTTGAACAATCAATATAAAAGCAAAATGTTCGTTTTTGAACTCACTTAAGAGTGACCAAAGGCATTGGAAGCAGCCAGTCATTGCTGGTTGGGAATACAATGGACCCAGTTTTAGCCATGTACCATGTTTGTTGAGTAAGAGGAGAAAAACAATGGCAGGGTATCATAGACATTATATTAACATTCCTCACAAAACAGAAGTGACTCAGTGAATTGGTCTCCATAAATCTCACACAGAATTCCCAAGGTGGCAGGACACTGTTGCTTCTTCCCACTCTTGGAAAGGAATAGAATAAGAAAGTTATCCCAGAGGACTCCAAGTAAATGCCTGACTGCCCTCTCCAGTGGACTCCATTTCCCATCTCCATGCATTTGTACAAACTGTCTCTTATATCTCTCTTTCTACCTCTGATTCTTAGAAATCCTCATTTTCTTCACAGTTTAGCTCAGATACAGTAAGATACAAAGGCTTTCCCTAATCTTCCCCTACTCTCCTCACATCCCTTAGCTCTTCCCCTACCAAAAATCATCACCTTATACTTAAATATGTATTTTATCTATAGCTTGCATACATGTTGATTTGGTCTAACCTGAAAGAATGAAGGCTTTTCAGGACAAGCACTGTCTTACCTTTGTATTTGCATACCCAGTACTTAGCATATGCCTAGACCTCAATAGGAAGTTAATAAATGTTTGATTGAATGGAGACAATTCAAGGCAAAAATCTTTATTCTGATATCTACTTTATGTTAGGAAGAAGGGATTATAATTGTCCCCATATAAATTTTTCCTATTAGGAAAACAGGAAGACTCTGATTTGTTTTTTCCAGGCCCTTCTAAGTATAGGCAAAGTAGGCAGTTGATTCCATGGGGCAATATCAAGGATATCCCCAAAACCTAAATGTGGTGAGGGAAAGTCACTTTTAGATGGTAGTTAATGTCTGAAATTCTACTTTCACCCCTTCACCCATCTAGTCTAGGACTCTGATCCCTAGATAAAGCGTAGGGATGACCAGAGGCCTATTAGAGCCAATTTGAACTGGCTGATGATAGCCAATTGTTAAATTTTCATTGAGAGCATTTATAGGGAATCAAGAAACACTACAAATTAGGGCTTGACTTATTGTTATATTGATCCTTAAGACTTAAGAAAGTGAGGGGGAAAATGTTAATATTGTACATCAGTGACTTCAAACTAAAATAGAAACAGATCCATACAACCCACATGTTGACTTAGAAAACCACAAATTAACATTATCTATGCTGTGTTATATTTTATTTTGTTAAATATTTACCAATTACATTTTAATTTGTTTGGGGGCAGGAATTTTGTGAGGTTCCAATGGGTAAA
>CM053769.1:672073300-672161632 GCA_028658325.1 Potorous gilbertii | reverse complement strand
GAGGGAATACAGAGAAATATGAGTCTCTGTCCTCAAGGTTCTTAAACCTTTTTATGAAGACAAACTATAAAACAAATATAAAGTTATGTAAGACAGTACGTAACTGAATGCTTGGGGGTTTGGTTCAGCCTAGAAGTATAATTGACACTTAGTGAATCTTCAAGGAGAAGGGGAGCTCTCAGCTGGACATGAGAGGATGTCTAGGATTTACAGAGAGCAAGAAGAAGAAAGAGGGAAGACCAGAGAAGGAGTGTCAAGGGAGATATGATAAGTATGGCAAGGAATGGGACCTGGCAAAGGAGGAAAGGGATTCCAAGGAATGAAGTGACTGGCTGATCTGTTATAGAGACTTCCTGGATGCCTACTGGATATTATTGGAAAATAATGGTGGCTATATAGAGTGGTAAATTCATCATTTAACTCATCTTTGAGGTTTCTAACAGTCCTTGACATAGGTAGGATGTCTTAATTTCCTCACTGCACAAATCAGGCAACTGGAACTCAGAAAATGAAGGACTTGCCCCCAATTATACTTCATCTTCTTCAAGTCCAAAGTCCATTGATCTGAGTTATTAGAATATTTTGAGCAATGGAAGTTTTTATTGCTAGAATTTTCTATCTCATATTTATCAGTATAGAATTCTCCTGGAACAACAAAGTATCTGATTTTGATCATTTGAAAGGGAAACTGCCTTTATTTATGGAACAATTCACATTCTGAACATTGAGTACACTTTTTAGTATCCTATTTTCTATCAACAAAAAATTTCTAATAATTGTACACTTTATAAATCACTGGAATGATGATTATTGGTTTTTAGAATATCCATGAAGCAACTTGAAATGCTAAAGTTTCTCAGGAACTTAAAAATAAAATATAACTTCACTATGCTATTAGCCTTAAATATGTTTTCTTATATTCTAAGTCTTTGAAAATTGATCATTCATAGTGCAAAGCAACTCATTACTAACCAGAATGCCTCATGCTCTACTCACATCAAATACTATAGAGTTCATTCAGGTGAAAATTATCCCTAGTTTACTTTAGACCCTGCAGGTCGAAAAGAAAATAAATCATCTTAAAAAGTTATTTTCTATTTAACATTAAACTAAGTGATTTTTAATTCATCTGCAGCATCAATGGAAGTTTGTAAATGTTATCTCTTCAAGTTGGGATTTATCCTTTACCTTAAAAATGATTTAGTGTTTTGGATTTGCAATTGCAGTAAACTTGATACTTTCCAGAGCAGTTTCATCTAAAAATATCACATTCCATTTCTTATTTTGTTTCATCTTAATTAAAACTGTGATCTTGCATCAACATTGGTCTTGCATGAGTTAGTTAATGTTGCAGCTAGACCAGCTGAGACCAGATATACCAACAGAGAGTTCCAATCTCTAGCTCACCCTCTGAGTTATGAAGTGTTCGGCATTGAGGGCAAGGCAAGAGTTTAGACAGGCAGACTAGGTCAGTCACTGTATCTCAAGGTAATGAGTGAGTCAAAGATAAAGGGACATAGTCCTAAATTTGAACATTCAAGAAGTCAATAGAACTTCATCAGAAAGTGGAGTCAAAAGATCAATTCAATATTCTTCGCTTTATGGCCTTCAGGATCCAGAGAAAGCCAGGGAGCTTTTCAGGGCAGTGTTTCATTTATTCAATATATCAGAATCATTTAATCTCAGAGTTGAAAGGGTCATTGCAAGTCATCATGTACAATTTCTTGCCCTCCATCAATCCCTTTCACAACATCTTTCACAAGCGGTGATCTAATCTCTCTTTGGATACCTCTTTGAATGCCTTCTGAGGCAGTCTGTTCCAGTTTGGAGATGGTTCCAATTGCTACATTAACACAAGGTTTACCTCTTTGGTGCTTCTACCATCAGTCCTCAGTAAGTCCCCTTGGATGAAGTAGAATAAATCTAGTCTTTGCTTCACATGACAACCCTCTCAGTATTTGAAAACAACTGTGACATCTATTCTTGATGTCTCTCAAGACATCTCAAAGCTAACCATCTTCAGTTTCTTCATCTAGCCTTTGTGTTGAATGGATTCAAGTTCCTTTACTGTATTGTCCACACTCTTCAAGATTTCATGCCGCTTCTAAAATGTGGTGTCCAGAACTGTACACAAATATAGCAGATGTGGTCTGAAGAAGGTTCAGCCCTCCCTTACCTGGGTAGTATCTCTACATTTCAGAGGCATTTACTGGTCTCTGTTTCTCTGACTTCTGACAAGGGCATCTTCCCTCAATATTCAGGGAACACAAATGATACTACAATGGATACTGAGACCTTTGGTTGCATCTCCTGTCATTTCTATCATCATTGGAGGCTTGGCAAGAGACCAGCTCCTAATACACTCTTAGTTAGATTGGGAAAAGCAAAATGAGATCAGTTGTGCATCAGTTCAAACAATCAACAAGACTTTATCCCTATGGCTACTCTCACTACTATTTGCCAAGTACTAGACTAAGCACTGGCTATGCAAATTTACCAAGAAACACTCCCTGTCTGAGGGAACTTGCATCCTAAAGGGGAGACAATAGAGAATAAATACAAATAAAGACAGCAGAGTTTAATGGAAAGTAGTTGGGGTGGAGGGAGGTTATTAGCAATTGGAGGATTAGGAAAGACTTCATATAGAAAGTGGTGCACTTGCTGTGTCTTGAAGGAAGAGAGGAATTTCTGGGAGGAAATGGGAAAGAGAGAGTTCATTCCAGACATGGAGGGGGTTCAATAGGAGTAGGAACAAGAAATAGACTTCTATGTGTAAAAAAGTGAAAAAAGGTAAGTCTGATCAGACAATCTATACAAGAGAGGGAGTAATAAACAAATGAGAATGGAAATATAGATTGGGGTTGGGTTCTGAGGGATTTTAAAAGATAAATAGAGGAATGTAGGGGCAGCTAAGTGGCACACTGACTAGAATGCCAGGCCTGGAGTCAGGAAGACTCCTCTTCCTGAGTTCAGATCTGACCTTAGACACTTACTAGCTGTGTGTCCCTGCGTCACTTAACCCTGTTTCCCTCAATTTCTTCATCTGTAAAATGAGAGGAAGAAGGAAATGATTGACTGCTCCAATATTTTTGCCAAGAAGTCCTCAAATGGAGTCATGAAGAGTCAGACATAACTGAAAATGACTAAGCAACAAAAATGTTTTACACTAGAGATGATAGGAAGCCACTGGAGTTTTCTGAGTAACAGAGTGGAAGATCACTTTAACAGCTGTGGATAGACAGACATGGAAAGAGACTTGAGTTAGGCAGACTAGTTAGGAAGCTATGGCAATAATTTAGGTGAGAAGTGCTAAGAACTTGTGAAGAGGAATGTGAAATAGAGTCTTACCTAAGAGAAACGTGGAGTTAGAAACTTCAGTTGCAAGATTTGACAACTAATTTCATATATGGGTTAATGGAGAGTAAGGAGTGATGGTTTCAAGGATGATTACAAAATCACAAATCTGGGAGATATGGTGGTACCTATGATAGAAATAGGTAAATTTAGAATAGGAACGGGTTACTAGGGGAAAGATAATAAGTTCTGTTTTGGGTATATTGAGTTGAAAATATCTGTGAAACATCAAATTTGAAATGTCCAATAGGAAATTGGTGATTGGTGTATATGTAATTAGTGAAACTCAGGGGAGAAAATGACTGAGAAGGGGAGGAGAGATACAAGACAATAAGCCTGAAGTGATGGTATGGTTTAGTGAAACTTGCTTTTCTTTTCTTTCTTTTTAAGAATGGGAGAGACTTGGGCATATTGTAAAGCAGTAGAAGAGAAGACTGAAGATTGGGTCAGAGGTTTAGAGTGATTATTAGGGGGATAACTAAGGGGCAATCTGCTTGGGAAGAAGGGAAGTATGGTATATAGAAGGATTAGTCTTGGCAAGGAGAAGGGCTACCTCATTTTCAGAGACTAGGGAAAGGGAAGAGAGGGTAGGAAATTATGTCAAAACATTGTGATTCAGGAAGACCTAAGTTCAAATCCTACCTCAGACACGTACTAGCTATGTGACCCTGGGTTAGTCACTTAACCCTATTTACCTCAGTTTCTGCCCCTATAAAATAAGCTGGAGAAGGAAATTGCAAACTGCTCTGGTATCTTTGCCAAGAGAACCCCAAATGGGGTCATGAAGATCTGGACATGACTGACAACCACAAAACAATAAATTTAGTGATGAAAAGAAGAGGGAGCTCATGTTGAATGACCTCAATTTTTGCAATCAAGTGAGGGAGAGAGTCCTCAGCTGAGAGCACAGAGACAAAGAAGAGTGGGAGGCTTAAAAAGGGAAGAGAAAGTTTGGAATAACTTTTGCAGGAAGTGAGCAGGGAATTAAGTAGAGAGGAATAAAAGGACTTCCTGGATGCAGTGAGGGTCCAGTTGAAGATGGAGGACATGAATTTACAATGTAACCAATTAACTTTTGTGTTACTTTCTCTCAGCGGCAGGTGACTAGGAGAGGTGAAATACACCTACAAACAAGTTCAGAAATTATCACCCTGAAGACCAGTGTTATTTGATACTGTGTTAACTATAAAAATAAAAAACTTACGGAGAGTACATTAGCTGCAAGATCTCTGAAAAAAGACACATGTCTATAGTAATATAAGGAACATAAATAATCACTTCTGGGCAGGCTCAAGGGGAAAAGAAATAAAAGACTTCAATGTTTTAAAATTTTTATAAATTTATAAATAAAAATATTTTTATAATAAGCCCAAGATCATAGGATTTTGGAAACTGCCTAGTCAAATCCCCTCATAGTGTAGAGGTAAGGATTGGAACCTAGAGATACATGTGACTTATTTAAGGTCACACAAGTAATTTGTTGTAATGTAAGACTAGAATTCAGGTCTCTAGTGTCTTGTTCATCCCATCACAGCTCTCTGTCTTCACAGAATTACAAAATATTAGAGATTCAAGGGATATTGGAGACAAATTATTCCAATTTTATAGATAAAGCAGCTGAGGTTCAGGACAGGGAAGTTTCTTAGGGTCAGTTGTCATTGTGTGACAGTACAGTCTAATCTCAAACTCCTAACTCCCAGTCTGATACACTTTCCACAAAGTTATGAATACTGATCATTGTAGTTTTAACTTCAACTTTAAAAAGTGAAAGATCAAAGATAAATGATCGATTTTCTTGGAAAATGGGATCTGATTGGGAGAAAAAGTGAAATAACTGAAAAAGAAACCCTTTTTTTCCATTTTCAGGTATCACTTCCTGGAATATCCTAACGACCCATGAGTCAGAGGGAACCCTCTAGTACTTCCCAGGATTGCTTTCCACAAGGTTTCACTCCCAAGTGTCATTGTGGCATGAAGGTGACCTTGTTGACAAAACAAAAGTAGGTGTCACTTTCTGGAATATGACATTCATGGTGTTCCTTGTTCTGCATTGAGGAGAAAGAAAAAGAAGAGAATATAAAAATAGCTGATCTATCTCTCCCCTGCTTATTACTTTGAAAAAAAAGTATACTATAAACATGTCCTTGAATCTACATGTTTTTGTTGGGTCTTAAATATGGATAATTTTTTAAAAGAATTCCATCATGTAGGATTAGACCACTTGGTTATATCCCTTTAAAGGCTTAAGAACAACTCTTTATCCATATTATGTGATAAAGCCATTATAATTCACTACTAAAATAAGTCCCACTGATACCAGATAACCCTGGCTCAGTCTTCTTGGGTTTTGCTTCTATTAATCTCTGATTCATTTTAATGATCTTTCAGGCTTCTATTCAGCTGGATTCTGGAATTTCTTATAATCTTAACATTTTCATGTGCTTGTAGCTTCTTTAATCCACCATTGGACACATCTTTTTAAAAGTCCTTTTCCAAAGTCCTCTCAATTACTGTCCCCATCTCTTTAGTTCCAGCTTCTTCCCCTTCCGAATGCAAGTGTTTTTTTTTAGTATTAAATAATCGGTAAAGTGTATAGAGTAGTTCCTGGTTTTACAGCTTTTCAGTTTGAGAAGAGTTGTGTGATTTGGGGGGGTTGTTTCTTTATATTTTATGGAGAGCTCTATGGAATAGTGGAAAGAGTCTTTCTCAGAAGGACCTAGATTAGAATTTCAGTTCTAGCACTTGGAAAAGTTACTGACCCTAGGCAAGTAATTTACCCTTGTTGAGCCTCAATTAATTCTCTTGTAAAATGGAGACTATACTCCCTCAGGTAATAATGCCCCCTAATTAGTACTGACTTTGTCCTATATGAACAAAAAATTCCATTTGAACATTTCTGATGGATTTAACATCTACTATTTTGGACCATCATTGTTTATATATGTTTCATCTCATGACTGTAAATCCATGAGAGCAGGGGTCTTTATCTTATTCTTTCAACACCTCACCCACTCTCTGTATGCAGTAGGTGCTTAATAGATGTGTTTGGAATTAAATTGTCAAATAAAATTTGCTCTTTTCTGCATTTGTGTTTAATTGTCACTTCCCCAAGGGACTGTATTTCTTCCCCCACTTTATTTCTAATGACCCATTTCCAGGGGCATATGTACCACAGAGGCTGCAGCTGATTTAAATTATCCGGAGTTTACTGAGCAGGAACAACCATTGACCTAAGTATCCTTTTCCTAACCGTGTCCCAGGCACAGCTAAATAGCAGTAACCCTGCCAGGCCCCCCATCCTCCATGGCTTAGTGTGCAAACACTTCTAATTATTTTTCAATTATTTTAATGACTTGAAACCATTAAAAACACATACTCACATTTCTACATTTTGAAAGAATTGCCAGTGTCTCCCTGAACCAACATTTCCACTGTTAAAAAAAATGACTGAGATGGAACATCAAAGACTTGCAAACATGACCACTGAAAGAATTCTTGTTTTTCTGCCCATCAGAGCCTTGCATTGTCTAGAAACAATGTTATTTCCAATAGAAGCTGGCCAGCTGCAAATACTGTTCCTTCGAGGTCGCCCACAACACAGTCTGGGGAAATTACACTAATGCTATTTTCAAGGAGAAAAATAGGACCTCTTTGCTATCAGTTTGGGTCTCCAATGGTCTCTTTCTTTGTGACTGACAGATTAGAACACGCCTCCTTTTGACTGGGAAAAAGGAAAAGAGGTAGCAGAGCCAAATTCTACCCTCTGAGCACTGCACACCCAGGGTCTGTAAGGAAGCTGAAAGGACTTAGGGGAATCTGAGAGAAACATATGATACCTTTTATTCCAGCTTGTACCTGGCGAATTAGAATTAGGAAAATGGATGTGATTCTCACCCAAGTCAATATGGGGACACACTTGCTGGTCATCACTTTTCACTGCCAACTTTATATCATTATTTCATCATGGTAAAACTGAAGGTGAGGGGAGAGCTACCAGTCTCTTTTTTTTCTTAAATCCAGTGTTCAAAGACAAATCAGAAGTGATCTTAAAGAGAAGTAACAGGTTTCACTTTATTTCAATTCAATGCAAGCAATGTTTGTTAAATACTTTTGCTGCAGGGAAGTCATTTTTCAGTTGTGTCTCACTGTTTGTGACCCCATTTGGAGTTTTCTTGGCAAAGAAAGATACTGGAGTGGTTTGACATTGCCTTCTCCAGATCATTTTGTAGATGACACACTAAAGCAAATAGAGTTAAGTGACTTGCGCAGGGTCACTCAGATAGTAAATGTTAAGGACAGATTTGAACTCAGGTAAATGAGTCTTCCTGATCCCAGCTCTGGCACCACTCATCTACATTTATTAAACCCTTATTATGCACATAGCATACTGCCAGGTACCACAAAGTGTAAAACTGAGTAAAAAAACATTGTCCTTACCTTCAAGTAGATTATTGTCTAGGTTTCTTTTTTGGCGGGGTGTGGGGTGAGGGGATGGTAACTGTGGGAGTAAAGGGGGAATAAGATATGTAGAAAAATATTATTCCTATTGAGATCACAGGATCATAGAACAAGAACTGGAAGTGACCTCAATGGCCATCTAGGTCAATCCTGTCATTTTACAGAAAAAGGAAACTAAAGCTCAGGAGATTTAAATCATTCTCCCAAGGTTACACAAATAGTACATGTCAGAGGTGGAGTTTGAACTCAAGACTTTACACCCTAGAGCCAATTTAATTTAGTTAAACAAACATTGGCACATAATAAACACCATAGAAATGTTGATTATTACAGCATCATACTAGGTATTGGGGGATACAGAGATGAAACACATCAATCTGTCTTCAAGGAGTTTATAATCAAATTCATCTAATAGTAAACATACATCTTGTACACCAGTTAGTATGACACAACATAGAATGTCACAAAAGATAGCAAAGAAGTCATGTAACGTATTCTAAGGAAATTGAAGACAACACTTATTTTGTCTGAAGGGATCAATGACTCCTGGGTGGACCTTTGAAGGAGAGGAATCCAACAACAGAGGTAAGGAATATTCTGGGGGTAAGGACCGGATCTGTGATTTCATTGGTGTAGGGGATTCCCAAAATAGAAGTTAAGGGTTTGCCCATGGTCATGCAGAAATGGAACTTGAACCCAGGCTTTCCCAGCTCCAAGGTTAGCTCTTCATCTTCTACATCATGCTGCCTCCAATAATACAAGGTAAAATACTACAATATAACATGAATAATATACAACCATACCATAACATAAATACAAACCAAATGCTCTGAGATTCCAGAGGAAGCAGAAGCTACATTTAGTTATAGATTAGGGAGGGATTTATGAAAGAAGTAAAGTATAAAATGGTCCTGGACTGATAGGAAAGACTTCACTAGGTAGAGCTAGGATAAAGATCATCTACGATTTTACAGATAAGGAAACAGTTATTTGTCCAGGATCGCACATCAGATTAATGACAGAGCTGTTCTTTAATCTTGGCTTGACTCATAAACTGACGCTTTTCATAAGAATAATGAAAATAAGAAAGATAAACATTTATAGGATGTGTTAAGGTTTATAAAGAATTGTACATATGGTAAAGCAGATAGATTTAGCAAGTTGTATCCAAGGACTTGGGAGCTAACTCTAACCCTGCGGTTGACTCCTGAAACAACTATGAGTCAGAGGGAACCCTCCAGAACTTTCCAGGATTGCTTTCCACAAGGTTTCCCACCCATGTTTGTCAATGGTGACCTTGTTGACAAAACAAAACTAGGTGTCACTTCTGGAATATCATATTCATGGATTTCCTTAATTTGCATTGAGGGGAAAGAAAGAGAATATAAAAACAGCTGATCTATTTTACTTTTACAATTTCTCCCCTGGTTATTCCTTTGGGAAAAAAAATATACTATAAACATGTCCTTGAATCTACATGTTTCTGTTGGGTCTTAAATATGGATAATTTTTTATCATAGTAGTCTTGGCAACAGGATATGTCTTCTATGCAAGGAACAGCCTCACTACATATTGAGAATCTCATCACCAGGAGTCTGGCATCTTGGCGAAGAATTCTTTGTCCATAATGAACCATGAATCAAAGCAAAGTACAAAATGACCCTCAAGCCTGGGGGGCTTTCTGCTTGTGCAGGAATGTTAGCAGGGTAGAAGAAAAGGAAGAAGAGATTAGATAGATTAGATTAGATTAGATTAGACTAGATTAGATTAGATTAGATTGAGCATTTATTAAATTCTTACTGTGGGCCAGGTTCTGGGGCAGAGAATGTTGAGAATCACATAGTTTTTAGATTATCTATAAACATTAAATTAGCTGTTGGTATTTTAAATGAGATGTCCATAAAGAGAAGGGGAGAGGGAAGGGAACAAATATTATATAGTTCTTACTTTTCAGTTAAGGAAATTGAGGTAAACAGAAATTAAGTGCTTTGCCCAGGGTCACACAGGTAATAAATATATGAGACTGGATTTGAACTCAGTTCTCCCTGACTCCTGACCCAACATCCATTGTGCTACTAGCTGCCTGAGGGATTCTTGAAATTAGACCAATAAGTGAGCATATCACTGGATTTAATCAACATATTAAATGAAGGAAAAAATATTTATTAAGTGCTTATTATGTTTCAAGCACTGTGCTGAGTGATGGAGATAGAAATGAAACCAGAAAAGTAAATTTCTGTCCTCAAAGAGCTTATATTCTAATAGAGAAAAACAACACATATAGAAGTGACCAGGGAGAGATGTTTTGGTCTGGATCACAGGGATGGAACTATGAGGGAGGTGATTGACATACCCTTCCCCAAACCAATAGCAGTTTTACTTTGACTATGATTCTCGGCGCAAGAGATAGGAAGACTGGAGTTGGGTTAAGTGTTATACTTTTTGCACAAGGAAGATGGCAAGAAGATGGTTCTATCTAGAAAGAATTGAAAGTATCGTAGCTATCCTAGGGTGGGCTAGATATAGGGGAGTACATGAGTTTGAATTCACTTGACTTTCAAGAAGCTAGCTTCAAAGTTCCCCCCACCCCCACCCCCCAGAGCATGATCTCAGGAGGTCCAGTGATCCAGAAGTTAGGATGGTCAGGTAGATGACAAGAAGATAGTCTAAGTGGATGTCTAGACAGGATGAATCATGACAATATTGACATTCTCACTGTAAGTTAAACCAGAAGACAGAAGGAAATTGGACTTAAGTGAAAGGATGGCTCACAGGTTCTCTTTGGAGAAGTAAATAAAAGAATTGGCAGAGATGTTTTAAATTATGTATTCAAAGAAATATCATTTCATGGGATATTTTGTCATCTCATATTTCAGGCCTCAAAAATATGCTTGCAAAAAGACCATCAACCAAAGTAGTTGCAGCTTACATGCAATTTAGAGTGCCAATAGCTAATCTGTTGGGGAGGCTGAAAGGAAGTAAAGAAATTCTATGAAGAACTTGATTTTTGTTATTGGTCAGTTGTGTCTGACTCGTCGATCCCATTTGGGGTTTTCTTGGCAAAGATCCTGGAGTGGTTTCCCATTTCCTTCTCCAGCTCATTTTTACTGATAAGGAAATTGAGGCAAATAGGGTTAAATGACTTGCCTAGGGGTACACGGAGGCCAGATTTGAACTCAGGAGGATGAGTCTGATTCCTGATTCCAGTTCAAGCGCTCTATCTACTTTGCCACCTAACTGCCCAAGAACCTGATTAAGACCCTTCAAAATGCATCAACATATACCGTGAAACTCAGTGACTTCAAGGTAGAGGTGGATATAGAGGAATATGGCAAAAATATATGCCTACAAATACAGTTTAGGAATAAGAAATAATCATCCAAATGCTGGTACACTAGACAGAAGCTTCATACTCATATGTCATGACAACCTTCCTTGAGAATCAAAGGCCCTGGAAATAAAGAGCAAATTATATTTAAATGTTTTTACTTTCTTAAATGTTTCTTTGGAAATTCAATCCAGTCCATCAGACTTTATTAAATGCCAGCTGTGTGCTACTATTTCAGATTATTTCAATTTGTTCAGGTGTAGATGCAAAATGTAGATAATCCAGAGTTCCTTGCCCTTTGTGGATCATAGCATTAATATCTATCTAGACAAGGCACCTTGACTTGGAAAAACTGGAAGGCTGGTACTCTACATCTCCTTATCCTTCCCCTCTAAGGGAGGCCAATAAAAGACCCTAGGTATTTTGGACCTAATGTCTCTGTGACTTGGGTCAGCAGGTTTGACTCTACTGGGATGAATCCCAGATTAGAATCACAGTTACTTGCTGGTACATTTTCTTATGTCTTTGTTTTATAGTTGTTAACAGAAAATAATTATAGTAGAAGTTCAAGTTGTGGTCCGTACATCTTTTATGGAGAGACAGATCTGCGGGAGGGAGGGATATTCCACACAATACCCAAGTGACAATAATGCCAACATGCTGCCAACAATCAGTACTGATTTAGGTTGTTACCAGCTGTGGAACAGCTGTTGATATTCCAGAAAACCACAATGGGCTCAGTCTACCAAGTGGCTATTGTTTCATTAGAAAAAAATAAAGCAACTTATGGACACCTTCCTCCTCAACACATTTTCCTCTAGCTCTGGGACACCTGGGACACAGGTTTCCCATTTTCAGCAAGTAATTACAGGATTTCATTCCCTCTGAGGGAGAAGAAAAAGTGGAGATTTATTGGAGCATCTTGCTGTGAACAGAGGGCTACAGGTGAGGGTGGGAGTAAAAAAGACTTGTCCTGTTTCCCCATTTTGCCCCCAAAGAGGAGTAGGCTCCCGACTGACAGTCAGACAGTGAATGGATGATCTTCTCTCTACTGAACTTTGCTGACAGTCCAAAAGTCAGGACTCCACTGCACGTTAGGGAACAGTAGGGACTTGCTGCTTCATTCAGCTGAAGTGGACCAAGAAGGATGAATGCTCCTAGTATAGACCTGGGATGGATAATGGATTACCAGGCTGAAACAGATCTTTAATTAACCATGGTGCCTGGCCATAAGGGTGTTTCTAGGTTCTGTAACGTGTAGGCCAGCTCTAAGTGAGTTCCTTTTGGTACTTCCAATAATAAACTTACTAAGTTGGAAAGGTTTAACAGGAGCCTTTATTTCACTTTGGAAGTCATAAATAATAATTCATTGATATGGTAATCTGGGGAACTCAAAGCACTATCTTCACAACCCTGTTAGGGTGGAAGAGTAAAAATCATTCTTCTCATGATAAAGAGAGGGAAACTGAGGCCTAGAAGAATTAAATCACTTGCTTAGGGTCAGATTGCTTACATCAAAGGAAGGAACTATATTCAGGGCTTCAGAGTCTCCCACTATAGCACATTGCCTCTCACATTCCCTACTTTCTTTCCCATTTTCTCCACTGTCTTGTTACTGTATGGCATTCATCTCTCTTGGCCTACTTCAGCTGACTGAAGCAGCAAGTCTCTACCATTCCCCAGGGAGCAGGGAAGTGCTGACTTTGGGGCTTTCAGCAAAGTTCAGAAGAAGGTAAATGGTCTCCTGCTGACCATCTGACTGTCAGTCTGGACCCTGCTCCTCTATGGGGGTAAAGGGGAAACAGGACAAGTATTTTTCACTCCCACCTTCACCACCCCATTCAGTTCTAGAACCATGGTCAAACCAACTATGCCACTGTTCCTGGAAACAGTATGTCAGTCTACTTCCTATGTCTCCATTTGTCAATCCTTTATCTTTTTAAATTAAAGTTCTTCTCTCAGACCACAATGCCCCAAGTGTGTTGTTTCCTCCTTTTAAAGCACAAACTCCCTTAGAGCAGATGCCATCTTTGCTTTTGTATTTTTATCCCAATTTGCACATAGTAAGTGATGAATAAAATGTTTTTTTTTCATTTGCACATACCTATGTTTCCAGAGGCTCTAAGTGAGCAACATATTTTGTATAACTCATGGTTCACTTAAGTCACTGTTTTTAACTCTAGGAGGAATATATGTATTCTAAGCTGAATTCTCTAATTCTGTGAGGGGTAAATGGATTCTAAATTGAATTTCTTATATGTTACTGTAAGGGACAAATCCCCTTTGTCAGAACTCTACCTGAAATGAATAGTAGAAGCTATACATGACTCATATTCTAGGCAGTTGGGTTGTTGGCATCTCCTGACCTTTCCCTACTTTTTCACATTAGCTTTGGCATATTCAAGTGGACTCCAACTTGGCAGACCTTAGAACGGTCACCAATTGTTTCAATGAAGTATTTGGTTCTATAAAGTATTCCTTCCCACAGACTTTTAAATAAAGTTATCAGAAAGTTTAGGGTAGCCTTGATAACATGAAAATCTTACTAGAAACCAAAGTGACAGTCTTTATATGTGAATTTGACTTGAGTCACTAAGGAAGTGGTGGTGGTGGTTTGCAGTAACCCATCCTTTTGCTCTCTGACTTTCCCCCTGTGTCTTGAGTAGCTTGTAAGATGACTGGCTGGGGTTAAGTGGCTGTGGAAAAAAATAAAGTTAACTGGCTTCCATGAGGGTCAGATTTGTGATCTGTACATTCTGAGAACTTATGAGATAATTATTCTTTATAGTTCTGAAAGTAAAAAAAATCAAGGACTGCTTTTGCTTTAGAACTCTGTCTTGAAAGAGATCAGCATATACATCTGTAGTGGTGTCTTCCCATTTGTTTTACATTTAGGGTAATAAATTCATATTTTTTTTCTTGTTTTGACAAGTGAAATTTCTGAGGAACAGAGGGAAAAAAACAGTGGTGGATTTTTGTGCTTGGGGCCTAACTTGCAGACTGCAGATAGTTTCAAACCTGATGTAATATATTCATCTCTATTTACATAATTTCCAACATTGTTCTAAAAGAAAATGCCTAAGCAATTAAAAAAATAAAAACATCTTCCTTAATTTCTCAAGTTAGTATTTATTCTTTAATTGCATGTTGTTTCATTTTCCTTGAAAGGAAAATATTATTTAGTGAAATGATAGACAGCAAGCATTGGTCTCTGCCAGGGAATGTCAGCCCAGCCACAGAAATAACATTGGAGGAAACTTTCTTTCTTAAAAAATGGTTAATTTGTGGCCATGGATCAATTGTGACTATTAAGATCATTCTATGAGCAGTTCTCTGTGACATGGACAAATGAACATACACTTTAGTTGGACCTTCTAGAAGCACAACATCCCTCATTTCACAACGACATGACATGCTTCTGAAATAGTCCAACCAATCTCTAGCATTTAGACATGTCAAACTGTTCTCTAAATGCACACATGTCTTCTAAGCTCAAATCACTCTTTAGAGAAAAACAGAGTGGGCTGAGGATTTGTTTCTGGTGAATCTTAAATTTCATAGTGAAGTCTATCAGAAAGGTGTCCTCTTATTATTCAATCAGGTCAACAAATGGTTTGCTGAGAATTGACTATCTGCCCAGCACTATGCTAACTGTTTGGGAGGATATGAGAAAGATAATTCAAACCTCTAATCCTTATAATCTTGTTTAGTTTATTAATATTGTTATGGCTATGTCACCTGGCAGAGAGTAAAAAAGCAATGCCCCGATGGGGTCCCATTATATTTTGCCTGGCTCAACTAATTGTGGAGTATTTTAAGAGGGGGTATTAACAACTGAGTCAGTTAGCTGACCCAGTGGATAGAGTACCCGAAGAGCCAAGTTCAAATTTGGCCTTAGACACTCACTAGCTGTGTGACCCTGGACAAGTCACTTAATCTTGTTTGTCCCAGTTTTCTCATCTGTAAAATGAGCTGGAGAAGGAAATGGCAAATCGTTCCAGTATCTTTGTCAAGAAAACCTCAAATGGGGTCACAGAGAGTTGACCATGACTGAAAACAATGAAACAACCATAAATTTTGAGATGAAGAGGAGTTCATGTTGAAAGATCTCAATTTGTGCAATAAAGTAAGAGAGAAAGAGTCCTCAGCTGAGAGTGAGAAGAGACAAAGAAAGGTGGGAGAAGAGAAAGTTTGGAATAACTTTTGAAGGAAGTGAAGTAGGGAGTTAAGTAGAGAGGAATAAAAAGACTGCCTGGCTGCAGTGAGGGCCCAGTTGAAGATAGAAGACATGAATTTACAATATACCCAATTAACTTTTGTGTGACTTCCTCAAGCTCCTTTCAGTAGCAGAGACTTGCAAACAAGTACAGAAATGGTCACCTTGAAAATCAGAATTACCTGATACTTGATACTGGGTAAATCACTTAACCCTATTTCCTCAGTTTCTTCATCTATAAAATGAGTTGGAGAAGGAACAGGAAACCACTCCAATATCTTTCCCAAAACAACCCCAAATGGAGTCACAATGAGTTAGACACCATAGAAATGAGTGAGCCACAACAACGACAGACTGTGGTGTGTATTAAGGATGGTGACCAGGATGATAAGGAACATGAAACCATGACAAGATTGGATGAATGGACTGGGACAGATGAGACTGAAGAAAAAAGACAATGGGCATGTTATCATTCTTTGATTACTTCAAGACAAGTCACATGGAATATTTATTTTGATTAGCTTCAGACAAAAGAATTAGAACTGATAGGTAGAAGATATAGCAAGGCAGATTTGTATGCAATATAAAGAGGAAATTCCTAACTGGATAAATGTCCCAGAATGAATAGGTTACTTCCAAAGGTAGTGCCTTTCCAAACACTAGAGTGCTTCAAAGAACTTCTCTCCAAGAAGCCACTCAAATCATCTATCCAAGTCATGTGTTTCAGACCAGATTGGATCATCATGGTAAGAAAACTACCATAAGGCAAATATCATGCTTCAACCACTAGGCCAAAATAACCCCTCTTTATCTATCATGTTTCAAACAGCTATTCCAGATCTGACTACTTAGTAATGACTCTGCCATTACCTATTTTGAAATATGGGGCAAGGTGCAGATAAACCATGAACACATGGAAATATACACCATAGTCATAGACTTTGCTCAACGTTTCCTCCCTCAGGGCCAGAGTAACTGCTCTACCTTTAACGTCTCCTAAACATTGTGTCACACCAACACAGAGGTCAGAAGTTCCTAGTGGCCCTGGGAATCTGCCCAAAATTTTACTCAGGTGTGTCACTCTATATGAATGACACCTCAACCAGCAACCATTTTCTGACCTTTAGTCTAAGAATCCACTATTCAAATCACTTAAGGCCCCAAACATACATGTAACTTCAATGGATCCTGATTATCAGACCAGTGACACATTTGTACAGTAAACCCTCTTTCAAACCCACAGCTCCAAATGAACTGGTTGAAGGCTTACACAGGCCCATACACATGACCATGTCTACAGTGATTGGAAACAGGACTGTAACTGGTGATTCAGAGCTCCAGCTTTGAAAATATCAGATGTCAATCACATAGTCAAGCCTCAAACCTGGAAAACAAGTTCTTATCTCCACCCTAAGGCCATAGCTTCCCTGTTAGGATGCCCTGATTGCCAGTACAATCCCCAGACTTCATCTTCTTCACATTGCAATCATATCACTAGGCCTATAATTGCACATTCACCATGCCTCAAACACTAGTTGACATTCAGAGTTGTGCTATTCTTGGGTTTGAAAGGCCAGGCTGGGGCAATAGCTTCATCCACCATCACTATGCTTCAGACCTTTGGCCAGAAGAGTACATTTATCCTTCACTGATCCTGGGACACTGGATCAAAGCCCTTTCTGAATCTTTCATGTGCCCTGACACCATGGCAAATATTCCTAAGAAACTATTAATAGGGATACTTCTGTAATGTCACAAAGAAAAAAGGCAAACTAAATTTGTATGTAAACCAGACCACTATTCTGTGACAACCTTTATCCAACCCCTACCAAAAGCCATACTTCCGCTTTTTTTCTTTCAGGGCAAGATAGCAGTACAGATCTCCAAGAAGAAGAAGTTTGTGACTGATGGCATCTTCAAAGCCAAATTGAATGAGTTTCTCACCAGGAAGCTGAATGAGGATGGCTATTCTAGGGTGGAGATTCGAAATACCCCAACCAGGACAGAAATCATCATCTTGGCCACCAGAACTCAGAATGTCCTTGAGAAGAAGGGTCACCAGATTCTTGAACTAACAGCAATTGTTCAGAAGAGGTTTGGCTTCTGATGGCAGTGTAGAGATGTATTCCAAGAAGGTGGCCATCAGAGGTCTCTGTACTATTGCCCAAGCTGAGTTCCTGCATTATAACCTCCTGGGAGGTCTTGCTATGTATAGGGCCTGCTATGGTGTCCTCCACTTCATTATGGAGAGTAGAACAAAGGGATGTGAGGTGGTGGTGTCTGGTAAGCCAGGAGGCCAGAGGGCCAAGTCCATGATGTTTGTGGATGACCTGATGATCCACAGTGGAGACCCCATCAACTACTACATTGACACAGCTGTGTGCCATGTTCTCCTCAGGCAGGGTGTATTGGGAATTAAAGTCAAAATCATGTTGCCCTGGGACCCAAGTGGCAAGACTGGCCCTAAGAAGCCCTTGCCTGACCATGTGAACATTATAGAGTCCAAGGATGAGATGCTTCTTACCACCCCCATCTCAGAGCAGAAGAGGCGATGCCCCAGCCAGTGCCCACTGCACAACAGGACTCTGTGACACCTGGAATGGTGTGCCTGAAGCTCTTCTGTAAAGATCTTTAATAAAATCTTTTGTAAAAAAAAAAAAAAAGGCCATCCTTCCACTCAGCCTATCTATAACAGGTAAGTCTGCATTACCCTTGAACCAACCATAGGCGATATACCTGTCAAATTGGGATGACCTACCCAATCACAAGGCATTATCTAGGTCTCACACTTCTATATCACCTCAACCTGACCCTGACTGGGGGCCCACTCATCTACCCAGTCCTATCCACCAGGCTAAGACTTTTCCATACCCCAATGCCCAGGATAGTACTCCATTTATTCAATATACATTTAAGTATCTTCTATTTACCAGATATTAGAGATACAAAGACAAAAACAAGATAGTCCTAGTCTCAAGGAGCTTACATTTAGTTAAGGGTGAGAGAAGAGGGGAATAATTTGCCTAAAGATAAATAAATGCAAAATATGTACCAAATTAAAGAAAAGTCTAACTCATGCCAGACTATTTGGGATAATTTGACTGGATCAAGAAATGCTACAGATATAATTTACCTAAGTTTAAGAAAAGTAATCTTTTCAAAGGTTGGAAAGATCTGACCCAGAGAATAATACAATTGGGTGGGTTTGGAACAAGTTGAATAGTTCAGCTTAAGAGTGGTAATGAATGGTCTGATGTCACACTTACCTGTGGTATACCTTTCTCAGTGGTCTGTGTTTGGCACTGTGTTGGGTCCCATTTTTATCAAGGACCTGGATAAAGGTACTGAATGCATTCTTAGAAAATTTGCATATGACACAAAGCTATGAGAAATAGCTAATATATTGAATGATAAGAGTTAAAATTCAAAAGCTCCTGATAGGCTACAACACAATTCTGAATGCAAGAAAAAGAAATATTCTAGGGATAAATGTAACATTACAATTTGGGTTCAAAAAGTCAATTTTGTAAATACAAGATGAAGGAATATTTGATCAGCCAGCAGTTCATCTGAAAAACATCTGGGGGATTTAGTGATCTGTAAGCTCAATTAATGTCAACATTGTGATGTGATGGCCATGAAAAATAATACAATTTTAGGATTGTGTCTGGGACTATGGAAGCAATAATCTCACTACACTCAGATCCAGGGATCTGCATATGGAGTACTGCATTCAGTTACAGATGCCACATTTTAGAAAGGACTAATAAGTTCATGAACAATCAAGAGAAAGATGATGAAAGACTCTGGGATCAAGTCATGTTGCTGCTGAGTCGTCTCAGTCATATTCGATTCTTTGTGCTACTGGAGTGGTTTGCCATCTCCTCCTCCAGCTCATTTTACAGATGAGGAAATGAGGCAAGCAGCATTAAGTGACTTGTCCTGGGTCACACAGCTAGGCCAGATTTGAACTCAGGAAGATAAGTCTCCCTGACTCCAGGATCAGCACTCTAATCACTCTGGCACCTAACTTCTCTGAATGGACTTTGAGCTACCTTGCAAATCTAAGTTTCTTTGATTCTGAGTTACTTAAGCATTAGGGAAAAATCAGTGGAAGTATATGTAATTTCTAATCCAAATCTATGCCATGCATTTATCATAGCATACAGACAACCATCTATGACAACTATTAACTAAATAAGAACTCTCAAAAAAGATCTACAATAGAAGGCAACACCATCACATTCTTCCGGTTTATTAGCAATAAAGTAATACATTTGAATTACCAGTTATTCCATCCCTGATTATTGACAGACTTGAGCTAACACAGACTTTCTATTTCCTCGAAAAGACTCTGAAATTTCCAAAGGTACAAACTTTGTAAGATGGTCTTCCACAAAAGCCTTCCCTGTCAATAGCCCCAAGTAGGCCAAACCTAGCCCTGTTCATCACACCCCTCTGACCTTGTGGTGGATGCCACAAAGCTCATACCTGTCTATTGTCTCAACCTACGGGGAATGCCTATTCTTCTCTTCTCTTTTCACTCTTTTGTCTCCTTTCACCCTGGAATTTGGACTTGATGATCATTTGAATTGCTAATGTCTTTTGGCAATCCTTTGAAAACATACACACACTCTTTAGCCTACCCCCATGAAAGGATTGGAGAAACATTAAGTTTCTAACCCAAGGATTCAGCTAATTATTGAAAAACTAATGTGCACCAAATAGAAAACAGAGATGCTGTGATGGAGAACAGAAGACCAAAAAGGCGGGGGATGGATAGGGTGGGGAGGGGGAAGATGTTGTGCTGACAGGGCACTTGGATAGGCTAAAACCATATACAGTATCTGAAAGCCAGGTTCCTTTGGTACCCCCAGCACCGTTCTGTTGGTTCTACCAGCCATTTAGTCTGCACCTTTTTGCATTTTTGTAATAACAGCATGAAGTTATGAAGCACCCATTTCAAAAGGCAAATCTGGAATGCTGGACACAATAAGGAACAAAAATTCAACCAAACTGGGCTGTCTGCCCAGAAGACCAGGAAAAGCATAAACATCCACCCCAGGACAAAATGTTTTAAAAGAAGGACTAAGGATAACAAGAGCTATTGGTGGTCGATGAAGATTCAGCCTGAGCAGACCTGTCTTCAGTAAGGACCTGCAAAGTGGTTAGAGGCAGATATTGTGGGGATTTTATTAATTGATCAAAAACACTTAGTAAATAAGTCCTCACTAAGTATTAGGCAATGTACTAAACTCTGGTGATAAACTGAAAAGGCAAAAATACTGCCCCTGAGCTCAAGGAATTCACACATTCATTGGCAGGGTGGGGCAGGGAGGGCAGGAGGGGAACAATGTACAAATAACTATATACCTCTTTAGACTTTAAATGGAATGTAATCTCAGAGGAGAAATCCCTGGTTGGGAGAGAAGAAAACCAGAGCAGTGTAGAGGCAGACCAAGGGGACAAAAGCATTCCAAGCTTGGGGGATGGTCAGCACAAAGGCAGATGGGAGGTTGAGTGTTGGTTTCAAGGAATGGAAAATAAACCAGTGTAGCTGGATTGTAGAATATATGAACGGAAGTAAAGGTAGACAGTAAGTCTGTAAGATAGGCAAGGGAAGAAGGAGCCAGGTTATGAAGAGCTTTCAATGACAAATAGAGGAGCTTATATTTGATCATGAATGTAATAGATGTACCCTGAAGTTTATTCAATGGTGGTGGTGAGGAGCAGCAATACAGTAGATACAGGATATATAAAGATGTAAGAAAATCACTTTACCAATTGAGCAGAGAATGAATTGGACATGAGACAGGGAGATTAATAGGCTGTCTATTGAATTTAAAATAACTGTAGACAATATAAAATACTTGAGAGTCTACCTTTCAAGACAAACCCATGGACTACATGAACACACTTACAAAACACTCCTCACATAAAGATGGATTTAGACAATTGGAGAAATTATTCATGGTTGGCTGAGCCAATATAATTAAAATGATAATTCTACCTAAGTTTACTTACCTATTCAGTGCCATGCTAATCAAACTACCAAAGGATTATCTCATAGAGCTAGAAAAAATAATAAAATTCATCTGGAAGAATAAAAGGTCATGAATATCAAGGAAATGAATAAAAAAAAGTAAAGTTAGGTGGCCTAGTGATACTAGTTTCTAAACTATATCAAAAAGTAGCAATCATGAAAACAATCTGGTGCTAGTTAACAAAAAGAGTGATGGATCAATGGAATAGATCTGGCACATAATACATAGTAGTAAATGACCATAGTAATCTAGCATTTGATAAATTCAAAGATCCAAGCTTTGGAGGCAAGAACTCATCATTTGACAAAAATGATTGGGAAAACTGAAAAGCAGTTTGGAAGAAACTACGTAAAGACAAACACTATATACCAAGATAAGGTCAAAATAGATAAATGATTTAGATCTAAAGAGTGATATCAAAAGTAAATTAGGAAAGCATGGAAAAATGAACCTGGAAGATCTATGGATAAGGGAAGAGTTCACAACAAAACAACAGATAGAGAAGATTATTGTTAAGTAAAATGGATAATTTTGATTATATGCAATTAAAAAGTTTCTGCATAAACAAATCTAATGCAACCAAAATTAGAATGAAAACAGCAAACTGGGGGAAAAATGTACAGCAAGTTTTTCTGATAAATGACTCATTTTTTTTCAAACATATAGGGAATGGAGCCAAATTTAAAAAAAAAAATACAAACCATGTTCCAATTGATAAATGGTCAAAGGATATGAACAAGCAATTTTTGGAGGCAGGAATCAGAGCTATCAAGAGTCACATGAAAAAATGCTCTAAATCATGAAAATCACTAAATGCACTACAGAAATGCAACTTAAAACAACTCTGAGACACCACTTCAAATCTATCAGATTGGCTAAAATGACAGAAAAGGAAAATGACAAATGCTGATAGTGATGTGGAAGAACTGGGGCAATGAAGCCCTACCGGTGAAATTGTGAACTGGTCCAACATTCTAAAGATAAATCCAGAACTATGCCCAAAGAGTTATAAAATTGTGCATACCTTTTGACCTAACAATACCACTATTAGGTCATACCACAAAAAAGATCAAACAAAAGGGAAAAGGACTTATTTATACAAAAATATTCATAGTACCTCTTTTTGTGAAGGCAAAGAATTGGAAGTTGAAGGAATGCTCATCAGCTGGGGAATGGCTGGAGAAATTGTGCCACGTGATTGTGATAGGATACTATTGTGCTTTAAGAAATGAGGAGGATAGTTTCAGAAAAAAACTTGGGAAGATATATAAAGTGAGCAAAACCAGAAGAACACTGCATACAGTAATAGTAATATTTTAATGATGGTCAACTATGAAAGACTTAGGTACTCTAATCAAGGCAACGATCCAAGGCAATTCCAAAGGACCCATAATGAAAAATGCTTTCCACCTCCAGAGAGAATAACTGATGAACTCCATGTGCAGACTGAAGCATACTTTTTAAACTTTCTTTATTTGGGTGTGTGTGTTTTCTTGAAATATGGCTAATATGGAAATGAAAAGAGAAAAAGAGAAACCTATTGAAATAGTTTAGAAGATAGAGTATGAGGGCCCAGTCTGTCAGGTGGTACAGCAGATAGAGTGAGTGTTGGACAGGAAGAACTGAGTTCAAATCAAACCTCAGACACTAGCTTGTGTGACCCTGGGCAAGTCAGTTAGTCTGTTTGCCTCAGTTTCTTCTGAAATTCATTCTGTAAATGGGAATAACCTCTCAGAGTTGTTGTGAGTTTGAAATGAGATAATATTAGCAAGGTGGTAAATTTTAATTTACTGTTTAAATGGTACTATTTATTGCTATCATTATATCAAGCAAGTAGCTCTAGAGATGAGAATACGAAAAACAAAGACTGCTTCTCTCTCAGCTGTGAGAGACCCTGAAGAAAGAACATGGGAGCTGACTTCACTGACCATATTTCCACAGTGCAAGAACCTTACTTATAGTTTGTATCTATAGGTAATATGATTTGACATTGCATTGGAAAGGGCAGCTGGGTGACACAGTGGATAGTGCACTGACCCTGGAGTCAGGAGGACCTGAGTTCAAATCCAGCTTCAGATACTTGCTAGCTTATGTGACTCTGGGTAAGTCACTTAACCCTGATTGCCTTTAGGGGGTGGGGAAATAATTACATTTGCGAGTGAATGCATTTTAGCCTTGTCTCTCTTTGAGCTCCATCAAGTCTTTTCATTTCTCTGCCCCAATTTCAGAGGAACATAGATTTAGAGGTGGAGCATATACTGACTCCAATTTCTTCATTTTACAGATGAGACAACAGAGATAAAGAAAGGTTCAGTGACTTACTCAGAGCTATGCTGCTAGTAGGGGTCTGAAGTAGGATTTGCACTCGGGTCTTTCTGACATCAGCTCCAGCAGTCTGTCTGCTATGCTACCTCACTGCCTTAACTTGACAAATAACAGCTTTTCCAGGTAGACAGACCTAAACTTACAAATGAGTTGTGTTTATAAAATGAATTTTAAACTAAATTGTTTGGAACTCAAAATATGTTTTCCTAAAGCAATAACTGCATATGTGGAGGTTAGTTTCCCTGACCAATTCATAAAATCGTATTCACATAGCATCTCCCTGATGAATATATTTCAATTAATATAGCACCTAACCACCATATGAGATAATGCCAATGGGAAAACTCATTGATTTCCAACTTAAGATGCCAGAAATATTCTCCCTTGATGCAACCCTGAAAACAATTTTAGAGATTTCCTTCTCCCACCTAATACTCTCTCTCTGTTTGGTGTCGAGTTCCAACTCCCAGTTCTAGGTGTTGGGTGGAGTTCCACGACCAGAGTCAAGGCTTGGGTACAGAGTAGAGTGGAGTAGAGTTGGGAGAATATAGAAGAGGCTGGATGGTACACCAGCAGAAACTGGTGTAAAGCCACTTTCTTCATCCATGTCAATTCCCCTGGAGCTCCTCTCTTTCCTCCTGAATACTCCAGAGATGATTCTCCTGCCTTTCTTCACACTTTCACCACCTGTTACTTCCACTGGGGATTTCTCTCCTTTCCTGGCCCACTTTCGAAAAGAACATTGTCTCACAGTTTCTTTGGTCCCTGAGCCAACAGATAGTTCCCCTGGGATCTTTCTGAAGGTTTTTGTTTCTAGCAACAATTGAAAACAGAGCAGAATAAAGTGTTTCCTATTTGCACCTCTTTTTTCCCACTTAAACACCATGGGAAAAACAGAGAGGTGCCCACAGGTGAAAATGATGCATCATTAGGTGCTAAAAGGACTGAAGTGAGATACCTTCATTTCACTGATTTTCTGAGCCCTTTAGCCAACTCTGGATATCTCTAAACTGGGTAGGGATGAGATGCTTTAAGAAGACATGAGGTAAGTTTAGGAAAGGAGAAGGGAGGATTTTATTTTCCCTTCCTCTCCCTTCTTCACCTCTGCCAAGGTCAGTCCTTCTGTCTCAGATTTCCTACTCTGGACTGGCACCCAGGAAAGATGGTGAGGTGGGAGAAGGGAGGCAGAAGGTGTTGTCTTAGGGTAAGGATCTGCAGCCAGCAGGGCTGGGAGAAGGGAGCACAAGAGGGTGATAGTCAGAAGTAGCATCTAGGAGGGAACTGAAATCCTGACAGTTCCAGAATGGAACTGCCACCATATGTGAGGTACCCATGAGAGTTGAGAACTCCTTGAAGTTCTTGTGTTGTTGTGATAGTAACGCTGATTTTGATAAACAAAGATGGTATTTGCAGCCTACCAGTCTTAAGGGTGAAAGGTCTGCACTGATTCCCTCATCCCATTATCTCCAAGATCATTTGCATATTTATGAGGCAGTGTGGCATAGCATTAATGGTGCTGATTTTGGAATCTGAGGACATAAGACCAGATCCCAGCTTTTCCATTTACTACTATCAGTGTGATCTTCAACACATTATTTCCCTCTTGGCCTCAGTATCCTCATCTGTAAAATGAAGGGAGAGGGACCTTGTGACCTCAGAAAGAACTCTCATGGCATGATCATGTTGTCCTTCAGTTGTTTTCAGTTGTGTCCAACTTTTTGTGACCTCATTTGGGGTTTTCTTGTCAAAGATACTGGAGTGATTTGCCATTTCCTGCTCTAGCTCATTTTACATGAGAAACAGGGTTAAGTGATTTGCCCAGGGTCACCAAACTAGTAAGTACCTGAGGTCAGATTTGAATTCAAGAAGATGAACTTTTCTACCTCCAGGTCTGGTGCTCTATCCACACGGCACCACCAAACTGCCCAATGGCACGATTATAGGAATTATAAAACAATAGAACTGGAAAATATCTTGGCAATTATTTAGTCTAATTAATTTTTCACAGGAGGGAATAAAGACCCATAGAAGGAATTTCACCTATTAAATGGTGACAGAGTCAGAGGCAGGTTTAGAACCCACATTTCTGTATATGCATTCCACCGCACTCCAGAGGTCCTTTTATGACCTGACTGGTCAATGTGATTTCCATCCAGAGAACCAAGAAAACTCTTACCTACATGTAGAAAGGAGCCTTTGACTCACTAATGTTGTATACTAAGGCATCCTGGCAGAGACTTCTACAAGAAGGATTCTGGTTGTATCTACTGTCCCTTTAAAAATGGATTACAGACTCTGCCATTCCTTCTCAAGTCTGTTCCTCTGTGCTCTACAGGTCTGCTTAACTGTGTTTCTGAGGAGGTGCCATCTGCTACTGTGAATTTAGTCTCTTTCAGCACGCTTTGGAGTAAATAGGAAAAGTAGGCACTAAATTGCTCCAACTGAAAAACTGACACAGCACAAATGTGCTCGAGAGAAATATTTTCGATAGATGTGCCCAGTCTTACGTGGAATAATTCCAGGTATCTTGCCTTAGTTCACCCCAAAGACTTCCTGCCATGAGAAATGCACTCTAAAATTGAATTCTTCATCTGATCTTGAAGTTCCTAGGGCATTCTGGGATTTCTTGATTCTTCAGCTGTGTGAAACTCAGGAAAACTGCCCTGAACCTTGGTGTTAACCCTGGCATTCTCAAGGAACTGTAGGGATCATGGATTTAAAGTAGAAAGGGACCTTAGAGGTCATCTCATTCAACTTCCCTCTCATGTGACAGATGAAGAAATTGAGTCCTAGAGAACTGAAATGACATTGGTAGAATATAGCAGAGATGGTATTTGAACTCAGATTCTCTGATCTCAAATTCAGCAATTATTGAACACCAAGTTTACAGGTTGTTGTTGTTATATGTTTTCAGCCATGTCCATCTCTTCGCAACTCCATTTGGGATTTTCTTGGGAGACATACTGAATCTGACATCAGATGCATAGTAGCTGAGTGACCATGGGCAAGTCATTTAACCTATTTGCCTCAGTTTCCTCAACTGTAAAATGAACTGGAGAAAGAAATGGCAACTCATGTGTCTGAGGCCAGATTCAAACTCAGGAAGGTGTTTTCCAGAATCCACTCTCTACTAAAATAGAGATCTGAGATTGCTTTAAAGGAATAACTTTAAAAGAGCTTTTTGTAAATTCATAAATTTACAAAGTGTTTTTATAAATTCAACGGAAACCTTAATGTAGAGATTACAATCTTTGGGAAGTGATCTGCAGTTATTCTAGAGCTTTTGATGTCTTTTGCCCTGAATCACCTGTTTCTCCACCCCAGAAACTTGTCTGTTCTCATTCTTCAAATGTGTAAAAGACAAGAGAAGCAAATTTTAATTCTTGAAATGTTTAAATCTTGAAATTCTTGAAAGCGTTCCTAATGCAGGACTTGAAATAACGAGATTATGCCTTGCATGTAGTAAGAGTTTAGCCCATTCCTGTGGCATGTCTGCACGATAAATCTGGAAGCTCTGACTCTGAAAACAGTTCCTGAGATCTGTGCGAAAGGTGGGCACTATGGAAGGAGTTCCAGATCCTTCCTTGGTCCTGTCAAAAGTCTAATTCGTTCCCTCCCAGTCAGCTAGCTCGGGAGATATTCGACCTCAAGCTTTTGCTGAATTTCAGCCGAGTATCAGATAACTACACTAATCCAGTGGAGACTGACAGGCGTCTTAAGGCACAGGTGGCTAAATTACTTCAGACACTAGCCCATAAACTGACTTGTTTGCATCTGCTTCCTCCCAGAGTAATCTGTGGCAGAGTGGTGGGGGTAGATTTCATTTGGAAACCTTTTGAAGATTATTTCAGAATCTTTCTCATTTTGGATACCTTGTTATCACTGCAGAGAATCTTACAGTGCAAATGATTTCCAGACGCCTTTGTAGAAAATTACACAGTCTGTGTGTAAAGCTGTTCATGGAAAGACTGGCTCTTGATTGTGGGGGTGGAGGTCAGTCCGTGCTTAACAGCCCAGAGGATTGGGATGGAGAGAGTTCAACTCCTTAGGAGACAGCACACACTCAGCTCTTCCTAACTTTCTTCTTTCTCTTGCTTACTCCCTTCCCCAGCCCCCTCCCCCTTTTAACCATCAGGAGGACAAGCAATCATCAGCTTGGTATCTGGATCTGGAGATTTAGGCGGTTACTTATTCCAGGAAACACGTAGGCTGAGCATTCCCAAAATGGAGTCTCCAAAACGTGTGCTCTCCCAGGTGTGAACAGGTAATTGCAGGTGCAAATCTGTGATGGTATGAAGGAGGCAGCTGAGTTTAATCAGTGAGATGAACATCCTGGTGACTTAGTGCGATTACGCAGAACTTGCCTTTTCTCTTGAATTCATTAGCATTTTTTTCAGCCCAAGAAGTGTATAACAGAAGAACCCTTAAGGCATTCTGGAGTGTGTCACTCTGACCAGCAAGTGTCTCCAGCTGGTCCTGGACACCTCATGGAAATGGAGAGAGAGAGACAGACATGCAAATGATGTCTATAGTCTGCCCTAGAAAGAGAACCTCTCTTTCTTTTGTTGCATTCCACTAGCCATTGAATTTTTCCCCAAATCTGAAGGCCACATATTAAGGAAAAGAAGATGCCCAGTGGAGGCAGTAGGACTTAACTAAACTAAATAGTACAACCAAGCTGTAGCATAATGGTGCCTTGTGAAGACTTTATGGTGATCCCTTTTTTTGGGAGGGGCTTAAAACTGATTCTTTGCCTCCTTCTTTCTCTTTCACCATCTTCTTTCTGGAAGGTCCTCTAGCCAAACCTTTCCCCAGGAAACAAAAGCCAAGAGAGGAGAAATGAACTGTCCAAGGTCTCATAAGAAGTAAATAGAAGAGCCTAGGTTCTCTGACTCCGGTTATAGTTCTCTTTCCACTGTCCCAGGCAGTTATGTTTGGAAAGCAGAAGGGAACAAGAAGTGAGGCACAAGTGAAAGAAGGAGGAATTGATTCATTTTAGTTTAATTTTTGGTCTTACCACATGTCCTGGGCAGAAGAAAATTCTGCCATTTTGAAGGCCTCCAAATAACCAGGGCTCTGAGAGACTAGCACACAGTGATCTAGACTTCATCTCTCTTTTGCCTTTTACACTGGGGGAGGACCCATTCAAACTCCATTGGCCTCTTGAGTCTAACTTCCATTAAATTTTTACCAAGCACAAGGACAAGGCTGAATCCTATAGTTCCAACTAGGTGACAAATCCATTGCTATAGCAAATTGGAACTCCCCCTTCTTAAAGTCCTTATTAACCCTCCTGGTGAGGATTGCACCATTTTTCATCTTTCAATCCCAAGATGCCTGCCACAGGGCCTTTCACATAGTGAGTACCCAAGAAAATATGAATCTCAATGTTCCCCATTTTTAGAGGCCTCTAAATTCCTGAAAAATGGTGGGGTGGAGTCTCAAAGAAGTTGAAAGAAAATGATGCTCTCAAAAGATATGAATCTTTCATGAAATCAACCCTTAAATACTGCTCTCTGACCCACCAAATACAGAGTGACTGGATTGGCTCCTCTCCCCGACACACAATTTCTTCAATTACCCTTAGGAGACTTGCTTTTCCCTTTTAAGACTGACTTTGCAGTATACTGTAAACTCATTTCATGTAGATTGTATAATAATTCATAGGCATGGACAGGTTTCTATCTGCCTCATTGAAGGATATACTCCTATAAAGATCAGTCATCAAAGTCTTGAATTATGTGTTAATGTGCCTGTGAAGGAAGGGGGCTGTAGGAGGAAAGTAGGTGGAGTACAGAGTGTTACTTGTTCCTGGATTTTGGGTTTGCTCTGTGCTTCATGGCTGTAGCCCCAGTGTCACTAGAAACTTCAAAGCAATTTTGAAGTAGGCTTTTCTTCTGGAAAAGCTCTTTTAAGGGTAGAAGATAGAGTGGATATTTTCCATGATCTTCACTGGCAGTGATGACAGAACTCAATAAGAGAGAGGGAAACAGGGTGGGGAGGGGGAGAGGCAGAAACAAATGGAGAGTAGATAAAAGAGAAAAAGAGAGGAGGAAAAATGAAGACATATGGATGGATGGAAAGAGAGACAGATAGAATGACAGATAGATAGAATGATAGCAAGAGCATTTTTAAGTGCTTACCATGCTTCCAGCATGGTGCCAAACCCTTGGGCAACAAATACAAGCATCCAAGACAATCCCTGCCCTCAAGGACTTTAATTTTTAATGAGAGAAAAACAACACATAAAGATGAAGGTATGATAGGAGACTACCAAAAGTGGAACAGAGTTCTGGTATCTTAGAAATAGAAGGAAAAAGACTCTTGTGTCATTACCAGGGAGAGATAGGAATGGAGCATCTGGACAATGTTCCCTTTAAGACATATAGGGAACTAGTTACGCAAAGAATACAGCGTCCTTTAGGATGCTTAGCTGGTGGACAGTATTAGAGTATTAGCACTGTGATTAAAGAAACATGATGGGATCATCTGGATGAACGTGCCCAATACCTGGAGTTAGTCCAAGGAAAAATAGAGTAAAGTAGGCTAAAGCTGTACTCTCATATCCCTTTTTTAGGCTTCTCTTTTTATCCCCCATCCTAATACCAAACAACTGATAATCTCTCTTGAAGTACCCTGGCTAACCAGGTCACAGAGTCCTGCCTTGACCTGTATAATGCTCCATATGCTTGACTTTTGTAAGATTTGTCCAACATGGGCCCCATTCCTTCAATATCCCTGTTATTTTATGTGTCAGTTGATAGGAGATGAATAGTTAAGAAATTCAGTTTAAAAAAACATTTATTAAACACCTACTAGGCTCAAGATGAAAGACAACATGATCTCTAAACTTCAAGGAATTTAAGGTAAGAATTTCCAGCACCTCCCATGGTAAACCAATGGGGCAGGATGAAAGGGAGCAGGACAGTACTTTAGGGTCCTTCACATCTACCTCTAGAAACAGCTATTTACTCTTCCTGCTTCCATCTTTCAGAGCTTTTGTTGAAGAACCACATTGAGAAAAGAAGGGAGTTCAGCCCATCCATCAAACAAACAAGCATTTTTTAAAAGCCTATTTTATGTACCAGTTATTGAGCCAAGTCCTAGAGATTACAGCCCCTGGCCTCATGGGGCTAACATTCTAAATGAATTAAAAAGCATTTATCAAATGCTTAGGGTTTTCAGAGTACAGGCTCAGGAATCATAAAGGCAAGAGGAAGGAAGGGTTAGGAACCTGAACCTATGATTTTATTGGTACAAAAAATTCCATGTGAGCAAACTCCCTCCACCATTGTACATCGGTACCTCTTCCTTCATTGTTGGAGAACCAATGCCATCACGAGCAATATCTTGAGTCATGCATTAATTGGATTAAGTGAGACAGAGCTGCATCAAGTCTTTGGCTCACTCTCTCTTCCAGAGTCATCAAAGTTCTATGGCCAGACAAAAGTAAAGATACTTGGTGATGGTCCAGGATGTAGTGGATGACCTTGGCATCTTTGAGGTCTGAACAAGCTCTAACCTCTCCACAGTGCCTGCTTCAGCCCCCATCATAGTCATTGGAATAAGTGTTCTCATCCACTCATTCTACTCAGGAAAGTCTTTACATGCTTGATATAGATACACCCTAACTCACTGGCAGGTTTGTGACTGGTCAGTTACTTAAGACTTAAAATTTTAGAGAGTTGACAAAAGCAGCATCTCAAACTCAGATGGAAAAGGAAGTCACTAAACTGTACAGAAGGATCCCCGCTAGCTAAAATGTTAACTTAGAAAACCATATGCTAACATTTTCTATGTTCTATTATATTTTTATTTATTTTGTTAAATATTTCCCAATTACATTTTCTAATCTGGTTGGGACTACACTAGGCAGTGTTTCCAGTCACACCTGTGTCTGATACCTCTGGTAAAGCACTAAGAGTTTAAGGACTTGCACAGACCCACATAGCCAGTATTTATCAGGCAGGAATTGAACCCAGATTTATTCTTGACTCAAGGCTGGTACTCTATCCTGCCACGCTGTTTCTCAAGGCACATATGTGCATTAAAATGAAGAAAGAGACAAAGCCTGACTGAGAGCTAGATTTTAAGTAAACATAATAGTTAATAGTTGCCCTCCTCAAAACAAAGTCTTTTACCTGCTGATTTGACTCTACATATTCCCATTATTTTAGTATATAATGCAATCTTGTTCACTAAAGCAATCCTGTTCTCCCGCCCATTGCTGCTGCTGTTTTTCTTGAGTGCAGGAAAAATTCACCTGCTGTGGGTTCTCAGGATCAGGCTCCACATGCCCAGAGGTGCCATGATTAATTAATCTGACCCTTCCACTTTTCTTATACTTTGCTCCCTTCATGCATGCAGCAATCTAGTGACATAAGGCTCACACAAGATATTTGATCTCCTGACCCTGTGCATTTGCACAGGCTTCCCCACATGCCTAGAATTCTCTCCCTCCTCATCTCTGCTTCTTGACTTCCCTGGCTTCCTTCTAGCCTCTTTTAAAATCCTACCATTAGCAAGAAGCCTTTCCTGTTCCTCTTTAGTACGTAAAACTTAGTAGTGCATTACCTCTGACATAATTCCCTCCAAATTTATATGTTTATATCTTGTTTACACGATTGTTGGCATGTTGACTCTCTCATTAGAATATATGTTCTTTGAGGACAGGGGCTGTTTTTGTCTTTCTTTGTATCCCCAGAACTTGTACAGTAAATAGTTTGCGCTTCATAAATGCTAGCTCATTACAACAAGGGAAGCATCTAAATGGATTTCCTTCCTGACTCCTCTGTCAATTTATATTCCACAATGTACAAAGCAATCCCTATGTAAACTCTTATTTGGGTGATATTCACAGCCCCAACTTTCCCTAACCCTGAAGTCAAGTCTGTGTCAAGGCTCAAACCAAAATCTTTAGTTTTCTTTCTTATGGATTGAGAACCAGGAAGTCAAGAGAGGAGGTAAGAAAACAGTCCTAGTTCACACACCCCTAAAACTTTACTTTGTAGCTTGAAGAAAGGTCTACAGGAGCCCCTTTGTAGGATCAAACCAAGTGCTTTCTTCATCTCCCATCCCACCCTGAAACCTCTAATTCCACTCTGAACTAGGACTGTTTTCTTACCTCCTCTCTATGACTTCCTGGTTCTCAATCCATAAGAAAGAAAACTAAAGATTCTGGTCAATCCGTGATTATAGATTAGGAGACTAATTGTTGGTCTCCTAAATCAGAAAGGAGGAATATTGTCACCAGTGTTTATTTGGTAAGCATACACTGCATGTGAAACTCTGTATTTGGGTTCCACTAGGCAATAAAAAGGAAGCAAGGAGAGTTCCAGTCCTTTAAGGGTAGTCTAATGGGGAGGAGAAGGAGAGATAGGGCAAGTACATGTGAATAGACATAAAAGAAGAAATACAGAAATTTAACCAGTCCCTCAACAAGTATTCATTGAATCCACCCAGAGATGGGGCATATACTATTTTGGATAAAAAGAGCTCACATTTCTTTAGCCTTTTAAGTTTTATTAAAACACTTTCCTCAAAACAATCATGTGATGAAGTAGATATTAGTGCAAATATTAGTGCAAATATTATTTTCAGTTGACAGATAGGGAAACTGAGACTCAAAGATGCTAAGTAAGTGACTTGCCCATACCTTCTAGCTCATTCATGTGTTGGACCTGGGCTGGAAGAGCAGTCCTTGAAGTCCAGCACTCCTTCCACACCATTCACTAAGCTGCCAGGATTGGAGTAGTTTACAATCTCTTTGGAGAGAATGAAACCATCAGAGCACAATACACGACTATCTATGCTCTAATGTGAAATGGTGTGCTTTGAATTAAAATCACGATACAAATTCTAAGAAGATTTAGATCAAAAGTACAATTATTTCTCCTGCAGCAACAGAAATTTAAATTTGCATGCTGGGGAAATGGTCTTGTGAAGAGTATGTGACTGTAGTGACATAGCTTTAATTGAGAGAGGCTTCATGGAAGGAAGGGGATTGCTGCCAAGTGAAGGCAGCGGCTTCACAAGAGAGAGGCAGATTTCAGAAGCCACCAGTTGGTTAAGATGATGGTGTCTGAAAAAAAGATTTTTGGATTTCTGGTCCATGGTTTAAATTTGGGAATAATGGACTCTTGGCTAGGTATGGAATATGCCCAGGAAAGACTGTTTTATATATGTACAAACATGCACACACATATGTATGTATGTGTATGTATGTGTGTGTGTATATACATACACATATATGTATATCTGCACACACACATTCACAGGGGCAGCTAGGTGGTACAGTAGATAGAATGCCTGACCTAGAGTCAAGAAGACTCCTCTTCGAGGTCAAATCTGGCCTTAAATACTCACTAACTGTGTCACCCTGGGCAAGTCACTTAATCCTATTTGCCTCTGTTTCCTCATCTAGCAGGAGCTGGAGAAGGAATTGGCTTATCACTCCAGTATCTCTGCCAAGGAAATCCTAAATAGGGTCATGAAGAGTTGTACACAACTGAAATGCCTGAATACGGCAAGTGCACATGTGCGTGCACACATGCACACACATACACACACACACTACATGCACACACACATCACAGTTACAATATATAACAGATACACAAAATATAGTCCTTGAGTATATTCCATATATGTGTGTGTATACATACATATATGAATGTATATATACACATATTTGTATACATAAATACATATATGAACATTCCTTATGCACATATACATCTGTGAATATGAATATTCGTGTGTGTGTGTGTGTGTATATATATATTATATATATTATATGTATATATATAATATATATATATATATATATTATATGTGTATATATACATCTATAGATATAGGATTTTAGTTTGCAAGCCTGACCAAGATGAAGTTAAACTGAAAAGTGAGGTAAAAGAGAAAAAATATTTGCTTCAAATAGGCCTAATATCTAATAAGCCAAGTGTCATGGTAAAAGCATCTACAGTACAGAATAAAGAAGAATGGTTAGTTAAGGCATCCAGCACACACAGGAAATAAATAGAATCCAAGAAAGAAGTCTACAATAAAACCCATGGTCCCAGATCGTTATACAAAAATACATCAAATGTGGGGTCACAATTTAGGTGAACTTGAAATCCTAACCCAGGGAGGCACATTTGACCTCACAGGCATCACAAAGACGGGATGGGTTGGAACTCCTAACTAGAAGATGTCTCTGGAAGAGTCTAGCCTTCAAAAAAGAAGAAAAGAAATATAAAAGAGGCAGGGGCTTGCTATTGTCTAATCATATGAAGAAATCCTGGAGAGATAGAAGAAATGTGGTAGAGAGTATTTGTGTAAATATCCACTGAGAGAGAAAAATTGAAGCAGTGTTGTCATGGGAATATACAACGGACCAACAGACCACCCAGACAGAAGGGGAAAATAGAGGAGAAACTCAGGAAACAGATCACGAACCTGGCAAGGTGGCACAAGATAACAGTGATGAAGGCTTGAATTATCTACACATCTGCCAGCTCTCTCTCTCTCTCTCTCTCTGTCTCTCTCTCTCTCTCTGTCTCTCTCTGTCTCTTTATCTCTCTCTCTCTCTCTCTCTCTCTCTCTCTCTCTCTCCTCTTACTCTGGAAGGGTTGCTCTCACTCTTTCTCTCTGTCCTTCTCTCTCTCCCTTACCCACTCAAAGCATTTAGGGTCAACTTATATATTCTTATCTTGTCTTGTTCATAACCATGGAGGGAGGAATAATAGGAATTACTATTCTGGTTACAATTCTTGCTATGAAGGAGAAACTGGTTTTTGAAAGAGAAACAATCAAAATCTTGATAAGAAGTGACTACTCCATGTTAGAATTCATGGCAGAGAGAAGAGAGATGCCTGGAATAGTCTAACTTGCCATCTAGATTTAGAAAAAGTGGATTTCTGACCAAGTCCTTTGCATAAGGCATAAAGCAAAGAATCTTTGGATTCCATGGCCTAAGACTATAGAAAGAATAATCAGCCCAAAAGAGAGAGCAAGGTCTCAAGAATGACACCGAGAAGACCAAGACAACCAATTCCAGGGAGGAAGCAAAAAGTAAACTGCCTCAAGAAACTGATATGGATGCAAAATCCAACTGAGGGTTGTAAGGAATATGTTTGGAACACAGATGTATGGGCAAGCAATAGGAGATGAAGAGAAACTCTTGACATGACCCTCTTAAAATAGGGTCCAGAGTGCTAAAAGTCACCATGAACAGAGACCAGCCATGAATACTAAAGCTGAAAATGACTAGTTTCTACACATTGAAGACAGTAGGTAAAAGAAGGGTTTGGAATATCGCTCTGAGTAGATGAACTGATCTTTCAGTTGGAAAAGACAGAACAAAAATTGTTAAAAGTGAGTTGAAACCCATTAATGAGGTAAAAATAAAAGCTTAGCTCCTCTCTAGGAGTTCAAATCCATAGGCCCAGTCAAACAATATTTCAGAATAATGGGAGAATTGGTAGAAATGAACATGAAGCACTCTCATTGGTGATTGTGAAGAATGCGGTAAATGAAAATGATTGAGCTATGCTTATAACCTGTAGAAATTAAAGATCTTCTCTACCCATTAATGGGCTTGTCCATTTAAGGGAGTTTGATTAGGGGAGATTTGTAGAAAGGTCCACAGCTTTTGTTGATGAGGCACTGGTTCTCAAGGGTTCTGATGCCTTTCCAATTCTGAAAAATGTATAAATGCATGAATACTTACTTTGGGACCTACTCCTTGAAAGTGTTTGTTTGGTCAGATGAGACTCTGGGCAACTGCAAAGGAGCCCCCTGGCTTTGAAAACCCAGATGTTGGTGCTTCCCTCTCTTGTAATTCTGTATGTATGATCCAACAGTTGGATTTGTCTATTGATCTGTGATGTATATGTATTGCTTACGGTCAGACAGATGGAAGCCCTGTCTGTTGGTTGATCTTTGTTTTCTCTGTTTGTATTTTCTCTGAAGTTCAGGGTGCTGACTTTTCCTCCTGAACTAAATGAATTATGTATATGCTTGACTTAAGTGATTGTTGACCCCTCAAAAATGATATTCCTTTTAGAAAAGCAAATCTAAGAACTTGTACAGCATGCCCTTCTGTGTATGTCGGGGTCCTTGATTTTACATAACCCTAGTAAAATTCTAGAATGTGTTACTAAAAGGAATATTGGTGAACAATTCTGTTGTGCAGTGGATAGAGTTTTGGGCCTGTAGTCAGGAAGACCTGAGTTCAAATCACACCTCAGACATATATAATCTATGTGACCCTAGGCAGGTCACTTAACTTCTGCCTGTATCATTTTCCTCATCTGTAAAATGGGGACACTTATTAGCATCTAACTCCCAGGGTTTTTGTGAGGAATAAAAGATATAATGAAAAGTGTTAAAAATTCAAATAAATCTGGTAATGGTATAAAGGAGACTCTGGCATCTCCAAGGCCATACCCATGGAGTACATGCTTTGGCATGTTTCTAAGGGCTGGAAAGACTTTGATTATGTCCCGACCAACAGACCACTTAGCACAGTGCCTAACATACAGTGTGTATGTTCATCCTTCATTGCCAAAGAAGTCCATGCCATTGGAGAAATAATTACATGACTTGTACTTGACTTTGTTTTTTTGAGTGAGGGAGGGCTGTGCAGGTCACCAGTCTCACTTCTCCTCCAGAGCCATCTGAATCCAGTAACCAGATATTCATCAGGATGACTGGAGATGACCCAGGATGAGGCAATTGAGGTTAAGTGACTTGCCCAAGGTCATAGTGTCAAGTGTCTGAGGTGAGATTTGAACTCAGGTCCTCCTGATTCCTGCACTGCACCACCTAGCTGCCCTCTAGCATACAGTAGACACTTAATAAATGCTTATTTCTTCCCTTCTATGTACTATATATCATGTGATATTGTATATGTATTATTACATGTTAATATTTACACACAAATATATATAGTATGTACTATATACATTTATTATTATAATATTATTTATCTATACAGCTCACTTGCTGTTCACTAGTTTCAACTGTATCCAACTCACTGAGACCCATTTGGAAATTTTCTTGGCAAAGACATTGTAGAAGTTTTCCATTCCCTTCTCTGACTCATCTTACCAATGAGGAAACTGAGTCACCTAGATGCTCCTTACTTAGATTTCAGGAAAGAATTTTACTAACTCTCTCATCATCATAGAAAAGATGGGGAAATCTGGGCTATATGACAGCAGACTTAGGTAGATTAAGAATAAATTTGGTGGCCAGAACCAAATGAAGGAAGTACTTACTCAGCTCTTGGCACTCCGCTAAGCACTTGGGATACCCACACAGAGGAGAAAGTCCTAGACTTTAGAGAAAGCGCATTATAATGTGGGTAAACAATACATCTAGGGTGGCTGGGGAAAGGTGTTTTAGCCTGGGAAATTGCCCCAGGATAGTATATGGAGTCTTAGCATGGATGAATGACACACCCTTTTCAGAAGAAAGGAAGTTCCTTTGACTACAGTTCCAGAGCTAGGGGTGGGAAGGAATGAGGTGGAACGTGTGGTGTGATGTAGCATGAGCTAGGATCTGAAGCCAGCTAGCTTCATTACCAAGTTGTGTGAGCATCAGCCAGCCAAAATTGGCTGTTCTGGGCCACAGAAGGGTATAATCCATTCTGCTGTCTTTCTGTCTCAGGTGTTCTAGCTGGCAAAGCCCTTCACGGACACTAATTTAACCCCATGTTGCATTGCGGTTAGCAACTGAGTGCGTGTTCTATCAAAGCTCTAGGAAATGTGGTAAACGGTTTGAACTCATTATATGCTTGCCCTTGCTGGAATTCTGAAAAAGAAGCTAAAACAAGCAAAGGCATCCATGTTCCCGTCATCTGGTTCCCATGTGTTGCACTGTGCGTGCTTTTCCATGTCCTCCCAGGATGGCACACATATTCATGGCTTTGTGTGCAGAAGGAGGAGGCTGGAAATAATAACTCTCATTACCAAAGCCTGCCTGGCTTGGCCTCCACCAGCCTCAGTGCTGTGCCCTCCATAGTTCTCCAGCTCCCATTGGTGCCAATAGGAGTTTCAACATCATTTGGGGGGCATAGGAGAGATGGCACGAGTGCACATGGTAAACTTTAAGGGCTGGGCTTTCAAAGAACTCTGGGCCCCTCCCCTAATTTTGGGTGGCCCCAAACGAAGAACCAGCCTGGGACTGGCATTTGAATGCATAGATCTTAATTTAGAGTTCTTTGAATAATTAATTTCAGAATTCTTCCTGCTGGTTTGGGAGGATTTCACACGCATTTGGAAGAATATATTTTTTTAAAAAGATTTGAGAAGTACCTAAGGGTACATTTCCTTTCAAAATTATCTGGTTTTGAAGAAAGTGATCTGAGTCTCATGAACCTTCCTCCCTTGGACCCAGGCAAAAAGGTTTGCCCCTTGCCCCTTTCATCTGAACATCAGTCTCCCAATTTTTCCCTTAAGCTTAACTCCAAGCCTGGAATCCATTTAGCCTTTCAAACTCCAAAGTTCTCTCTTCCATTACAAAAGCATTCTTTAACGTCTCACATCCCACTCCAAGCCTTTCTCTTTAGTTAGTGGAGTAGTGATTTAATCGTTATGGAAAGAGCACTGCGTTTGGCTTTAGAGTATATGGACTTGAATCTAGCTGACTCACTGTAGGATCCAGGGTAATCCATCAATCAATATTTATGAAGCCCCCACTAGGTGCCAATCACTCTGCTAAGCACTGGGTATACAAAAAGAGGCCAAAAAAAAAAAACCCTGCTCTCAGGGAACTAATAATCTGAGGGAGATAACAAGCAAATAAATAGGTACAGACAAGAAAACAGATAGAAGGCACTAGAAAGAAAAGGGGCTGGAAAAGACTTCCCTTAGAAGATGGCACTTTAATTGGGACTTGAAGGAAGTCTTTAGGTAAAGCTGAGGAAGGGGAGCATTCCAAGATGGGGGACAGCCAGAGAGAAGGCCTGCAGCTGATAGATGGAGTGTCTTGTTTGTGGAACAGCCAGGAAGCCAATTTCACTGGATCAGAGTATGTGGAGTAAGGGGTAACAAGGCTGGAAAGGTAGAAAGGGCTTCGAATGCCAAATGGAGCATTTTGAATTGGATTCTGGAGGCCATAGGGAATCATTGGAGTTTATTGAGTAGGAGATGATGTCGGACCTGTGAGGGTCAAATGAGATATTTGTAAAGAACTTTGTAAATATTAAAGTGCAATACAGATGCTAGCTATTATCGGTATTGGGCAGCTGGGTGGTGCAATAGATAGATAGAGTGCCAGGCCTGCAATCAGGAAGACTCTTCTGAGTACAAATCTGGCCTCAGACAATTACCAGCTGTATGACCCTGGACAAGTCACTTAACCTTATTTGCTTCAGTTTCCTCATCTGTAAAATAAACTAGAGAAGGAAATGGCAAACCACTACAGAATCTTTGCCAAGAAAACCCCAAATCAACAAATTATTAGTATTATTAGGGCAGATACTGCCTCATATTAATATTTTCAGCTAAATTAGTCTTGTCTCCCCCCTAGACTTTTAGCTTTATGTGGTCACAGACTATATTTTATAGTCTTTTATATCTACTTACACACCTAATATAGATCTATCCACTTAGAATATACTCCCTCCTTTATATGTATTTTGCATTTGCTTCTTTGTATAAGTTCTTCCTGTCCAGTAGAAAGTATATACACTCTTTGTAGAGGCTTTTTTAGTACCTAGCACATTGCCTGATATATAGAGATCCTAAGACCCTCCTGTAAATAATTCCTCACACATAGGTCCATTTGACTTGAGTTCAATAAATCCAGAGGCAAGGCTGGAAGATAAATAGTTTAATTTGCTTCAGTTGAAGTCAGCTGCCAGGTGGCTAGCACCTTTAGGAGTACGAGAGATTGTCACATATACCGTATATGTACATGCCTCCGAGCCGGCAGTGAAAGGAGCCTATCAGGTAAAGCTAATCTGCTACTTTCCTAATTTGAGAGTTTGAGTAATACAGGCAAGGTGTCCAGTGATTTGGGAGAGAAGGGATGAAGAACTTCTTAACTTGGTAGCAACGTTGGTCTGTTCAGGATGGGGTCTTCCTGTGGTAAATCTCATTATTTCTAGGTAAAGCAGGATTGTCTTGTTACCAGTTTATTTAACTAATAGGCAATGTGAACATCACAAACCTTATGTAAGTACTCAACCAGGATCATTTTTATTCATCCTGATTTATATCTGGCCATTGGACCCAGATGGCTCCTGAGGAGAAAGTGAGGCTGTGACTTTGCACAGCCCTGCCTCACTTAAACCCAATTCACTTACATGTCATGCCCCTACTTCCCTGATGTCATGGTCTTCTTTGAGAACTACAGAACAAAGAGCAGTGATCTGAATGTCTAGAGAGGGCAGTGCAGGCCTCCCTTGGAGATATAATTAGCTTGATAATAACATAATTATTAGAATGAGCTCCTTTTTTTTTTTTAACCTTTAAGGTTCCTTTTGGGGGCAGCTAGGTGATGTAGTGGATAGAACGGAGTCAGGAAGACTCATTTCCTTGAGTTCAAATATGGCATCAGACATTAACTGTGTGACCCTGGGCAAGTCACTTAACCCTGTTTGCCTTGGTTTCCTCACCTGTAAAATGAGCTGGAGAAGGAAATGGCAAACTACTCTAGTATCTTTGCCAAGAAAACCCCAAGTAAGGACACAAAGAGTCTGAAACAACATTGTTTTTAAATGATGGCAGGGGGAGAGAATATGTTCTCCCTAAACTCACAGTACACAGGTTTTATCTATTTCTTCCATAGAGGTGCTTGTTGACTTTTTTAAAAAATAAATTTCATTATAGTCATAGCATCGAAGATTTAAAGCCAGCAGATACCTTATGGGACATCTAGTCTAAATTCCTAATTTTATAAAAGAGGAAACTGAGAAATTAGGTTGTTATTTGTATTATAGGTCACATAGGCATTTAAGTGCCAGAACTGATAAGCTAACACAGATCTTAGTCCAAAAGCAGTTCTCTTTTGCCTGGACCATGCAATATAGATGATAGATAGATAAATAGATAGACAGACAGATAAATATATACATATTTATATAGAGAGATATGTTTACAGAAAGATAGATACAGCTATATAAATATTCATATATGTATATATAAATATGTATTTATATACAGATATTTATATATTCATATATTTATGTATGTATAGAATGTATATGTATATTTATATATAGAAATGTATGCATACATATACATACATATTGCATGTATATATAGTTATATGTGTATAAGCACATATACTCATATATGTTGACTTTTTGTGTTGAATAGCCTTCATGTCTATCCATAGAGTATCCATTTTGAGTGATTCCATTGATGAATTTTGAAAGAATGCCAATCAATCAGTTCAATGAAAAAGGAAAACCCAACCAATGCTATAGGTAACTTGATTCATTGATATTTTTTTAGATACTGATGATTTGAAGGTGGAATCATACAGAGTACTGGAGTAGGATCAGACCTGAAAGGTCCATATTCTTTTATTAGCAGGAAAAAAGTAATAATTTTCAAAATTTCAAATCATGTTCCTAGAATATAATTCAAAATTTCAAATCATGTTCCTAGAAGATAATTCAAAATTGCAACTTGAAGAAGAAATCATTCTACAATGCAGTCTTCTCCACTGCCTGGCTCACTAGTTGGTCATGGTAAGGTTTCTCATGAGCTGTGTTCTTGTTGTGCTCAAGTATAGAATTTTACATCAAAAGGTTTGGGGGTTTGTTTTATGTGTCCAGATGTGTGAGTCTGAATGGAAATCTGTGCCCTCCCTGCTCAGAAACAGGTGTAATAAAAAGCAATTCTGTGCTCTTTGCTGATTGGTTTCATGAGAAATCTTTCTGACACAGAAATAAGATGAAGCCATATGAAGCTGTGTGTGTGTGCACATGTGTACCCCTGATTTTTGTAGAGTAAAATAGCTGGTGAGGTGGGTTTATGCTGTGTAGGATCAATAGCTTGCATCTGGAAAATGAAAGAGAGACAGCCTAGGGAGGAAAAATCGTATTTGTAAAAAGTCTGTGGATTAGTTTCTCTCTTAAGCTTTTCTCTCTATTTAGCTTGTCCTAGATTGCAAAATGCTCAGAACCATCCACTACCAATTCAGAGGTTAGCTCTCAGCTACCAAGTCACGAGTTAAGGAGAAAACAAGGCTATTTAGGTCCTCACTCCTAAACCCTCTCTGAGTAACTTTAAACAGGCTTGCTTACAAGGACTACATGCTTGGTCAAAGTGAAAATAGCAAGGGTCAAGTCATCCTGACCTATTGCATCTGACTTAATCCTCTTTGGACTTCTTTCAAAGAAAGCTTTATCACCACCTTAAGTGCTAGTGGTCTCACTGTCATGCCAAAGTGTCAAGGGCTGGCCTGAAGGGGTCAGGCCTGGGAGGCCAAGTTAATCCATGTGGGCATATATCAAAAAGTCCCAGAAGCAAAGAGTCAAATCTAGGGAGGTCACCTAATGCCAGGAGTAGTAGGTCAGGTAGCATTTAGTAGTCAGAAGGTGACTAGTGAACACAATAGAATTCTGATCTTAGGACAGAGGCTGTTTTCTTTCTACCATGTTTCATATTGACTTCTGGGAACAGGAAGCCCTGGGCTCAGGGAACAGAAAGAGAGGAGAGAAAGGGAAGGAAACACAGAAAGAAAGAGAAAGCAGAAACAAACACAGAGACAGAGAGACATAGAGACAGAAAGACAGGTATAGAAACTGAGCATGTAGAGACAAACACACAAAATAAAGTGAAATAGATATAGAGACAGAAAAAATTGAGGGAGAGAGGGAGAGAGGGAGGAAGGGAGAGAGAGTGATATAGAAAGACAGAGGAGAGAGAAGAAGAAGAAGATGGAGGAGAAGAAAATGAAGATGGAGAAGAAGAAGGTAGAAGAGGAGGAGGAAAAGGAGGAGGAGGAGGGAGAGAGGCAGAGAAAGAGAGAGGGAAATTGCAGTCACAGACCTTGGTGAGAACTAAAGCCAGTTAGAACTTTGTTTCCAGAAGCAGAACCAAGAAGAATTTCTAAGTGTTATTATAAGACCTTAACCTCATAGATGTGTTATCAGAAAAGGAAATATACTAAGCAAGCAGAAGCCTACAAAATCTTATTTCATTCTACTTTTCAGACAAATAATAGCAAAAGTTAAGCTAAAGGGAATTGTCATTTGACTGTAAGCTACTCAGCCCTCCTTCCAAACAAGGTCAAGTGCAAGTCATGTCATCATTTCTCTGATGGCATGGTCTTCTTCGACAACGAAGGACGAACACAATAAGCTACTAAATGAAAAAACAAAACAGCACAAAAAGTGATTATAAATTTTATTGTTCTTCACTTTGGCAAGGTAGAGAGAGATTTCCTTATTAGGACATATATTTAATATGTACTAAAAACTCAGATTGCCAGACCAATTAGAAGGAATGAGAGTATTTACATAGTGCTTTAAATTTTTCAAAGCAACTTTTTGATTCTCACAACAAGCTAACCTGAGAGCTAGGGAACTACTATTATTAATTCTTATTAATTACCACCATCGTCATTATCATGATCCACATTGCAAAGCTGGCTGAAGAAACTGAACCTGAGAGACTACGTCCCATAGTAACCCAGCGCTGGATGAAACATTTGAACTCAGTCCAACATTCTATCCGCTACAATGCCTAGTTATAGTATGAGGAAGAAAGAAGCCATCAAGTATTAGGATGCCTGGCCATTTGAAGAAGTATTTATTGAGTATACACTATATGACCAACTCTGCCACGGGTGCCATGGGACATATCAAATAAATAGATAACATGGTTTCTGTCCATGAAGAGATGACATCTGTGGAATGAAGGAAATAGAAGTGACAAAGAATGATGGATCATGTAAGAAACTGAATGTAGTCAAATGAGATGGCTGGACAAGAGGTAATAAGTCTAGTGAAAAGAGCTTTGGACCTTGAAAGAATTGGGATACCTAGATTTGAGCAGAGGCTTGGTCACTTATTAGCTTGTCCTGGGGCAAGTCTTCCCTTTTTCTGGGTTTTACTTTCCTCATCTATAAAATGATGGGAGTTGGGGTGTGTGTGAAGGGTGTGACCTCCAGGGGTCATTCCAGGTGTAGCAATCTGTCATCCTAAGTGCTAAAATGAATCATCCAGACAGAAAGAACCATGGATGGCCAGAAAATGGAGTAATTAACATGGGATCAAGTTGTCAGCAAAACTTCCCGGAAAAGATGAATATTTTCAAATGAATATTAAGGGCTCCAGAGGATTGGAATAGGTGAAAAGAAAAAGGCATTGGGGAAGAGGGTGCCAAGAAATGAAATAGCACCAGAAAAGTCACAGAGAGGGATGCCTAGAAAATGTACTGGGGACCATGAGGTGGACACTCTTGCTGAAGTGGAAATTCTTTATTGAAGTTCAAGAAGAGATAAACATGGAAAGAGAGACTGTGGACAGATTATGGGAGACTATGAAGGTCAATAGCAATAACTTGAATGCTCTGACCTTTCCTAATGAACTTGGCTTGCTGTTTGATCCTAAATTTGACCCCCTCTATTTTGATTTACTCATGTAAAAAAAAAGGACTTTAAAAAAGAATGAAAAAAATGCTTGGAATGCATCTTGAAAACATGAAACAGCTATAAAACACTATGTTCAATCTTTACCAATATCAGATAATGACTGAAACATTGGGTGCTAAATCAAAACTTTGGATACTTCATTCCATTCTACTTAAAATTTCATTGGGGGCAGTACTGTGTAGTGGAGAGTTGATAACTTTATACTCAGAAGGAGGAAACTTGATTTCAATTCCTGGTACTTATACCTATTAGCCTGGGGAAGTCACTTAATCTATCCACATCTTAGTTTCCCAGTGCATGGAATGGGGCTACTTCAGTACTCAACTCTCAAAATCATTGAAAGTGAATTAATTTTGTAAATCTTAAGGTTAAGTGCCCTATAAATGTGAACAATTATGGTTTCTATATCATTACAGAAGTGATCCAGGTCTTGGGAAGAGGCTGAGGAAAGCAGGAAGACATCAAAGACCTTTTCCTCCTTAGCAAACTCAAGTTTCTCTTTTAAATCATCAGCCTAGAGCTCACAAGATGATTTTCTTCTTTGGGATTTGGTTCCATGGCTCCTTAGTCTCACATTATACATATTGATTTTTTTTCCTGGCAACATCTGACTAAAATCTGATTAGCGCCAGATTACAACATGGAGCTGCTTTTTTAAGAGCTTAACAAACCAACTCATAGGCAGTGGTTCAACTGATCTCATAAGTAGGACTCATCAAGTAAACCATCGAAGATAGATGCTATAGTGGTAAGAAGAGGAGTTAACTTGTGATAATACTTGTCCAAGCCCTGAAAGTACAGCATCTGTTTCTTGGACTCAGAAGTGAAACAATCCAATAATTACAGTCCTTGGTGCTTTTTTCTACCTCAGGAAACATTTTGCAACTAGCAATTTCCAAAAATATGGCTCAAGCAACACATCTCTTCTTTTCCTAATGTACATGAGGGTGTGATTTTAACAAGGCAAGACACTCTCTCAGGGGCATTCACTTAGGGGGCTTCTGGGAGGTACATTCTAGAGAAAATTTAAAATTGAATGTTTCAGAAAGCTTTCCTAAGTCTGAGGTCTGTATTCTGGTTTCTATAGGTGTCTCCAGGGAGAAACTGTGATCCTGATCCCTGGGGACATACTTCCTCCACCTTGGCAAAAGTAGAGAAAGTGAGCCATTCTGGGGGCAATCTTGGGGACAGTTGGAAGGCAGATGGGAGCATGGGGCAGCTAAGTAATTTTCATTTTGTATCTTTCCCTCTGCTGGCTGGGATTCTGGTTTTAGGTTGTCACAGATCCCAGGTTTTTGGAATTCTTTCAGGGAAAATGACAAGTGTGCCAGGTGATCAGCCCACTTGTTGCTATAAGCAGTGGGGCAGCCAGGTGCTGGGAATGTAAGTGTGACACAGTCAGTCATAGCACCAAAGGACTGTTCATCCTCTGGAAGTAAGATGATCTAGAAGGTTGGCATCTACTCATCAGGCTAGAACAGCAAGAAACTCTATAAACAAATTAGCCAGACCTCTGACTGAGGATGGATCTGGAAATGACTTAGAGAAGGCTTCATTCCCAGTCTGTCTGGAAAATTAATACTCATTAGTGAGGAAGGCAGGACCTAAATGTTTCTCTTTTCTGCCCCTTTTAATGCCTTTTCTCTGATTCTTTCCTAGGGCTTCTTCAAATGCAAAGAGAATCTATTCTAGTGGAAAGATGACCAAAGAAAGGACGCATATGTTAGGTTTCTAAAAACTTGTCCTTGACTTCTCTGTTAGAGAATGTTTGGTTTAGGTTTCCAAAGGATGGGTGTGAAAACTCTGAAAGTGCTTTCTTGGATTCTTTTAGCTTAGGGAGACTGTAGACCATAGGACAGCATGGATAAGGCAGGATGGGCTGGTAAGTGTGGAGCAGCTGGGAGTTATAAGGAGATATCAGGGCTAGCTTGAGTCCAAAGTCAGGTCCTTGCCTCTGAAAAGAAAGAGAGCTAGGGTAATATTCCTGATAAGTGAAGTCCATAAATGATCATGGGACAGTGGGACCCTGGGATGTAGGTGTGAAGGAAGCAGGATGTTGGAACTGACAATGGCTAGGCTTAATAATTGCTCACTTCCTCACTGCTGTCTATGCATTGACCATTGATGCCTTATGCAACTCAATGTTTGGGAATGCCCATTCCATAGGACCTCCCCACCCCCGAAAGGGTTTTTCTGGTCATTGGAGTTGGGGCTTATTCAGATTGTCAAATATGGAAGGTTTGTTGAATAGATGTCAGAATAACAGAATTTGCTTTCTAATTCCCACAATATTCATCTGGAGCATATTGCCCCACCCTCACCCAATTCCCTAGGTATTTAGCTGTACCTGTATAACCAGTAATGGAACACTTCCTTGATCCAGCTTGAGGAGGAGTCCCAGGAACTCATCTAAGTAGTCTGCCTCCACATCTGGTCCTTCCTTCTCACCATCCCTTATGTTACATGGGCCTATATTGTCTCCTTACTCCACCCTCTTACCCCAGGTGCTCAGGGTTGCCCCCATGCTAAGTAGCAAGGCCTTGGTACTGAGGTTGCTCAGTAGGAAGGAACTTTCATCTGGGTCCAATAATGAACTACTAATGCCTTAAAGTCTTGGCTGGCTCACCTAGTAGACTGAGACCAGAGACCAGGCAGTCATTGTATGATACATGCTAAATGGCCCTCATAGAATATAAATTCCTTAAGGGCAAAAATTGTTTCACTTTTGACTTTAGATTTCTGCACCTAGAACAATGACTGTCAACATAGGAAACTTTTAATATATTCTTGTTGTGTGAATATGAATGAGTAGAAATGCAATTGATATGCCATGGCCATCCTTGTCATATCCAGTCAAAGTATGATGATAGGAAGGTAAGAAGGAAAGAAGGAAGGAAGGAAGGAAGGAAAGGAGGGAAGGAAAGGAAGGAGGGAGGGAAGGAGGAAGAGAAGAAGAGAGGAAGGAAAGAAGGAAGGATAAAACATTTATTAAATGCTTGCTTGTGCCAGGCACTATGCTAAGTACTGATGGTAAAAACACAAGAAGTCTTTAGCCATAGGAAGGAAAACAATAAAAACAGTGGTGCTAGAAAGGAGGGGACAGTTAGGTAGCACTCAGGCAATGACATGGTCTGGAGATGGTCTGGAAGTGCCATGGATGCCTGATTCTGGGCAAAATAAGGCAAAATTGTGCTTATCAGAGTTCAGCCTCCCAGGAGCAGAGTCCAAGTTTCCAGGGAGTGGTAGATGAGAACCATGGCCAGAAAGTAGGCCACATGGTGTAAAACTGAAAAGGAAGGGAGGAAGAATGGTTTTGTAATGCTAGTTGCTGCATTTGAATGCAAAGCCCTTAACCTTGAAATTGAACAGTCTTTCTGTGGAAGCTAAAAGCAAAACTAATATATGAGTCATTTTGGGGGGAGGAGAATATAAACAATATAGGTTTGTTTTAAAAGCTGCTGCATTATTTTCCTCTAATTTAAGATTTTTGTATTATAAAATTATAATAAAGTTTTTATTCTATTTGAATAAAGTATGAGTGCTTAGAAAATCATTGGCATTCGTTAGGGAGAGGGAGAGCATATGAAAATTCTTTGGTATAAATAAAGTGTTATGACAAAAAAATTTAGAAAACATGCCACATTGTGTCTATAACCTACTTTTTCACTAATTCTTAAAGGGAATATGTTAAAATGCATATTTAATTGCTTCAGTTTGGTGAGTACTCCCTCCCTTTGTCTAGGAGCACCATGACCACTAACAGCACTATAAATTGCAGATATTCAATAAAAATAACCATAGCTAACATTTGAATAGTGCTTACTATATGCCAGGCATCGTCTTAAGTGCTTTACAAATATTATATTATTTAATCCTTAAAACAACCCTGGGAGGTAGCTGCCATAATTATTTCCATTTGGTAGCTGAGGAAACTGAGGCAAGCAGAGATTAAGTTACCTACTCAAGGTATAAGAAGTGTTCAAGGCTGGATTTGAATTCAGATCTTCCTGACTCCAAACCTGGTACGTTATCTATTCTACAATTTACTGCTTCATAGCAAATCCTGAACTCGCCATTTTTCTTTCTCAAGAGAGCCACTGGTACCCTTTATAGATAAAGAGGACTTTACAGAAGGTAGTTGATATTGTCAGCAGGTTGTTGTTCTGAATCAAGAGGTACTGAAGATCCTAAGTTCTCTAAATCGCTCAGCAAATATTACATAAGCATAGCCTTTCAAGTTAAAAGAGTCCTCTCTGGTCATCTAGTCTAACCAGGACCTGACCTAAAATATTCCTAAAAGGAGGTCATCTAGTATCTGTTTGAAGACATCAGATCAATGGGATCCTTCACAGTCTGGTTTTAATCTATCAACTTATTTCCTCAGTATATCCATAGCAGAGCTCATTATTTTTACTTTCAACCCTTGGATACCTGGTCTCCTTCTAGACTGTTCTAGTACTGCTTTCAATATGATACCCCTTAGTCCCATCTCCAGGTTCCCTTAAATCTGTTTCACACATGCTCTGTACATATGTTTAGATCTTCCCTTTGCCCATTAGAATGCAAGCTCCTACACAACATAGTCTTGTTTCATTTTTGTCTTTTTATTTCCAGTGTCTAGCACAGTTTCAGGCACATAGTAGCCTCAATCTATGTTTGTTGACTGGTGTATCAGTAAGCATCCCGACATACACAGCGGGGCCTGCTATCACAGATTTTTAGATCTGCATTTATAAAAAGAAAGGAAACTTTTAAGGAATTAACAATCTCCTTTGATCAAGCACATGTGTCATTCACTTAGTTCAGAGGGAAAAGTCAGCACCCTGAACTTTAGAGAAAATACGAAGAAATCTAAATTCACAGACAGTGCTTCCAAACTGTCTGACATACATCAGAGATCGACAGATAACTGACCATACATACATAGTTATAAGAGAGGGAAGCACCAACATCTGGGGCTCCTTAGTGACTACCCATAGTCTCCTCTGGTCAGACTTCCAAAGAGTAAGCCCCAAAGTAAAACCTTACTTCAGAGTATTAATACATTTTTTTAGAGCCAGAGGGCATCACAACCCTTGAGAACCAGTGCCTTATTAACAAAAGGTATGGGCCTTTCTACAAATCTTCTCAAGCCCATAATAGGTGGAGAAGATCTTCTTTTATCACATTATTCAATCAGAGGCACTTGATACTGAAACAAAAACAGTCAAAGATCCTACTCTGCTTGCCTTTACAACTGGTAGAATTTCATCCAAACTCAGTTCTTCCTTTCAGTCAATCAGTAAACAAGCTTTTGTTAAGCCCTGTTTCAGGCACTGTGCTAAGCTTTGGGATGCAAAGAAAAGGCAAAAAGCATGTTGTCAATCTTGAGTCACTCTGAGTTCACAACCTCTGGGCCATCTTAACTTCCCAACTCTTCCATATCCACATGTTCAGTTACCAAACCTCTGGTATCCATCCTCTTTTCTCCACTAACATGGCTACAAAGTTCAGAGCCTCATTACCTTGTTTTCTTTTTTCTTTTTTTGTGTGTGTAATCAGGGCTAAGTGATTTGCCTAGAGTCACACAGCTACTAAGTGTCTGAGGGTAGGTTTGAACTCAAGGCCCTCCTGACCAGCTAGACCAGAGGACCAGCACTCAATCCATGGTACCACCTAGCTGTCCTGTCTCATTACCTTTTGTCTGAACTTTTACAATAGCTTTCTAATTGTTTTTCTTGCCACAGGTGTATCTTCTCTCCTTCACACAGATGCTGAAGTAATACTCTGAAGGTGTCTGTCTGATCATGTCGCTCACTTAACTCCAGTGATTCCCTTCTAAAATTACTTCTATAATCAAATGCATACTCCTTTATTTGCCATTTAAACTTTTTCACAGCTGGCCTAAACTTAACTTTCCAGTCTTCATGTACATTACTCCTCTTCATGGCAGCCAAATTGACCTTCTTGTTGTCCCTTATATGACACCCTTTCCACATTCCTGTTCATTTCCCTCAGAATACTAAGACGTTATCTTTATGGAAAGAAGAAGAATTAAAACTCTTGACAGACATATACATTCCTGACTATAGTTACAAGATACACTAAGTGATTCAATCACTGTCCTTCTAAAGAAAACATACTCTATGATTCTTTATTGGGAAATCAAAACATTTCCTTTTAGAAACATAGTCTTTAGAGCTAAAGAGGACTTTACCAAGTCATCTGGTCCAACCCTTGATTTTATAAATAAGCAAATTTGAGACTCAAAGAGTAAAGAGGACTTAGTCCAATATAACACAGAATTTTTATTTGAAAACAGGTTGTCTACTTCCAAATTCAATATTGTTTCCATTATACTTTGTTTCCTTTAATATTACAGTGACTTTGTGAGATCCTCAATGTAGATAGCTATAGGTGGAGTGGAGTCAGGTGGCATGGTGGAGTCAAGAAGACTAAACTTCCTGAATTCAAATTTGGTCTTGGTGACCCTAGACAAGTCATTTTACTCTATCTCAGTTTCCTCATCCATGCAATGAACTGGAGAAGAAAATGACAAACCATTCCAGAATCTTTTCCAAGAAAACCAAAAAAAGAAGTCACAGAGAGTTGGACATGGCTGAATAACAACAGTGTGCATAACCTAGCCCATGACAAAGATCTCAAGGCCAACCATGCCCTCTTTTTAACATCTCCCTTTAAAACTGTCTTTTTTTATTATGAGATGGACATTTGTTGTTAATGTTGTGCTTGTTTGTCCTTTGTTTTTGAGGAGGGCCAATGACATCATAAAGGTGATGCCTTAACTTGTGCATGAGATGGGTTTAAGAGTGGAAGAGCTATACAAAATCATCAGTTCAGTCTTTCCTTTAGAATCATTGAAATCCAGTGGCAAGATATAAGATGATGGGTGATGGCCGTGGGATGCAGCAGATGATGTTGATTTTTCTAAAGGAACTAGCATGTATTTTAAGTATTAAAAAGAGGATTGTTTCTAAAACTGTAGACTTTTGTTCTTTTTCTTCTGTCTATTGTTTCATGTGGAAGTAACAACACGATACTTTGTGCATCCTCTCAGGAAATTCTTTTTGTGTTCTTCTTTGTGTCGTAGTAACATTTGTTGTAGTAACATAGTAACATTTTCCCCATTCTCATTATTATTCATTAACTGCATCCTCTTTCCCTCCAATCCTTCCCTTATCACAAATTAGTATAGATAAAACAAATCAACATTGTAGTCATGTCTGATAATGTCTCATTCTGTACTCTAGGTCATCATCTCTCTTGCCAAAAGATGGGAGGCATACTTCATACTTTGAAAATCTTTCTTCAGTTGTTTTTTAGTTGTTTCCATTATATCTGACTCATCATGACCCTATTAGGAGTTTTCTTGGCAGAGATACTGAAATGGTTTGTCATTTCCTTCTCCAATTCATTTTACAGATGAGGAAATTGAAGCCAACAAGGTTACTTGCCCAGGGTCCCACTAAATGTAAACTAAACATAAACTTAGGTCTTTCTGACTCTAGGCTGATCACTGAATTGATCAAAATGCAGAAGACTTTCAAAGCTGCTTTCTTTTATATACATTTTTGTGATTAGCATATACATTGTTGTCCCTATCCTGCTGTTTCAACTTCCTAAAAGTCTTGTTTGGTTTCTCTTAATTCAACATGTTTATAATTTCTTGTGAAATATTTAAAAACATTTGTGATTTTTTAATGGAATATTTCATTGTATTCATATTCTCTGTAACTTTTGCAAAGGCCTAGAATGTACACCCCATTTCTTAGAATCCTCCATTTGCTTCAAAGCTAAGCTCATACACTGCCTTCTACATGAGGTTTCTGTCTCCCCAGTTGTTAGTGTCTCTCCTTGAATTACTTTGAACTGATTTTGTATATATTCTTAATATACTTATTGGGTCTACATATTTTGCATATATACATATGTATGTATGTATACATACATATGTATATATATATATGTATACACACATGCATATATATGTACCTGTTGAATATGTCTCCTAGAAACCCCTGAAAGATGAGGACTAAATAATCTTTTGTTTTATACACATGAAACCTAACACATAATTGGTCCTTAATAAGTGTTTATTGATTGAATTGTTGAATTTCTTCCAGAAGAACATAAGATTCCTTAGGAAAAAGATTGTTTTTCATCTTGTTTTTGTATCCTTAATGCCTGGAAGATTCTTGAACATTGTAGATGTTTAGCAAATGTCTATTTAATTGAAAATCAATTTGCAAACACAAGAGGTAGAAGGTGTGAGTAGATAACTCCTTGTCTAAAAGCATTTGTGGGATTTAGTGGAGTGCAAGCTGAATTTAAGTCAGGTATGTGGTGTATCTAGGAAAGCTAGCAGTGTCTAAAAGTTACCTTCAAGGAGGTGTTGTATCCAGGAATAAGGAGGTAGTTATACCATCATACTCTGCTCTGTCCAGGCGACATCTCAGACTTTGCACAGGACCATTTATGTATCTATAGATTTTGAGTTGCCAATTTTCTCCCCATCTCTCCCCTCCCCCCTCCCCCACCCCTAGATAGCATACATTCTGATTATATCTTCCCCCAGTCTGCCCTCCCTATAATCACCCTCCCTGCCCTTCTGCCCTTCCTCCTTGCTTTCTTGTAGGGCAAGATAGATTTCTATATGCCATCATCTGTACATCTTAGTTTCCAGTTGGGTGTAAAGACAATTCTTAACATTTGTTTTTAAAACTTTGACTTCCAAATTCTCTCCCTCCCTCTCCATTCACCTTTACCAAGAAGGTGACAAATTCAATATAGGCTACACATGTATAGTTATGCAAAACACTTGCATAATAGTCAGGTTGAGAAAGAATAACTACATTTCCCTCCATCCTATCCTCCCTACCCCCAATTTTTCTATTTTCTCCTTTGATCCTGTCCCTTTTTAAAAGTATTTGCTTTGGGCTACCCCTTCCCCCAATCTGCCCTCTCTTCTATTATCCTCCCCTCCATTATCCCCTTCCCCCTTTTCTTCAGTATAAGATACCCAATTGAGTGTATATGCTATTCCCTCCATAAGCCCAATCTGATGAGAGTAAGATTCACTCATTACCTCTCACTTCCCCTTTCTTCCCCTCCATTATGAAACCTTTTTCTTACCTCTTTTATGTGAAATAATTTACCCCATTCTATCTCTCCCTTTCTCCTTCTTCCAATATATTCCTCTCTCATCCTTTAATTTTGTTTTTTAGATATCATCCCTTCATATTCAACTCACCCTGTGCCATTTTTCTATCAATTCATCTATCTATCATCTTTTATCTAGTTCCTCCAACTACTCTAATTTTGAGAAAGGTCTCATGATTTACAAATACCATCTTTCCATGTAGGAATGTAAACAATTCAACTTTAATAAGTCCCTTATGATTTCTCTTTCCTGTTTACCTTCACATGCTTCTCTTGATTCTTGTATTTGAAAGTCAAATTTTCTCTTCAACTCTGGTCTTTCCAGCATTGAATGTTTAAAAGTCTTCTATTTCATTTTATATCCATTCATCCTCGCCCTGCCCACACACACACCTCTTACTTTTGCTGGGTAGGTGATTCTTGGTTTTAATCTTAGCCCCTCTGATCTCCAGAATATTATATCCCAAGTCCTTCAATCCCTTAATGTAGAAGCTCCTAGATTTTGTGTTATTCTGATTATATTTCTCCAATACTTAAATTGTTTCTTTCTGACTGCTTGAAATATTTTCTTCTTGACCTGAAAACTCTGGAATTTGGCTATATTATTCCTAGGAGTTTTCTTTTGGGGATTTCTTTTAAGAGGCAATCAGTGAATTCTTCCAATTTCTATTTTAGCTCCTGGTTATAGAATATCAGGGCAGTTTTTCTTGACAATTTGTTGAAAGATGATGTCTTGGTTCTTTTTTAATCGTGGTTTTTAGGCAGACCAATATTTTTAAAATTATCTCTCCTGGATCTATTTTCCAGGTCAGCTGTTTTACCAATGAGATATTTCATATTGTATTACTTTTTTTTATTCTTTTGATTCTGTTTTATAATTTCTTGATTTTTCATGAAGTGATTAGTTTCCATTTGCTTCATTCTAATTTTTAAAGAATTATTTTCTTCAACGAGTTTTTGGACCACCTTTTCCATTTGATCAATTTTGCTTTTTAAAGTATTCCTCTCCTTGTTGACTTTTTGGACCTTTTTTGCAATTTGGGTTAGTCTATTTTTAAGGTGTTATTTTCTTCAGCATTTTTTGGGGGGTCTCCTTTAGCAAGCTGTTGAGTTGTTTTTCATGATTTTCTAGCATCCCTCTTATTTATCTTCACAATTTTTCATCTGCTTCTCTTACTTGATTTTCAAAAATTCTTTCTGAGCTCTTCCATGATCTGAAACCAATTCCTTTTTTATTCTTGGAGGCTTTTGATGTAGTAACTTTGACTTTGTTGTCTTCTTCTGGTGGTATGTTTTGATCTTCTTTGTCAGCAAAGTAAGATTCTATAGTTTGATCTCCCCACTCATCCATTGTTTGCTTGTCTTCCTACATAAATACTTGACTTTATAACTCTATCAAAGTAGGACTCTGCTTCCAGTGAGGAGTGGGGTTGGGTGTACTGCCCAGGCTTCAGGGATTTTGAATTAGTCACCCAATTCCCCACTGTCTGATGACCCAGAGCTCTGGAAGCAGTCACTGCTGTTGCTGCTGCTGCTGCTGCCACTGCTGTCACCTCTGCCACCCCAAGGCTGGGCCCAACCCCAAATTGACCATGCTCCTCTTTCATCCAGGTCTTACAGAGTTTTCCCAAGCCTTAAACTCAATTCACTCTGGAGCTCATAAACTGGACAAAAAGTCCTCTTCCACCTAGGACAGATTGAATGTAATTATTAGATAGTAATTGTCTCTATTTTTCCCAGAAATTCTGAGGTTCTTCCCTTCCCAGTTTGAAGTTTTTTTTTTTTAATAAAGCAGCCATTCCTTCAGGAACTACTTTAAGAAGCCTATTCATTGAATGGGTGTATCTCACTCAAAGTGAGAATGTGATAAAACCTTAGCATGAAAGGGCCAGGGTCTCCCATTGCATCCTGGGTCATCTCCAGTTGTCCTGATGAATATCAGGCCACTGGATCTAGATGGCTCGGAGGAGAAAGTGAGATCGGTGACCTTGCACAGCCCTCCCTCACTCAAATCAAAGTCAATTGCAAGTCATGTCTTCATCTTGATGTTATGGTCCTCTTCGAGAACAAAAGACAAACACAACAACAACAGCAACAACAACAGAATTTTCCCACTGACCCTCTATGCTCTCTTTGGCATTTGTGGAATGAGAATTGAGAAATCTGGAAACTGCCACAGTTGCCAGTGATTCAGTCCTCTGAGACCTGCTCTGTCTTCGCTAGCACAACCCACACTGGACTGTGCTCTGCTCCCAATCTGGTGTAATATACCCTTCCTGTCAACTTTCCAGGTTGTGTTAGGCTGAAGATTTGTTTCACTCTGTCATTTTGTGGGTTTTGTAGCTCTAGAATTTGTTTAGAGTCATTTTTTGCAGGTATTTAAGGGGGTTTGGAGAACACAATCAAGTCCTTGCTTTTACTCTGCCATCTTGGCTCTGTCCCTCATGAATATTGCTTTCTAAGAATACATTAAACATGGCAGGATATTTGATAGAAAGGGAGAGAAATAGGTGGATAGAGAAAAAATGAGTGATGCACTAGGGTCAAGTCAAGGGTTAGTAATGAGGGGATGGTGACCTTTGCAGTCTCAGAAAGAGAAGAGCCTACAAGGAAGTGAGGGAGGAGCAGTGGGGAAATATTGAAAAGAAAGAGAGAAAAAAGGAGGCCTTACTTTGAAGGTGGGAGGGGGTTCCATTAATATGCTTCTATGGATGAAGGAAGATGAGGACCTTACACTGGATGAAGCCTGGGGGATTTGGTGCCTGTAAAGTCTACTTATCTTGGAAAGAGGGAGGTTAAAACCCCTGGGGGCAACTGGTACCTAGAAGAATGAGAGGGCATGGACCCAGGAAGGAGAAAGAGGGTAAAGATCAGTTGGGGTGCGTTGAGTCCTATAATGGGGCAATGTATTCTCTGACATCTACAGTAACTGGTGTTGTTAGAGTGGGACATAATGGAAAAAAGGGCCCATGTGGTAAGCTTTACAAGGCAGTGGCAGAAAGCATAAAATAAATACCTTAGAAGTTTAGGTTGAAAAATGCAAAGAAAAGATAAAGACCCAATGATTATAGAGATCATGAATCACAGATTAAGAAGGGAAAGCATAAAATAAATACCTTAGAAGTTTAGGTTGAAAAATGCAAAGAAAAGATAAAAACCCAATGATTATAGAGATCATGAATCACAGAATAAGGTGTCAGAGTAAACAGGAGAAGATGTATAATGAATAAAATAAAATAAATATTTTTTTTTCCAAAGGGACACAAAAAATGAAATTAAAAAAAAGGACTAATGAGGAGAAGTGACTCTAGAGGAGGAGATGAAAGAATAAGCTACCTGATTGAGAGAGAAGAAATAAGTAACTAGGTAAAAATAGGAGAGAGCAACTACTGTAATTAAAAAATAAAACCAAAGAGAAAGAGGTAACAAACTAGAAGAAAATATGAAAGGTGAGGAGAAGAGAACCAGTAGAAACCAGGTTTCCTTTAAAAAAGATTAAAGTAACTGAAGAAATATAATACTGTGTTTACAGAGAAGGAAAAAATAATAATTAAAAAGTTTTAGAGATAGATGGAGTAAGATATAAAATTAACTCATAAATTTAAATGTGAATGGATTAAACAATCCAATATAACAAAAAAGAGGGGCAAGTTGGATAAGAAAACATAACTCTAAAATCTATTTCTTATAAGAAACACATAAAAAAACCAAAGATATATACAAAATAAAGCTGAGGGGATGGAAAAAAGTTTACTATGCACCAAGTAAATCCAAAAAAAGCAGGAGGTGCTTTCATACTATTAGACAAAGCAAAAACAAACATTCAAAATATTAAAAAGGCATATAAACAAGAAAATTATTTTATGCTGAAAAGTGCCATATAAAGCAAACCAATATCAGTAATAAACTTATACACTCCAAATGCCTTAGCATCCAAATTCTTTTCAGATTTGTATTTATTTAGTATTTAATTTCCCCCAGAGTACATATAAAAACAATTTTTTTACATTTGTTCTTAAAATTTTGAGTTCCAAATTCCTTCTCTTCCTTCCTTCCTCCCCACCTCACCCCCATTCCCTGGGAGAAGGTAAACAATTTGATACAGGTTATACATGTGTAGTCAAACAAAACATCTCCATAATAGTTATGTTGTGAAAGAAAACATAGACCAAAAACCTCAAGAAAAGTGAAGAAAGTTTTTCAAAATATGTTTCAATCTGTATTCAGACACCATCAGTTCTTTCTCTGGGGATGAACAGCATTTTCATCATAAGTCCTTCAGAGTTGTCCCAGATCAATTTATGACTGAGAATAGCTAAGTCATTTATACCTGATCATCTCACAAAATTTCTCTTACATTATACATTTCACTTTGCATCAGTCCATATAAGTCTTTTGAGGTTTTTCTGAAAGCATCTTGCTCCTCATTTCTTACAATCCAATAGTATTCCATCATAATTACATATCACAACTTGTTCTGCCATTCCTCAATTGATGGACATCCCTCCGATTTCTAATTCGTTACTCCCTAGAAAAGAGCAGCCATAAATATATTTGTACATATAGGTCCTTTCCATTTTTATTTTTTTATCTCTTTTGGGATACAGACTTATCTCTTTTGGGATACAGGTATTGCTAGGTCAAAGGGTATGCATGGTTTTATAGCCCTTTGGGTATAGTTCTAAATTGATCTACAGAATGGTTGACTCATTTCTTAGCTCCACCAACAGCGTTAATATCTCATTTTCCCCACATCTCCTCCAACATTTGTCATTTACCTTTTCTGTCCTATTAGCCAATCTAATAGATATGAGGTAGTTCCTTAGAATTATTTTCATTTGTGTTTCTCCAATTCATAGTGAGGTAGAATATTTTTTCATATGGCTATAGATAGCTTTGATTATTTCATCTGAAAACTGATTATATCTTTTGATCATTTATCAATTAGGAATAGCTCATGTTTTTATAAATTTGACTCAGATCTCTGTGTTTGAGACATGAGGCCTTTATCAGAGTCTCTCACTTCACTTTTTTCAGTTACTATTGCTGTTTTTCCCTCAATCCTATTCTCTCACCCACAATTATTCTATTCTCTCTCCTGCCACCCTGTCCCTCCACAAAAGTGTTTGGCTACTGACTACTCCCTCCCCCAATCTGTCCTCCCTTCTATCACTACCCACACCCCCCTTCTCTTATCCCTTTCCCCTTCTACTTAACTGTATTGTAAGACAAATTCCTATACCTGATTGCGTGTGCATGTTATTCTCTCTTTGAGCCAGTTCTGATGAGAGTAAATTTCACTTATTTCCCCTCATCTATCCTGTCTTCCCCTGCACTGCAAAAGCTTTTCCTTTCTTCTTTGATGTGAGATAATTTAATCCATTCAACATCTCTTTCTTCCAGTACATTCCTCTCTCTCACCCCTTAGTTTTACTTTCTAGATATCATCTAGATATTTATTTTTAACTTATATTTAACTCACACCTGTACCTTGTGTCTATATATATACTCCTAGCTACTCTAATAATGAGAAAGGTCTTATGAGTTACAAATATCATTTTCCCATGTAGAAATATAAACAGTTTAACCTCATTGAATTCCTTATGATTTCCCTTTCCTATTTACCTTTTTATCTTTCTCTTGAACTTTGTATTTGAAAACCACAGTTTCTATTAAGCACTGTTCTTTTCATCAAGAATGCTTGAAAGTCTTCTATCTCATTGAATATCTATATTTCCCCCTCATGGCTTATACTCAGTTTTGCTGGGTAGGTGATTCTTGGTTGTAATCCTAGCTCCTTTGTCCTCCAGTCCTTTAACGTAGAAGCTGCTAAATCTGGTGTTATCCTGACTGTGGCTCAATGATACTTTGAATTGTTTCTTTCTGACTGCTTGCAATATTTTCTCCTTAATCTGGGAACCTGGAATCTGGCTGTAGTATTCATGGCAGTTTTCATATTCACCTTCTTACAGGAAGTGATCAGTGGATTCTTTCAATTGTATTTTACCCTCTGGTTCTAGAATATCCGGACAGTTTTCCTTAATAATTTCTTGAAAGATGTGGTCTAGGCTCTTTTTCAATTATGGCTTTCAAGTAGTCCAATAATTTTTAAGTTATCTCTCATGGATTTATTTTCCAGGTCAGTTGTTTTTACCAGTGAGATATTTCACACTATCTTCTATTTTTTTCATTCTTTTGGTTTTGTTTTATTATTTCTTGATTTCTCATAAAGTCATTAGCTTCCATTTGCTCCATTGTAATTTTTAAGGAATTATTTCCTTCAGTGAGATTTTGGACATTTTTTCAATTTAGCTAATTCTGCTTTTTAAGGCATTCTTCTCCTCATTGGGTTTTTGGACATCTTTTGCCATTTGGGTTAGTCTGTTTTTTAAAGTGTTATTTTCTTCAGCACTTTTTTTGTCTCCTTTACCAAGTTGTTTACTCTTTTCTCGTGATTTTCTTGTATCACTCTCATTTCTCTTCCCAATTTTTCTTCTACTTCTCTTACTTGATTTTCAAAATCCTTTTTGGCTTCTTCCATGACCTGAGACCAATTCATATTCTTCTTGGAGGCTTTGTATGTAGGAACTTTAATTTTGTTGTCTTCTTCTGAGTGTGTTTTGATCTTCCTTGTCATTATAATTGCTTTCTACAGTTGCAGGTTTTTTTCCCCTATAATTTTTGCCTATTTTCCCAACCTAATGCTTGAATTTTAATTGTTTGTTAAAAAGTGTGGAGGGCACACTTTCCCAAGCTTCAAGGGTTTTGTGCAGCTGTTTTTAGAGATAATTCTAGGCACTTGTAAGTTTTCAGTTTTTCCAAGTTTGTATGACCTAAGGAGAGGTGTTTACTACTCTCCTGGCTTATGCTCTGATTTGTGAGTGTCCACTAACACTACTTTCTGTGCTGGAACTCTGAGAAGGATCACCCCTCCTCTGTGGCTGCAAACTCTGGTTTTCTAGTGCTCCTCCTTGCCCTGGGACTGCCTCTCATGACTGGGACTCAAATCTGAGTATGGATAAAGCAACAGAATACTTCATCAATGCTAGCAAAAAGACCCCTGTAATCTCCTTCTGACCAGTTGTTTGATCCCCTTACCATTTGTGGGCTGAGAACTCCAGAAGCAGCAGCTGTTGCTGCCTCTGCTGATTCAGTAACTCTGAAGACCTGCTCCTGACTTGCTATGTCATGGTCTGTGCTGACACTACCTGTACTAGACCTGGCTCCTCTCTTACTCTCCTGCCACAGACCTTTCCTGCCAACCTTCCAAGTTGTCTTGGGCTGGAAATTTGTCCACTCACTCTTTTTGTGGTTTCTTCTGCTCTAAACTTTGCTTAAATTCATTTCTTAAAAGTATTTGGAGGGTTTGGTGGGAGAGCTCAGGTGAGTTCCTGCCTTTACTCCACCATCTTGACTCTGTCTCCCTAGCATCCAAATTCTTAAAGGAAATGTTATCCAATCTCAAGAAGACATAGACATTAATGTAATAGTGATAGGAGACTTCAATTTTCTTCTATCAGTTCTGGATAAATCTAACAGAAAGATAAAGGTAAAATTTTAAAAGGTAAAATTTCTGGAGAAACTAGAGTTGAAAGACATGGTACTGCCTAAAGGGGAGAGCAAAAGAATATTCATACTCCTGTGCACCACACAGAACTTAAGAAAAAATAAACCTGACCATGAACTAGGGTACAGAGGTATTACAAATGAATGTTAAAAGGCAGAAATCATTAATGCATCTTTTAGTAGACCATAATGCAAAAAAAAAAAATAGAAATTGGTTCAGGGACCAAAAACAAAAGCTAAATACCCAAATGAAGACTTAATAATAAAATCTTAAATAATGCGTGGGTAAAAGAACAAATCCTAGAAAAATTCACTATGTAAAAGAAAATGATAATGATGAAACAATATACCAAAATTTCTAGAATACAAACGAAACAGTCCTTAGGGAGAAAATCATATCATCAAAATAGAAAAAGAGAAGGTTAATGAAATGATATTCAAGAATCAACAAATAATCAAATATAAAATAACCACAAAATGAGGAGATAGTAAAGATAGAGGGAAAATAACTGAACTGGGATCAAAAACCCCCATAGAATTGATAAAGGCTTACAACTAAGACTCACTACTTGCAAAACTGAATATAATAATACAATAGGGAGAAAAAGGAAATTTAACAGAATATAGAAATTCTTGTGGAGAAAACTAGAACTGCATAGAATTTGTGAAATAAAAACAAGACAGCCAGAGAAACCAATAAAGGTAAATACATTTGAAGTAGTGAGAAAGAGATAAATGATTATCAAGTACTTACACTTTAATGGGAAAATGAAAAAAAAAATTACCCCTTCAGAATCTCACAATCCTGAAAGGTCAAAGAAAATAAAAGGAAGACATATAGGGAGGTATTTTTTTTAAATTTCATTTGTCTATTTAAAAGAAGAAAGAAGGGGAGCACAAGGAATATATTAGGAAAGAAATGAAGATGAGGAAGTTTCTATTCCTCATAGATGGAGTACATCAGAAAAGTATACATACATGATTATGTGCATAGGGGAGATGAGAAACCTTACAAACAATGAGATAATGTGAACCATACCAATCAAGATAATAGACTACAACATTCAAGTCTTTCTTCCTCTAATTCCTAGATCATCCCTGCTTGTAATGTATCATTGAGAAACCTGTTTACTTTCCCTATATAATTAGTCAGAGTGCTAAAAACTTTTTGGAATGATGACAGAAAGGGCAAATTACACAATAAAGCCTGACAAACTTACCTGAAAAACCCAAACAGTTTGTTTTATAGCCAAAACAAGGCAAAAAGAAGTTGAATGCACGCATGTGCATGCACACATACACACACTACAAACACACACTCACATTCACACCTGTGTTTGATATAGAAATATATTAAGTATGTATTTGGTGGGGAAAAGGAAAGAGAAAAGGGTAATTTAAGAGGGAGGGAAGATTGAAAAAGGAAATATTTACAAGCAAAATAAACTAACTATGGAGAGCTATTCATAAAGAGATGAATGATGTCTTTTTGTTTGTAAAAAAAAAAAGGTGGGGCACAGCAAAAAATCAGCTAGAATCCACATTTTCTAGGTTAAAGGATCATAAATAGTGAAGCACGACTACTAAATATAGATCTATCTATCCATTTTCACCAAATGACATGGCATCTGAGCACTTAAATAAAAAGCAAATTAACCTGACAGACCAATAAAAAAAAATAATCATTGAGCATTTCGATGCAGCCACCTCCAAAATCCTAAAAAACACTTAAACAAAAAAAGTTCATGATGCATAAAGTACTTTAGAAAAGTTAAACATGGGGGGCAGAGCTAAGATGGCAGAGCAGAAGGATGGATCTGCTCTAACTCTACCCCCATAGCCCATAAAATACCTGTAAAAAAATGAGTAAAATTTTAGAGCAGCAGAAGCCACAAAACGGCAGAGTGAAAGAGATTTCCAGTCCAAGACAGCCTGGAAGGTAGACAAGAAAGGTCTATTGCACCAGGCTCAGAGCAGAGTACAGTTCAACCTTGGCTTCACAGCACAGACAGGACTGAAACAGGCTTCAGGGCATGGAATCATGGGTAGTAGCTCTGGCTCCCAGATTTCTCAACCCGCACGTGCCAAAGATAGCTTCAAAGATCAGTGAGAAAGCTTTTTCACCTAAGTGAAAGGGGTGTATGGTCCCTGCCTAAACCCTGGCCCCAGGGCAGTGGTAGACACAGCAACAGCAACATCTATTTTTGAGCCCTCCATCTAAATACTCTGGGGGAACTGAGTGGCAGATCTGTGTCTCAGTTCTGAGTGGTGGTCCTGGAATGAGGAGAAGTGTTGGCATGGTGGAGGTGGTGGAGGCTTTGGAGAGGATTCTGGGCTGAAAAGCTTGTGGTTGCTCCCAGACCAGAGCACAAGCCAGGAGAGGAGTAAACTCCTTTCCCTTTATTCTGCCACCTTGGAAGAACTGAGAGCTTACAGGTCCCTCGAGTATACCCTCCACTTGATAAAGGACTCAAAAGTCAAATAAGTAGCTGGGAAAATGCCCAAAAAAGGGAAAAAATAAGACTAAAGAAGGTTTCTTTCTTGGCAAAAAAAAATCCTTTCAGATGAGGAGGAACCAAGCATACCATCAGAGGAAGAAATAAAAGTCAAGGCTTCTACAGAGAAAACCTCCAAAAAATATATGTAATAGTCTCAGGCCATGGAAGAACTCAAAAAGGATTTTGCAAATGAAATAAGAGAAGTGGAGGAAAAATTGGGAAGAGAAATAAGAGCAATGCAAGAAAATCATGAAAAGCAAGTCAACAGTTTGCTAAAGGAGACCCAAATAAATGCTGAAGAAAATAACACCTTTAAAAATAGACTAACCCAAATGGAAAAAGAAGTCTAAAAAGTCAATGAGGAGGAGAATGTTTTACAAAGCAGAATTAGCCAAATGGAAAAGGAGATTCAAAAGTTCACTGAAGAAACCAGTTCCTTAAAAATTAGAATGGAACAGATGGACACTAATGACATGAGAAACCAAGAAATTACAAGCAAAACCAAAAGATTGAAAAAATAGAAGATAATGTGAAATATCTCATTGGACAAACAACTGTCCTGATAAATAAATTCAGGCGAGACAATTTAAAAGTTATACGACTACCTGAAAACCATAATCAAAAAAATAGCCTAGATATCATTTTTCATAAAATTATCAAGGAAAATTGCCCTGATATTCTAGAACAAGTGGGAAAAATAAATATTGAAAGAATCCAGATATCACCTCCTGAAAGAGATCCAAAAAGAGAAACTCCTAGGAATATAGTAGCCAAATTCCAGAGTTCCCAGGTCAAGGAGAAAATGTTGCAAGTAGTCAGAAAGAAACAGTTTGAACACTGTGGAAATACAATCAGGATAACACAGGATCTGGCAACTTCTACATTAAGGCATCAAAGGACTTGGAATATGATATTTCAGAAGTCAAAGAAACTGGGATTAAAACTAAGAATCACCTACCTAGCAAAATTGAGTATAATACTTTAGAGGAAAAAATGGTCATTCAATGATATAGAGGACTTTCAAGCATTTATGATGAAAAGACCTGAACTGAATAGAAAATTTGACTTTCAAACACAAGAATCAAGAGAAGCATGAAAAGGTAAACAAGAAAGAGAAAACATAAAGGACTTTCTAAAGTTGAACTGTTTACATTTCAAATGGAAAGATAATATTTGTAACTCTTGGGGCTTTTTTCAGAACTTGGGTAGTTAGAGGAATTATACACACACATACACACACACACACACACACACACACACACACACACACCACATATAGACAGAGAACACAGGGTGAATTGAATAAGAAGGGATGATACCTAAAAAAATTAAATAAAATTGAGGGGTAAGAGAAGAATATATTGGGGGAGAAAGTGAGAAATGGAAAGAGGTAAGTTCTCATGCATCAAGGAGGAAAGAAAAAGTTTCTTCAGTGGAGGAGAAAAGGGAGAATGTGAGAGGGAAAAAGGGAAGCTTACTCTCTTTACTTGAGGCTTGAGGGAATGACATGCTTATTCAATTTGGTATGAAAGTATATCTTGCACTACAGACGGGTAGGGGAGAAGAGGAAAAGTGGGATGAGGGCAATGATAGAAGGGAGGGCAAAAAAAGAGAAGGGATTAATCAGAAGTAAACACTTTTGGGGAGGGACAAGGTCAAAAGAGAGACTAGAATAAATGAAGGGCAGGATAGGATGGAGGGAAATATGGTTAGTCTTATACAACATGACTATTATGAAAGTCTTTTGCAAAACTATTCTTGCACAGCTTCTATTGAATTGCCTGCCTTCTCAGTGGGGATGGGTGGGGAGGGAGGAAGGGAGAGAACTTGGAACTCAAAGTTTTAGGAATGAATGTTCAGAATTGTTTTTGCATGCAACTGGGAAATAAGAAATACAGGTAATGGGGTATAGGAATCTATCTTGCCCTACAAGAAATGAGAGAAGGTAGAGTTAAGGGAAGGGAGGGGTGTGATAGAAGGAAAGGCAGATTGGGGGAAGGTATAAGCAGAATACATGGTGTCTTGGGGTGAGGGAGGGGAAAAATAGAGAGAAAATTTGGAACTCAAAATCTTGTGGGAATGAATGTTAAAAACTAAAAATTAATTAAAAATACAAAAAAAAGAGTTAAATATGATGAACCTTTGGCAATTACTGAATGGTAGTCACAAAGAATATACACATTATTCAAGTTTTTATGGCATATTTCCAAAAATGACCAATTGTTAAAGCATTTAAAAAGTCACAAGCACAGAAAAGCAGAAATATTAAACATTTTTGCTGACCACAATATTATAAAACATAGCAAATAAGATTCAGTTGGAGAAAGGATTTAAACTTAAATTGAGTCTAAAGTAATTCTATACAAGGTATGTATCTAAAAATAAATCATAGTAACAAGAAGTAATTTTATCAAATGAAATGACAAATATTATATCAAAAGTTCTGGAATGCAGCCTTAGGGAAAATATTAAATCTCTAGACACTTCAATCAACAAATGTGAGAAACATCAATGATTTGAATAACTAAAAATGAATAGGAATGCAACAAATCAAAAAGCCCTAATTAAGCCCCTCAAAGTAATTCTAAAAGTGAAAGAAGCAAAAAAGCAAATTAAAAAACACATATTGATGTGATTAAAAAAAAAAAAACAAAAACACAGGAGCCAGTTCTCTTGGGAAAGTGATCAAAAGGTAAAGCTTTTTTGTATTTGACCAAAGAAAAGGAAGGTAAAATAAATTGCCAAAATCAAAAATGACAAAAAAAAAAAACAAATCAAATGACGACAAAAAAGAAATTATTAGGAACTATTTCATCCAATTGTATTACAACAAAATTAGTAATTTGATATGTGTTAATAGAAAAAGAAACAAATCATTTAAATAAACCAAACTCACCAAAAAATAACAAGCAAATTAATTAACTTCCAAAGAAAGCAAGTCTAAAACCATAGGAATTTGCCAGTGAATTCTATCAAGTAGTCAATTAACAATTAATTTGAATATGGAATAGTTTGTTTATAAACATAGAGAAAAATCATCTTATTGAATGCCTTCTATGAGAAATATGGTCCTATTGCCCAGACTAAGGAAGGATAAAATAGATTTTAAATAAACCTATAGATAACATCAAAGATTGAATAATATGCTAGCAAAGGGATAGCACATTAAACTATTATTCACTGTAAGTCGAATTTATACCAGGAATGTAGAATTGGTTCAACATTGTTGTTATGGTTCCATTGTTTCTTTGGGATTCCACTTAGGGTTTTCTTAACAGGAATACTGAAGTGGTTTGCCATTTCCTTCATCTGATCATTTTGTAGCTGAGGAACTGGGGCAAGCAAGGTTGTGTCCAGGGTCACACAACCCTCCTAGTAAATGTTTGAGGTTGGATTTGAACTCAGGAATAAAGTCTTCCTGATTCCAAACTCAGTACTCTATCTGCTGTACTACCTTGGTGCCCAGTTTACATTAGGAAAATAACTATATAAGATTTGATAGTATATGATAATATATATACCATATGATAATTATATAGCATAGCAATGAAGTGAATATAATTTTTTCAGGCAATTTTCAACTCTGCCCAAGAGTCAATAAATTGCACATAACTTTTTACCCAGTCATACTTGTTTATTCCATCAGTGGTACCCAACTCTTCATGATCCTGTGGATTCTCCTGGCAATGATACTGAAGTGGTTTGCCATTTCCTTCTTCAGTGGATTAAGATGAACAAAGGTTAAATGATTTGCCTGATGTACACAACTATTAAGTATCTGAGGCCAGTTTTGAGCTCAGATCTTTTTGACTCCAGCTGGCCCAGCTGTATATCCTCTAAACCATCTAGCTGCCATTCAGTCATATTACAACTAGGATATACTTCAAAGTTTTTTTTTAAGTAAAGGACTGATGTACGTTAAAATATTTATAGCAATACATCTTGATGCAGCAAAAAAACAGGAACAAAAGGATACCCATCATTTGGGGAATGACTGAGTAAATGGTGATGTGTGAATTTGTGATGAAACAATAATGAATATACATGAATGTAACGGAATCAGAGAAGCTTAGGACAGTTTGGATGACGTGGTCCACAATGAAGTAAACCAATCTGGAATAATGTATATCGTCACCACAGAAAATCATGGAAGGACTTACAAATTGACAGAGAGTGAAAGAGGCAGAACCAGAAAACAACACACTCACTGTCTACCACAATGTAAGCGGAAAGAACAATTAAGAGGGAGTAAACATGGAGTGATTATTCTAATTAAACTTGGTCTGAGAGGATTAAGAAAATGTACCTTCCTCCCTTCATTGGAAAGAGGAAATACTATGCCCATGGACTGTTACACATACTGTCTGCATACATTTTGGCTTAAATGAATTTTTTTCTTAAACCTTTTTTTCTCTTTTACAAGATCTGTCTTGCTGGGAGTGGAGTGAGGAAGGATACATTTATGAATTTATGTGATGTAGCCATAAGACAGCCTCTTAAGGGGGTCTCAATAAAAATGAACAAAATTTAAAGAATAAAATCCACACTTAAAATACCCTTCGAAATGTTGTCACGTGGGAATAGTGCTGTGTTTAGTTCAAGGACTTGTGTTATTAAATCAAGTGATCAGATTTACTTCCCTGGTTTCTCATAAAAAAAGGACACTAAGACAGTCATTAAACATTTCTCAAACATCTGCTATGTGCCAGGAACAGTGCGCTAAGCTCTGGGGATACAAGAAGAGGCAAAAGACAGTTCCTGCCCATGAGGAGCTCACAATCTAACGGAGGAAGTGAAAATATACATGCAAACAAATTTTATGCACAATAAATAGGAAATAATTAAAAGAGTGAAGGCACTAGAATTAAGAGCAGTTGAGAAGGGTTTCCTGCAGAATATGAGTCGAAGTAAGCCAAGGAAGGCTTCCTCTACCAAGGAGGGAGAGTCTTCCAGGCATGGGGCAGCCAGAGAAAACACCCAGAGCTGAGAAATGGAGCTTCTCATTCATGGAACAGTGAGGATGTCAGCATTGCTGAATTGAAGAGTTCTGTGGTGGGGAATAAAGTGTGAGATGCCTAGAACAGTAGAGTGAGCTAGATTATGAGGGACTTTGAAGGTCAAACTGAGCATTCTGTATGCAACTGAATGGATGATGGTTTGAAATAAGGAAAGACCTGAGGCAGGCAGATTCACCATCAGAGTATTGCAAGAGTTCAGGTGTAAGGTGGAAAAGGGTCTGTACTAGAGAGGTGGCCATGCCAGAGGAGACGTGTTTGAAAAATGCTGCAAAGGTGACTGGCAAATAAGGACTGTTGTAAACCCTGGTCACTTCAATTCACAGTGCTTTAGATTAGTGGTTCTGAAAGTGTGGTCCTTGGATCTCTGGGGGTCCTGAGTCTTTTCTAGGGCGTCAGGGAGGTCAAAATTATTTTCATAATAATCCTAAGACTTTTTTTCTGTTAAAATACTTCCAGTTACATGTCTATGTCAGGTCAGGTTTTTTTTGAAGAACTTTTCAAATATTTTTTCAGATACTGTAAGCAAAATAACATATAGCCATGAATTGGATACAGAAACAGATTCGAAAATCCAGCTGTCTTCTATTAAGCCAAACAATTATGAGATTTGCAAAAATATGCAAAGCAATGATTTTTTTCTCACTATTTCTTTTTATTTTGGAAAATGGAGTTGTTTTCCCTAAAAGATTATTTATATTAACCTGTAATGGATTTATTTTTATTATTTTCAAATGAATTAATATTTTTAATTACCAATTTTAATTTATATGATAGCAAATATTAGTCTACATTTATTTATATATACATGCATATATGTATATATACATATCCACACATAAATAAAAGTTCTTTAGAGTCTATCATAGGTTTTAAGAGTGTAAGGGGATCCCAAGACCAAAAGGTTTAGAACAGTGCTTCTAGGAAACTCTCTAACACAAATTTCAGAGAAGGGGCCATCCAGCCTCTCATAGAGGAAATTTCTTTATCTGGGAGTTCCCTGTATTCATAAACTCCTAATTGTAGTTCAGAAGTTCTAAATAGATTTGGGAGTTGTCTGTCAAGATGATAATTGAATCCTTGGTGGTAGATGAGCTCACTGAGAGAAAGGAAGAGGACCCAAGATGGAGCCTGAGGCATCATATGCTGGTGCTTCATTTAGAAAAGGGTGTTCCTTTGCTTTGAGTCATTGTTTGCAGCAACCAGGAGATCAGTCCCACTACCAGCTGCCAAAGCAAAGTAGATCAGTGGCCCACTCGCCAGACATTCTCAAATTACTCCACAAAGGACTAGAAAACCAACAAAGATTTGGACCGCTAATTAGAGAGATAATCACAGACTTCTGGGGGAGGGTCTAAAGGGAAAGTTGCACTTTTTTAGTTCAGAGAAGGGAGGGGCGAGAAGTACTTTCTCTTGGCCATGTTTTATCAAGGCTGATAAGGCTGAGTGCTCCAATCAGTTAATAAATATTTATTTAATATAGATATGTAAAAATGAAGACAGTTCCTGCAGACCAAGACTATATGATGGAATGGGGGAAGAGAATATGTAAAAGGAAGCTAATAAGGGGTGGGAAATTGGGGAGGGGATATACTGAGCTGGTGGAATGGAGGACCTCATGGAGAAGCCCAGTGATGGCTACCCTGAGCTCCCTCCTTTAATGAAGCTCCTGGGAGGAGCTCTCCACCCTCCAATAAGAGAGGCCCTAGGGTCAGAAAATATTGATGAGGTATGAGTTGAAGTTTTCACTTCAAGACCAAAGTGAAAAAATGAAAAATACACCAGAAGCTGGCATCCAGGTGAGAAGGGTCTTGGAGGTTTACCAGGCCTTCTTTGGACCCAGCACATCTTCTCCTTTGGCTTTGGGAGGTGGGGGGACGGGGGGAAGGAAAGTGATAGAAAGAGACAAGTCTCCATCTTCTCCAGGATGGATGAGCACTTTAAGATATTCTCTCCACACGAACAAATGCTTAAATTCTAGGTGTCCCAAGCACAAGCTTCCGCTTCATTTTCCTATTTCTTATTACTATTCCCCATTTTTGCTATTCAGTCATTTTTTAATCATGTTTGATTTTTCATGATTCTATTTGGAGTTTTCTTGGCAAAGATCCTAGAGTGGCCATTTCCTTCTCCAGCTCATTTTACAGATGGAACTAAGGCAAATGGAATTAAGTGACTTGCCCAGGGTCATGCAGCTAGTAGGTCTGAGGCAAGATTTGAATGAATGAAAAGTCATATCTCTTTCCTTTCCTTACCCTGGAAGCCTCCCTTTACAGGTTCAAGTGTAATTATTAAGTAGTCAGGTCTTTAAGCCCTACTTGATTGAAATGGCCACTCACTTGACTTCCTGTCTAGATTGGCAACTCCAGGAGACCTGGTATAAGAACAGATCAAAAAAAATTATAGGCAGTCCATTATGTAGGGGTAGGTACTTGGTCCTTGAGTTCCCTTTAGTAATTTCAGATGAGAAAAGATCTCCTTTTTTTGGCTTTTCATATCCCTGCTAGGGCTGCCTTCAAGATGGTTGAACATTTGTCTGTGAAGAATCATAAAATTACTAGTCTGGAAGGGATATCAGGACTAGTAGTCCAGTTGCGTGCCTCCAGGTAAGGAATTAATTCAATCCATTCAAATTAGCATCTATTGATTACGACTAGCTCTGTTCTTACGTTACTTCTCAGACTATTTCTCTTTATCTTTAATTCAAACCAACAGATATTTTAATTGCAATTTCTCTTTCTATCTCTTGCTTTTGGGCTTTGTTAGTAATATATAGAGAAATGCCCACGATTTATGTGAGTTTATCTTATATCCTACAGCTTTGCTAAAGTTGTTTATTACATCAAGTAAGTTTTTACTTGATTCTCTAGGATTCTCTAAATATATAATCATATTATCTGCAAAGAGTTATACCTTTATTTCTTGTCTATTCTAATTCCTTCAATTTTTTTCTTATTGCTAAAGCTAACATTTCGAGTGCCATACTAAATAACAGTGGTGATAATGGACATCCTTGTTTCATCCCTGATCTTATTGGAAATGTTTCTAGCTTATCTCCATTACTTTACCCCCATTGTCCTATGCTTTCTAGTATTTAAAATAGGAATGGGTGTTGTATTTTGCCAAAAGTTTTTTCTGCATTTATTGAGATAATCGTATGGTTTCTATTAGTTTTGTTGTTAGTATGGCCAATTATGCTGATAGTTTTAAAATATTGAAACAGTCCTGCATTCCTGGGATAAATCCTACCTGGTCATAGTGTATTATTCTCATGATAAGTTGCTATAACCTTTTTGCTAATATTTTTATTAAAAATTTTCATATCTGTATTCACTAGGGCAATTGGTCTATAATTTTCTTTCTCTATTTTGGCTCTTTCCAGTTTAGGTATCAATACTAAACTTGATATTGTTAAAAAAGAATTTGGTAGAATGCCTTTTCCTATTTTCCTGAATAGACTGTATTGTATTGAAATTAACTGTTCTTTAAGTGTTTGATAGAATTCACTTGTAAATGCATCTGTCCCTGGGAATTTTTACCTAGGAGGTTCATTGATGACTTCGTCTTTTTCTGAGATGGGGTTATTTAAGCATTTTACTTCTCCTTTGTTAATCTGAGCAATTTATATTTTTGTAAATGTTCGTCCATTTTACTAAGATTGTCAAATTTATTGCCATAGAGTTGGACAAAATAGCTCCAAAAAAATAGTTCTTTGGTTTTAATTTTCTCTTCATTATGATGAATTCTCCCTTTTCATTTTTGATACTGGTAATTTGACTTTCTTTTCACTTTTTAAAAAATCAAATGAGCCAATGGTTTATCTATTTTATTGTGGTTTTTTTTTCAGGAAGCCAAGTTTTAGTTTTATTTATTAATTCAATATTTTTCTTAATTTTATTAATCACTCCTTTGGTTTTCACTAATTCTAATTTGGTATTTAATTGGGGATTTTTAATCTGTTCTTTCTCTATGTTCTTTAGTTGCATGCCCAATTCCCTGCTCTGTTTCTCTAGTTTATTCATGTAAGCATTTCAAGATATAAAACTTTGCCTAAGAACTATTGTTGTATCTCACAAGTTTTCGTATGTTGTCTCACTATTGTTATCCTCTTGAATGAAGCTATTGATTCTTTCTAAAATTTGTGGCATGATCCACCCATTCTTTAGGAGTAGATCATTTAGTTTTCAATTAATTTTAGTCTATCTTTCCATGGCCTTTATTACATGTAATTTTTATTGCATCATGATCTGGAAAAGATACATTTAATATTTCTGCCTTTCTGCATTGGATTATGAAGTTTTTATGCCTTAGGACATGGTCAGTTTTTGCGCAGGTGCCATGTACCACTGAACAAAAGGTACATTCCTTTCTATCTCCATTCAGTTTTCTCCAGAGGTCTACCCTATCTAACTTTTCTAAAATTATATTCATTTCCTTAACTTATTTCTTGTTTATTTTTATGGTTAGAGTTATCTACTTCAGAGAGGGGAAAGTTGAGCTCCCTCACTGGTACAGTTTTGCTGTCTATTTCTTCCTGTAATTCCCTTAACTTCTCCTCTAAGAACTTGGATGCTATCCCACATAATGCCCATATGTTTAGTAATGATATTATTTCATTGTCTATGGTGCCTTTTATCAGGATGTAGTTTCTTTCCTCATCTCTTTTAACTAGATCTATTTTTTGCTTTTGCATGTTCTGAGATCAGGATTGCCACCCCTGCTTTTTTCTTTTCTTTTTTTACTTCAACTGAAGGATAATGTATTCTGCTTCAACCTTTTACCTTTCCTCTGTGTGTATCCCTCTGTTTCAATTGTGTTTCTTGTAAACAACATATTATAGGATTACCATTTTAATCTATATTGCTATCCACTTCTGGTTTATGAGAAAGTTCATCCCATTCACAGTCACAGTTATGATTACTACCTGTGTCTTTCTCTCCATCCTATTTCACACCCCTTCTCCCTTGCCCTCCTCATTAGAGTTTTGCTTTTGACCACCTCCCTCACTCTTCCCTCCCTTCTATCAGCCCCCTCCCTTTTCTTTCCCTTTTTTTTCACTACTTCTACCCTCTCTTTTATTCATCCTTCCCTTTTCTTTCCCCTTTCCCCTCCTGCTGTCTATAGGGAAAGTTAGATTTCTGTACCTGAGTATGTTATTCCCTCCTTGAGCCAAATCTGATGAGAGTAAGGTTCAAACAATACTACTCATGTCCCTCCCTTCTGTCCCTGTATTGTGATTTGTCTTTGTACTTCTTCATGAGATGCATGTTACCTTTTTCTACTTTCTCCTTTCCTCTTCTCCCATTACCTTCTCTTTTCACAAATTAATTAGGTTTTTATCATCCCATTAAAGTCAACTTATACCTACATTCTCTATATATATTCCTTCTAAATGTCATAATAAAAATACAGTTCCCAAGAGTTACATCTTCCCATGTAGGAATGTAGTTTGTCCCTTTTTCTTTTTATTTCCTGTTTATCTTTTTATGCCTCTACTGAGTCTCATATTTAAAAACCAAATTTTCCATTGAGTTCTGGTCTTTTCATCAGAAAAGTCTAGAAGTCCCCTATTTCATTGAATGTCCATCTCCTTCCCTGAAAGATTATGCTGAATTTTGCTAGGTAGTTGATTTTTGGTTGTAATCTAAGCTCCTTTGACTTACAGAATATTATATTCCAAGCCCTCTGATCTTTTAATGTAGAAGCTGCAAGGCCCTGCATAATCCTGACTGTGATTCCATGTTATTTGAATTATTTCTTTCTGACTACTTACAGAATTTTCTCCTTGACCTGATAATTCTGGAATTTGGCTACAATTTTCCTTGGCATTTTCAATTTGGAATCTATATCAGGAGGAGATTGTTGAATTCTTTCGATGACTATTTTATCTTCTGCTTTTAGGACCTCAGGGCAGTTTTCCTTGATGATTTCTTCAAAGATCTTGTCTAGGTTCTTCTTTTGATCATGACTTTTAGGTAGACTAATAATTCTTAAATTATCTCTCCTGGATCTATTTTCCATATTAGTTATTTTTCCATTGAGACATTTTACATTGTCTTCTATTTTTTAATTCTTTTGATTTTGTTTGACTGATTCTTGATGTCTCATAGATTCATTGTCTTCTATTTGTCCAATTCTAATTTTTAACAAATTGTTTTCTTTAGTTAGTTTTTGTACCTCCTTTTCCATTTGACCAATTCTATTTTTTAAGGATTTGTTTTCTTCAGTGCACTTCTCTCCCCCTCCCCCATTTTGTCTGTTGTATTATTAAAGGAATTATTCAGTTTTTCTTCTACTTCTCTTATTTGATTTTTAAAATTCTTTGTGAGCTCTCCCAAAAAGGCTTTTTTGGACTTGAGACCAGTTCATATTCCCCTTTGAGGTTTCAGATGTGGATATATTGACAATGTTGTTGTCCTCTTCTGAATCTGCTTTGACCTTCCCTGTCACCATAATAATTCTCTATAGTAATTGCTTTTCTTTGGTTTTTTTGCTCATGGTTTTTGTCTTTTTTCCTGGCTTTCAAAGTTGATCTGTGCATCTGGAGCACAGAGGGCATTGCCAAATGCTTCTTGTGCTGGGGTTTAGGGACCTGGTTACTGGCTTTGTGTACTCAGGCCAAGATATTGGCAGTTGGAGGCTTTAGTGGTCTGGGAGCTTACCTGATGGTGAGCTTGAGGCACTGCTGATGGCTGGTGTATGCTGAGTCCAAGTGGGGTTTTTCTGACTTTCCCTGGGATTACGCTGAAGCTCCTGGGATGGGGATTAGATTGCCTCACCTGGGGCTGCCTAGAGCACTAGTAGCTTCAACTGCTGGTGGATGCCTGTCTGCCAGCACATGTGGTGGTTCTCTGCACTGGTGTCTGCCAGTTCTCCTAGGTGTGCATGGAGGTCCTGGTATTGATGCTTACCTTCTCCACCATCCTGGACCTCAGTGTCTCCTGCTGGTTTACTGAGGTAGGGCTTGTCACTGGCTTGCCAGGATGCCTCTTGTCCCGTCCTGGTCCCCTTCATCCACAACAAGAGGGACTTTTCCCATTGATCCCCCTATCCTCCTGAGCTAAATCTTTCTGCTGACTCTACTGTTTCATGATTTTTCCTGTGATGGTATTTTCTGTGTTTTTCAAGGTCAGTAAAGGAGGATGAGAGTGACTTACTGCTTGCTCTACTATCTTACCTCCCAGAAGTTGAATTAGGTGACTTTAAAGCATTCCATCTGTGGGCTGAGAGCTCCAGAAGCCCTGCTGCCACTGTGATTCAGTCACTCCCAAAGTCTGCTCCCAGTCCACTGGGGCCAGGGCTCTGTTGGAGGGGCCTGTGCTGGACTGTTTCTCTCTTATCCAGGACCAACAGACACCTCCCACTAACCTTCTAAATTGTCCTTGTCATCTGTGGGCTGAGAAATCTCGAAACAGTCATTGCTACCCATGATTCAGGTCCCCAAGGCCTGTTCTGGCTTTGTTGGCGCTGTGGCTATGCTGTCACGGCCTGTACTGGACAATAGTCCTCCCTCAACCTGGTTCAACAGACCTTTCCTGTTGATCTTCCATGTTTTCTTTGCCTGGAAATTTGTCTCACTCTGTCTTCTTGTGGGTTCTGTTGCTAAGAATCATTTTCTAAAGGTATTTGAAGGGATTTTGGGGAGAACTCAGGTGAGTCCCTGCCTCTGCTCCACCATCTTGGCTCTACTCAAAAAGCCAATAGATATCTGTTAGGTATCCCCACCATTGAAAAAAAAAGAAAAAGAAAAGCCAAGCCTTTATAACAAATACATATAAAATCCCCACCTTCCCTGTATCAAAAAAAACGGGGCATCTTATTTGCTTCTTGATTCCATCTCCTCTTTATCAGGAGATGCATAGCATGCCTTATCATCAGTCCTATGGAATCATTGTTGGTCATTGCATTGATGAGAGTTCTAAAATCTCTCAAAGTTGTTTTTTTTCTCATAATGTTATTGTAAAACTTGTTCCGATTCTGTTCACTTCATGCTGTATCAGATAACAAAAATCTTCCAGAGTTTCTCTGAAATTCTCAGATGTCTGTTTTTTAATTTAGTATTTTATTTTTCCCCAATTACATATAAAAATAATTTTCAACATTCATTTCTAAAATTTTCTAAAAGTTCCATATTCTTTCCCTCCTTCCCCACCTTCCTCACTGTGAAGGTAAAAATTCTTTTTTGAGCTCTTCTATAGCCTGAGACCAATTCATAGCTTTCTTTAAATCTTTGGATTTAAAGCAATTTTGACTTTGTTTCCTTCTGAGTGTGTTTTGATCTTTCTTATCACCATAATAACTCTAGACAGTCAGGTTTTCTAAATTAATTAATTATTTTAATTAATTGATCAATTTTATTGTTTATTCATTTTTCCAACCTATTTCGACTTTCAATTCTTTGCTAATGTGGGGCTCCTCTTCCAAGTTTCAAGGCTTTTGTGCAGTTGTTTTTAGAGATACTTCAAGATTCTTGTAAATTTTCAGTTCTTTCAAGGTGATATGATCTAACAAGAGGGTGTGTTTACTGCTCTTCTGGCCTATAAGTGACCACAAGCACTCTTTTCTGCCCTGGAACTGTGAGGAGGGTCCCTGCTCCACTGTGGCCACAAGCTCTGGTATGCTAGTGCTCTTGCTTGTCTTGACACTGCCACCCACCCCTGTAAACCAGATCCAAATATGGGCAAAACAATAGAGTCCTATCTCCAGTGCCAGAAGAAAGACCCCTGTTATTCCCTACAGATCAATTGCTTGACCCCTTTGCTGTCTGTGGACTGAGAGCTCTAGAAACAGCCACTACTTCTGCTGATTCAGTGACTCCCAAGGCCTGCTTCTGGTTTTCTGGGGGCACAGTAGGCACTAACATGACTTATACTGGACTGCACTCCGCTCTCATAGATCTTTGCTGCTGGTATTATAAGTTGTGTTGGGCTGGAAAATTGTTTTACCCCATCATTTTGTGGATTCTGCTACTCCAGAATTTGCTTGGGGACATTATTTAAAGGTGTTCAAAGGAGTTTTGCGGGGACCCCTGCTTTTTTCCCACTGTCTTGGTACAACCCATTTTTTCATGTTTCTTAAGGCAATATAATATTTTATTACATTTATATACCATAGTTTGTTTAGCCATTCCCAAGTTGATAGGTAGACTCTAAATTTCCAGTTCTTTGCCACTACAAAAATAGCTGCAATGAATATTTGTTCATATGGTTCCTTTTCATTTTTTTTTTTTAGTCTCTTTTGGATACGGGCCTAGTACAGGTAAAGTTTGGTGAAAGAATATGTACATGATCTAGGTATAAAGATTGATACTATAAACAAATTAGGGGAACAAAGTATGGTGTATTTGTCAGATTTATGGAAAACGGAGAAATTTATGACCAAACAAGAGATAGAGAACATTATGAAGTGAAAAATGGATAATTTTGATTACATTAAATTGAAAAGTTTTTGCACAAACAAACCCATTGCAAGCAAGATTAGGAGAGAAGCAGAAACCTGGAAAAGAATTTTTGCAACTAGCGTCTGTGATAACAGCCTCATTTCTAAAATATATAGAGAAATGCATCAAATGTGCAAGAATACAAGTCACTCTCCAATTAATAAATGGTCAAAGGATATGAACAGTTTTCAGAGGAAGAAATTAAAGCTATCTATAATGACATGAAATAATACTCTAAATCACTGAGGTACCATATCATACCTATCAGATTGGCTAACATGACAAAACAGGAAGATTAGTGTTGGAGAAGATCTGGGAGAGTTGGAACACATTCATTACTGGTGGAGTTGTGAGCTGATCCAGCCATTCTGGAGAGCAATTTGGAACTATGCCCCATGGGCTACAAAAACGTGCATACCTTTTGACCCAGCAATATTACTTCTGGGACTCTATTCCAAAGGGTTCATAGAAATGGAAAAGGGTCCCACACGTACAAAAATATTTATTTATAGAAGCTCTCTTTGTGGTGGCCAAAAACTGGAAATCAAGGGGATGCCCATTAATTAGGGAATGATTGAACAAGTTGTGGTATATGAATGTAATGGAATACTATTGTGCTGGGAGAAACAATGAATAGGAAGACTTCACAGAGGCCTGGGAAGACTTATATGAACTGATGCTGAGTGAAAGATGCAGAACCAGGAGAACTTTGTACACAGCAATGCAGTGTGAGAGGAATTTTTCTGGTAGACTTAGTACTTCATTGCAATACAAGGACTCAAAAAGTTTCCAATGAACTCTTAAGACAAAACGCCTTCCATATCCAGAGAAAGAACTATGGAATTGGATTGCAGATAGAAGCACACCATTTTCTTTTGTATTATGTTTTCTTTTGTGTTATGGCTTCTCCAATTCATTTTAATTCTTCTATGCAACATGTATTTATTAGGAATACATGTGTAGAACCTATATAAAATTGTGCACTGTCTCAGGGAGGGAGTGGAGAGGAAGGGGGAATGAGGGGGAGCAAGGAGAAAAAATCTAAGATATATGGAAGTGATTGTTGAACACTGAAAACAAATAAAATATTTTAATTTATAAAAAGAATATGTACAATTTAGTGATTTTATAGCATGGATAGACCAATCAGTATGTCTGTTTTCCACAGCTCCTCAAATATGTTTCATTTTGTTTTCTTTTTCGGGTCACTTTTACCAATCAGATTAGTGTAAGGCACAACTTCAGAGTTATTTTAATTTACATATCCCCAATTATCAGCAATTTGGAACATTTTTAATGTGTTTATTGATAGCTTTAATTTTTTTCTTTGACAGTTGCCTTTTTATAACCTTTGATCATTTATCAATTGGGGAATGACTTTTATATACGTGGATCAGTTTCTCATATATCTTGTGTATGAGACTTTTACTGGAGAAAATTAATGGAAAAATTTTTCTCGGTTGCCTGTTTCTTTTTAAATTTTAACTTTATTGATTTTGTTTTGCAAACTATTTTTCATTTTTTGTAATCAAGGTTGTCATAAAAATAATTTAAGATTAATGATGGGTGGGGGGAAGAGTTAAAGATCTTCCCCTGCCATTAATAGGCCTCAATCCCTTTTGTTAATTTTTATTGAGGCACTGGGTTAGAGGGTCCTGCTTGCCAGCTCTGAAAAGTATATAAATACTCTGAGGTGAGGTTTGCTTTGGGCTTACTCATGGGAAGTATTTGTTTGGCCAGACAAGACTCTGTGCAGCCACTAAGGAGTCCTCGGCTTTGAAAACACAGATGTTGGTGTTTCTTTCTCTCATATACGTATGTTATGTAATGGTCAGACATTTGAATCTGTCTAATGATCTGCGATGTATGTATTGCTTACAGTCAGACAGTTGTAAGCCCTGTCTGTTGATCTTTATTTTCTCTGTTTATATTTTCTCTGAAGTTCAGGGTGCTGACTTTTTCCCCTGAACTAAGTGAATGATAGATGTGCTTCATTAAAGAAATTGTTGACTTCTCAAAAGTTGCTTTCCTTTTAGAAAAGCAGATCTAAGAACCTGTACAGCAGACCCTCCTGTGTATGTCTGGATCTTGATGATACAGTTGCTCATTTTATCTTCTGTGATCCTCTCTATTCCTTGTCTGATCATGAACTTTTCTCTTTTCCATAGATCTGAAAGGCAATTTCATCTACACTTTTCTAATGTGCTTATAATGTTACCCTTTATGTTAAAGTAATTTAACCATTTGAGGTTGATCTTGATGTTAGATGTTTTATATTTAATTTCTGCTAGAATACTTTTTAATTCTCTCTGTAGTTTTTGTTGAACAGTGAATCTTTATGTAGGTAGGGTCTTTGTTTTATTAAGTACTATGTTGCTATGTTCATTTGTCTTTTTGTGTTGTATATTAAATCTTTTTTATTAATAGACTTCTATTTTTAACTATCACCAAATTATCTTCTTTATGTAGTATATTTTAAGATCTGTTATTGATAGGCCCCTCTTCTACCCCGCCTTTTTCATCATTCCCCTGAGACTTTGAAATTTAAAATTTTTCTATCTCTATAAAATAATATTTTGGTGGTTTAATTAGTATGACTCTGGACAAATCAATAAACTGCAGTGGTATAATCATTTTTATTATGTTGGCACAGACTACTCATGAGCAATTAATTTTTTTCTAATTCTTTAGGGCTATTTCTGAAGAGAATTTTATAATTGCATTAATTTAGTTTCTGTGTGCATGTTTTTAGTAGATTCTCAATTATTTTGTACATTTTATTGCTATTTTAAATATATTTTCTCTTTCTAGCTATTCCTACCTGGAATCTATTGGCAATAAACAGAAATAGCAGTATTTCTGTGGATTTATTTCATATCCTGCAAATTTGTTGAATTTATTAAAGTTCATTTTTATCTGACTCTTTGGAGAGTTTTTCTAGGTAGACCATTATATCTGTAAAAAAAGAACCCAACAGTTTTGCTTTTTTTTTTGTCTACGTTTATTCCTTTAATATCTTGTCTTCTTGTTATAGCCAAAATTTTTAGTTCTGTGATAAACAGGAGTGGTAAAAATAGACATCCCTCTTTTATCACTGATCTTATTGGGAAAGTATCTAACTTTTCTCCATTAAATATAATATTTTCTCAGCATTTTAGATTGATACGGCTCACCACGTTGAGGAAAAGGCAATTTATTCCCATGTTTTCTAGTTTAAAAAATAGAAGCAGGTGCTAAATTTTAGTTTTATTAGTATTAACATGATCTATTATGCTTACAGTTTTCCATATATTGAACCTCCTTGAATTCCTGGTGCAAAAACAACCTGGTCATAATGTATAATTTAAAAACACATTGTTGTAGCCTATTTGCTAATATTTTGTTTAATATTTTTTGCACCAATGTTCATTAGGAATGAACTAGTTTTCTTTTCTGCTTTGTCTCTCCCTAGTTTAAATATCAAGACCATGTTTGTGTCTATGAAGAGTTTGAAAATATCACTTTTTTTTTGCAAACAGCTTATGTAATATTGGAATTAATTGTTGTCATATAACCAGTCAAGTAATTTCTGATTATGTTTATAGTTTTCCTTATACTGAACCAATCCTTAATTTTTGGTATGATTCCAATCTGGTTATAGTCTAGAATTAATATTTAAAATATACTCTTGCAGACTGTTTGCTAATATTTCATTTAATATTTTTGTATTTACTTTCTCTTCAAGTGTTGTGGATTTTCCTTTTCAAAATCTGAATACAAACAATTTGATTTTATTTCTTTTTTTATTTTAATGAGACTATTGTTGTTGTTCAGTCATTTCAGGTCTGTCCTACTCTTTATGACCCCATTTGGCAAAGATAATGAACTGGTTTTCCATTTTCTTCTCCAGTTCATTTTATAGATGAGGAAGCTGAGGCAAACAACGTTAAGTGACTTGTTCAGGGTCATATAGTTGGTAAGTGTTTAAGGTCAAATTTGAACTCAGGTCTTCCTGACTCCAAGCCTGGAGTTCTACTCACTTATACATCTAGCTGCTTAATAAGTTTTATTGCATACCTGGAAGAATGAGCAAATTATTGTGTTTTTTTGTCTATAATTCATTCACCATGTGGCAGATACTGCTATGCTGCCACACATGACTATATATAATCTATTGAGATCATTCTATAAACTTTTCTAAAGAATACAAGAATGTCTCTGTATGCAATAGTACCGCCTTTCTAAGTAGTTAACTCAGGAAGCTCTGAACTTAAAGATACTACTGTTGCACTAAATTTTTTTTAAAAACAATTTACAAGCAAGATAAGAAAATCAGTCTTAAGAGTCAGTGAATCTGGGTGTGAATGTTGGCTCTGCTGTAAACTGGATGATCCATATCTTATGGTCCTGGGCATGTCCTTTAAACTCTCTTGGTTTACATTCCCATGTCTTTATATTGAGGATGTTGGATTCTATGTTGTGATCATTCATTGTAGCATCTTTCCTATTTTTCAATCTCAAATGATATTTTGGGGCTCCTTTACCTACCTTAGTCATCAGTCTTGGTTCCAAATGGCCTTTAGCTGTTCTTAAGCATAAGATCTCTCCTTCGAGAGGGGAGACTTCATACTTCAAAAAGTTCTGGCTCAAAGAGAGGAGACATACTGAGAACAGAAAAACATTTTAGGCATTTAAGCCTATTCTAAAGGAAGGATCAGTGATTTCACCAGGAAAGTTATTTGTCTTTGCCTTACTGGAAAGATGAGGATTATTAGGGAGGGTGGTAGGTGAAGAGTTGTCCATGGATCCCAGGATTTGGAATTTTAATTGGATTTAGGAGGCAGTAGAGAATGACAGGGGATCATAGATGTAGCACTGGAAGGGACACCAAAAGCTACAAGGCCCAGGAAAGTAAGCAAACCTGACAAAGATGTCACATTGTCAGAGGCAGGAATTGAACCCAGGTCTTTTGACTCTAAAACCAGTGCTCTTGTCCACGATTTTATCCTACCTTCCTGTGTGAGGTGGTCAGAGTCTGGACCAACTTTGTGATTTTGTGAAAAGAATAGAAGATCCCCATCTGACTGCCTTTATATATTATTGTCTCCTCTACAGGGAATCACATCCTCCTTGGCATGCCCTTCTCTGTCTGGAGTGTCAGTGCTATGTGATCCCAGATCTGGATGGATGATAAATCCATTGGTGGATGATTATCTTTCTTCCACTTTCCCCAGACATTTCTGTATATTTTCTGGTCATTCGGTATCTCTCCAGTATCTTTGTCAAAGGGCAGATGAAAGTTGGATTGCCATGACATTTATATTAGTCTGCCCCACCTATAGGGTAGGGCTGGTTGGTGAGACAGAAATTATTAACTGATGTAAAACTCTGAAATCATCTCTATTATCTTCTATTATAACTAAAATTGATCATTGACTGAAAAAAATGAAAGATCTAGAGTTAGCCATCAGTCTCTTTTTGCTCTATTAAATATGGCTGATAACTGGAACACAGAGAGGGGTGAAAACTCTAAGATGAGTAATTACATATAAAAAATACCGGCAATGAGGGATGCTGCAAAAACTGGTGCAGTCAACTTCTGCTTCTTCTTCCATTCAACCTTTTTCTTCCATGTACCCTTTGATACAAAACACTGATTCCTTGACTTGTGAGGAATTATTATAGAAGAGTCTCAGTCATGTTGGGCAGGGCACCAAAATATCAGTTTAAATACTGGGCTCCCAAACAAAACTTGAGGTCTTCCAACTCATGGGCTCAGTTTGCTTTTCGTCTGGTTTGACAACCTTTTCACTTGTTCGGTGGATTTTCAAGTATGGCAGAGCCTACATAGGCAGAAGTTGGATTTAGACATCACATTGTATCTGAAATTGAGAATTCTTGACAATGCAACTGTAAACTGCAAATGTACTGAAATGTTCAATACCTTCATGGACCAAAAATGTTGAGAATGTTAGATCTCACAATTGCTTTCAAGATCACCAATAACTTTATTTTACAGATAAGGTTCCTAAGGCCCTCAGAAGATGAGGTGACTCTCCTGAGAATAGGGATTGCTTCATTTTTTCTATTTGTACCCATCATCAGAGCAATACCTGGTGCATAGTAGGATATGAATAAATATTTCTTGATTGATTGAGTTCACACAGATAGTAAATGTAGATACAACTAGAACCTGGGTCTCTGAGCTGGCAACCCTGTATATGCTATTGTCTTCTAGTCAGTTTCAATATTCACCCAACAGATCTTCTTTATTTTAGGACCACCTGAAACTACGCTTTTCTTTAGAAAGGTCATTTTAGGCAGCATTTTTCTGTTCAGTTTACATGTCAGTAAGGCTTTTCTGTCTCAAATTGTTGGTAGGCAAAAAGATATTGTTATATGTGGCATGAAAATATTAGGGAACTGGATATCTGGAAACTTCACATGAAACTGTTAGAGTGCCTTGTAAGAGTTCTTCATTTTTCCTTACAAGAAGAAGCAACTTTATTTTTGGGAAACCAATTGCTTTTCATTACTGTCTTATTAAAAGACCTTGAAGCCTGCAAGCCTCAGTCAGCTCCTTCCATCACCAGTATACCATGGACATTTTGGCTGGTATTGGGACTGGGATGAAATGATAGGATAAATGACACATGTACATGGTCATAATCACTTATCCATTAAAGTTAGGTTGTTACAACCTGACAAACATTCCCTCATCAAACACCTCAATGCTGTACCTGGAGTTTATAAAATCCAAGAAGGCACATGTCATAGTGTCTGCAATTTGGAGCTTTACAACTTACAAAGACCTCAGAGTGTATTTGGAGTTTAGCAATGAAGAGATTAAAAGTTTAGAAAATTGGACTTTTGAAAAAAGATGGAAAAAATGCTTGGATTATTAAGCATGGGGCAGGTGAAAGACAGATGTAGTATTGGTCTTCAGATACTTGAAGGGATTTTATGAACTAAATGTAGCCAGTTAAAAATTATTTGTTGAAGATAGAACAAGAGGAAATTGATTTAATAGAAGGTAGAAGGAAGTACAAAGTATAAGAAAAGTAGAATTGGATAAAGGTGAAAAAGTACCAACTTTTCACAAAGCAATATGATTTCCTAGTGAGTCAAATTCAGTGTGATTTAGTTAGAAACATTACTGACCCGGGAGTCAGTCTTGTAGTCCTGGCCCTGTACTGGTTGAGAAAACACTATGTACTAATTTTACCTGGAAAATAGGAACAATACATTGGTTATGATGAAGATAAAATGTATTAAATGTAGGAAATTGCTCCAAGAACTATTATTCCAAATACTCCAAAGTAAAAGATTCTTCTCTCTGTTTCACTCTATTTCTTAGCGTGCTAGTTATATGAAGAAAACTAAGGCAAAGGAGACCCAATTCTACCTGAGGATTTTTGGTTCATACATGGCATATTTATGCTTTCTGTTGGGACACTATTCATACCAATGCCCGTTTCCAAAAATAGTGGGAAAGGTTTGCATGAGTACTATATTGTGGGCGTGGTCTTTACTAGTAAATTACACAGAATTATGCAAAGGGGCTTTCTTTTCTTCAGGAAAGTCAAATACTAGTATGGCTTTGGAATCTCACTCATATTGTGAAGTATACAAAGCTCTTGGGCTTAGCTGTCTTTGTCAAGGTCAATTACAAGTGATTGGAAAAGCTGTTATCAGCATCTCTGCTTTGGGACTCCTTAGAGATGCTCTCCTAGAGTATAACCCTATGTCTACATCGCCCTTTATTCGTGAAACCCAGACAATCCTAATGTCTACTAATTTTTTTTTTAGGCAAACAACTACATTAACCGAATTCTTGACTGGTTTCATTGGGTATTTTTAAACTCATTTGATACAACATAAACCTAGAGCTAGATCTTTTGCAAATGAATCTCCTGGGGCCTATTTTCCCTATTTTTGTGAAGTTGGAAATTTTTTTCTTACTGAACCAGAAGTCTTGTGTGTTTAACACCTGAAGTCATGTGAGTCATTTAATCCATTCAGTTTAATTCACCTCCTTTTGTGCCAACTTTTATCATGTACTTTTGTTGCTGTTCAACCATTTCTGTCCTATCTTCTTCTTGCCCTCTTTTGAGGTATCCCTGGCAAAGATACTAGAATGGTTTGAAATTTCCTTCTCCAGCTCATTTTACAGATTAAGAAACTGAGGCCAACTGGGTTAAGTGACTTGCCTGGAGTCAACAAACTAGTATCTGAGGCCAAACTGTAACTCTGGGAGATGAGTCTTCCCAACTCCAGGTTCAGCACTATATCCACTGTGTCACCTATCTGCCCACCATCTACTTAGGCCTTGATAAAAGTCATTGAATTTCAGATGTGTTTCCTCAGGATATACTACACCAGGAAAGGTAAACTAAATTACTTTGTGAAAAGAGAAAGAAGGCCCTATTATATGTCTTTAGGTTGGCAAAATCTTAATACTAATGTAATAAAGTTTCACCTTGGTTAGATTTGATTTTGGAATAATTACAAGTAGACGGATATTAATTACTTTTGAATATTTTTAGAAGTATGGAATCATTTCGGTTTTTGGTGTTGGCAGAGTGAAAAAGAACTGAGATTATAGAGTCAGAAGATCTGGGTTCAGATTCTGCCTTATACTACTTGTGTGAACTTGGGCAAGTCACTTAACTTTCCTGGGCTTCAGTTTCCTCATCTATAAAATCACAGGTTAGACTACATAGTCACTGAGTTTCCTTCTAGTTCTATGATCTTTCTTTCAGAAGGGCAATTCATAAATAAGGAAATAATAGTGGATGTCAGAAGATGTGGATTTTGAGTCTTGGTCACATCATTTTAATCAATAACTGAACAGGTATTTCACCTTTCTGGATCTCAAAGTCATCTGGAAATTGAGGTTCTTATAATATTTTAAAGACCCCTTTGAGCCCTTCTGTGATCTCCATTTAAATGAACATGGTATAAAATTGTTTTTTTTTAGCCCCCTTCCTATAGACAGGAAGACTTAGTTGTCAAATTACAGATGCAAATGTTCTCTTTTGAATGTTCTTTCTTTTGTCACTTTTACAAACTTTATTATTATAATATTTTTTCATGAGTTTCTTGTATATATATCGAACTGTTTAGGCAAATTTCCTTCTCTTTGAAAAGACAACAGTCGTAGTTATATATTGACTTTTAAACAGGTTAAAATGGTTATTTTATTGTAGGGAATGTTGACATGTGTGTCCAAGCACTGTTCTTCCTTTTTGGTAGGGATTATGAAGTGAGATATAATACTAAAAGACTAAATATTTTTGGCTCTTATATATGTATATATATATAATAGATATT
>CM053769.1:671990800-672070800 GCA_028658325.1 Potorous gilbertii | reverse complement strand
TGTGGAGGTGGATCAAGTGTTCCAAGCTGCTTTGGAAGTCCATATTTTTTAAACATTTCCTCAGTCTTGCTATCATCTATAATGTAGTATGGACCCTTATGAGACTTTATACTGTTTTTTTTTTTTCTCGTTCAGCTAAATTTCATCCACAAATCCTGTACAGATACCAATGATTTCCCAGGGTTTGACTAATTAAAACCAAACAAAAAAAAATCCACATAACAAAAAAGCCCACCTCCCCTTTCCAATTTTTCATATGGGCACATCCAGAATAATAAGTATTGGTGCAGATCATATTTCTCCACAGAGCTACAAGCAATGGGGAGGATTCTGGTCATTATGAAAAAGTTTTTGTTTTTCATTTATTTCCAAAGGAAATTCAACTATAAAGGTACTGCATTACAGAGTAATGAAAATATCAAAGCTGGTTTAATAACGAATTGCAGCTCTTAGTTCAAGTGAGAACAAAATATAAAGCACCAATTTCTTTAAAAGAAAATCAAATGACTACAATTTAATTGTTTTGTTCACAGATTTGAAAAAAAAAACTTTAATTCAGCTTTATAAAAGCACCTTACGATAACATTGATCAAGAGTGCAGTTCTTAAAATGTGCATAAATCGGAGTACTTCCAGTTCCCTAAAGAGTAAACACTGTATTTTGTAGTGTACACTTCTCCTGAATGTGATCAAATGGCATATGTGTTTCTGATTCTTCTTGGGGATACCAGCCTTGGTGGACTATAAAGTATGAGGGTAAAATGACCTACTATGATGGCACCTTGAACATTCTAAGGAACCAAGAACACAATGGTTCCAATCATTTGGAGGGTGAACTTTCTTTTTCTGTACCCTTCTTTTGCAAATGACAGTCATTCCCCTTATTCTTGCCCCCTCCCCCATATAGGATATTCAATGGTAAACCTCAAAGGAACTTTTCATAGAGTTTGAGTCCTGTTATTTTCCTAAGGTTTTTAATCCACCTCCACATTTTAGGAACTTATCAACAAATCAAAGCATTTTAGTTTTACCTCTACTGAACATATTTACAATTTTCAACATACACACAGCTAATCAAAATGTTAATGGGTGTGTAAAGGTGACCACATGGTAACTATCTTATTTGTTCTTTACGTTTTCAGAAATGAACATAAAATTCAGATTCTTGTATCTCACTATTTCATTTAAATGAGACTTTTCAATCACACAGATTTTTTTAAACAAAAACTGATACAATGTATTAAAACACATAATAACAAGAGTCTACATGTAAAAATATAACTTTTACATACACAATTTCAAAATAATGATACGTTTGCCATTTGTTGCATAAAATTTACAAATGTCTTTTTCATTACTATATAACTGGCAAAACAGGAGAACAGATGGAACATTCAGACCATTTTGATGGATGTATGGCATTTACTCAGTGCTGATAGGTGGAAAATCTACTTGAACAGGGAGTTTTTTTCTTTTTTTTAATACATGCCAAGTTTGTGTGGCTGTAAAAATAGAAACTAGAATTAGAGACAAAAGGATGCTGACAAATACTTAGCTAGGAGCACTACCTGTTAACTGTACTATACACCAAAGTCAATCGTTATAAGATTCACTATGGAAGTTGGTTCAATCGTGCCCAGACTTCAAAGCTAGTTATCTGATGAGTTGCTGTGCCACATAGCTTGATCTATGTTACTATCAAATATGTTAAGTATAAACTTCATTCATACTGGCCAGAGAAATACTGTACTACCCCTCCTTGAGAAAGTGCAACTTAATGCTTTAGGACTTATAAGGCTTGTTATAATGCTGCATGATGATTGGATATTGGCATTTTTCGAACTAAGGAGGAGGCAGAGGAATGGGGGTCTACATTCTAGTAAACCCACTTGGAAAGAAAAAAAAATTTTAAAAATTAAAAAAAGAAAGAAAACCAATCATATCTATCACACTACTTGCAATTTTCTGATTTGATGTTTATTTTTTGTTTTTTTTCTTCAAAAATCTGACCATGTATTCAGAAACGCCTCACTGCACACTACTTAGGCTACACATGTAGGTAACACTTTAATCGTTAAAATCACAGCCACTTTGATTATGTTATGTTTCTGATGATATAAACATTGGAAGGCACAGTGGTAACATTGTAGCATTCTAACCTTGTACCTCTGAAAATCCCAGAATAGGGTCACAAGAGCAACATTACGATTCCGACAAATTCATTTTGCCACGTCTTGGTAATGCTGCTTGTAATATCTACACATGATGTGACTTTTAAGTCCTGTGTTCCCAAAAGACTGGAGAAACAACTTTCTACTTATTTATGAATGAGAAGCAACGTCAGGGTCAGCATTTCATCCTGTACTCCCCCTCCAGAGACAGAGTTGGCACTACAGGTTACAATAACAAACCGGGGAGAGGGACAGAAAGAAGACAAAAAAATCCGTATTTACAGTAAAATCTTTTTTTTTTTAAAAAAGTTAATCAGTACTATTTTTTTACAGGAGAAAAAAGTCTGAAACAAATGAACAAAAGCTTACCATATTCACTAAATTTTTAATATATATTTATATATATATTTATATATATATATTTGTCATAGGTCTATAAGATCCATCTGTTCCTCCTACCCTAAGGAATGGCTAATGTCATCACTTCATTTTCATTAGGACGTTTGCTGGTTTTGTAACGAGGGCAGCAAAGCTCCCCCTTCAATATCCAGTAAGTATAAACACTAGCTGACTACAACACCAACAAAAACGTTCATGTAGTTTTCTTCAGAAGTACACTTTTTCATTATTGCAAGTTTACAATTTTTAAATTAAATATTTTTTCAGACTTACAAATTAATTATATTTTTTTTTCCAAAAGAAGTTTAGGCACAAATGCATTATTCCACAGTGTGGAGAAGATTGCCATTCAGTCTCTGGGCTGCGTGCCACAGCTCGCAACATTCTGCTTTAAACATTCTGAATGATATGTTAAAGAGAGTCGTCCCTCAAGTTGCACTTTTTTTTGTTTTTTGTTTTTTGATAATCGGGAATGCTGAAATCTCTTGCGTCTGTGATTCATAACTACTCAGACTTGTCTTATATTACAAAAAAGGGGGATTAAGGAGAAGTGTTTATGTGGGTTTAAGATAATACAGCTGTTAAGGAAGTGGTCTCTTGTTTTAATGAAGAAATGTGGCAACTTGGACCTGTGAAAGAAGTTAAAAAAAAAAAAGGAAAATTAATGAACAAATTTTAGCATGTCATTTTTTGTTTTTGAATGAGCATTTCAAAATTGTTTTCTAAACTAAAATCTGGGAGAGGTCTCAATTAAAGCTTATTTTTTTAAAATGTCTGATGACTTAGGTCTAACAAGTGGTTAGAAATCTGTAATGGCTGAAAGTAGAACTTACCATTTCACATCTGTCCCATATGATTTGATGCATCTCCCATTCCAGGGTGGGGTCCCGCCAATGAGAGTGGAGGAGGCTCTGAAGATACCTTTTCTTCTTCCCTTCTTTTCAGGCATGCTGCTTTAGGATTCAGATTCCTTTCTGTGTAACATTAAAGTAAAGAGCATTGCCAAATGGTTCAGTCTGATGAATCTGCTCTCTATCTTGATCCAATTGTTTAGTTAACCCAGGTGTTGCTTCTGGGGTTAAGGTAGTAATGTGATGAAACTTGGCGTTTTCACAGTGGGTACTGAATTAATGCTATTAACAATAGCACTTAGTAGTTAACAGACTTTGCTGGTATGTTAAATGCTTGTGCATTTAAGTAGGAAGCAAGGGAGAAGATGGTTCAGGTTGAATTAGACACTGAATTTGGCTACCAAGTTTGTAATTCAGAAAAGCAAGCAAGGCAGATATTCTAAACACTGGCTTCAGATGATATCCTTGAGAAATTTCGAACTGGAGTTTTAAAATCTAAATACTATAGTCAAAAGAAAGAGTTGCCTTACAGACTTTCAATGTGACCTGGAGTTGGAATGACCATTTGGAACTGTGAATTTCCTTTGCTTTACAGTTTAAGAACCTTGCTTGATATTTGCCATTGCTTATACGGAGCTAAACACTCAAGTCATTACACAGGGTTAAATAAGGGTAGAATGAGGCATAAAACTGACCTCGCACTTGCTGCTCTAAGCTGAGAATGACAGCCACAGCCTGGTGGAGGATCAGGAGTTTTGTCTGGGGCTTGTCACTCTTCAGATGGAGCTGCACCATGCGGCCCAATTCCTTGAAAGCCTCATTAATGTCACGCACACGCAGGCGCTCACGGGCATTGTTGGCCATCCTCCTCTCTTTTTCCCGTTCTGCTTTCTGCTCTGGTGTAAGGTCTTCATCATCATTATTGCTGCGAAACAAAAAAAGATACAACATTTTCTAATGGTGTGGGGGGGGAAGCTTTCTAAATATTTTCCTTATTCCTCCCACCCTCCCCCTTCAGGTTTTTCACTGAGATTCTCCATCTGAGGCCAGAATTTTGCAAATGTCTTTGCTTTTGAGACTGCCTGTGATGTGGTGAGATAGCTCTTCACCCCATTAAATCTCCAGCATGTGCCTTGACCTGAGAAAAGAACTTAATGGTTTTACCAAAGATGTCATGCTCAAATCAAGCTGAAGACAATGGCCAAGTCAAAACCAGGGCCACATATTGTTTGCATTGGGAGAATGAAAGAGCACAGGATAACAGCCAAAATGAAACAATGTACATTTCAACAATAAACATTACATTTCAAAACGCAGCACCACAGCCTGTTTTCTCTTACCCTATAGGAAGCATGACCTCTGTAAGCAAAGTACCTTTTAAAATAAGAAAGTTTTGTAAAGTTCCAGTCTGTGTGGCGTTTGGAACCAATGGAAAACAAATGATTCAAAAAGATCTCAATAGACAAACAAGATAAGGCAAAATAGGACTAAGTTTAAGCTTTTTAAATTTTCTTTTTTAATTAAATAAGGCAAAGGAGTTCCAAAACACTGGATGTTTAGTCCATACTTTGCCACTCCTGATGGTATAATCTTAGGTGAGGTCTTCGATCTTTTTTCTGAGTCTTGTTTGCTCCCTCTCAGGAGGCCAAATCAGATGATATCTGTGGCTTTCTTTGTTCTAAGAATTCAGTTATTGTAAGAATAGGGGAAGGAAGCAACTAGAGCATCGTTCCTATTTCCAGGCATTTCACTTTAAAGATAACGCCAAATGAAAGATTATCCAGACAGTGAGAGGGCTAGAGAAGGGTCAGGAAACTTGGAAATGAAGAAGAGTTGTTTAGGATGGAGAAGAGAAGAGTTGGTGGTAGGTGAGAGGAATCTCCAAACATCTGCAGACTTTCACCCAAAAGGGGAAAGAGACTTGTTCCGTGCTGTTCTAAAGGGCAAACCTAAGACCAATACTTGAAAGTTATAGGGAAGTAAATTTTGCCTTAATTGGGGGCAGCACTTCACTCCACTGCTCCAACTTTGAGCTTTTAAAATCTCACAGTAGGTAGTGAGCTCCTTGAACAAATATCAGACAGAGGTTACTAGAGAGATGTTAGGAATTCTATGCATTAGAATCTAGATGTTGTCTGAAAGTCCTTTTCACCTCTAAGAGCTTTGTGATTTGAAGTCCAAATTCTTACTAAATAAAGATACTTTTCTTGTTGCAATGTGAAATTACCAAATGGACCTGTTTCTCTTTCATTTAACTCTCTGCCTTTCTTTTTTACAAGAAAAAGAGATAATTCCTGGCAGTGAATAAAGTACTGGGCCCAGAGTCAGGAAGACCTGAGTTCAAATCCAGGCTTAGACTGTTACAAGTTGTGTGACCCTACCTGAGTCCCTTAACCTTGTTTATTACCTCAGTTTTCTCATCTATAAAATGAGCTGGAGACAGAAATGACCAATCATGCCAATATCTTTGCCAAGACAACCCTAAAAGGAGTCCTGACGAGTCAGACACAACTGAAACAACTCAACAACCACAACTGCTATTGGCTAATCAACAGCTAAGAATTAAGGCGAGGAAGATGATTTAAGCCCCTGGACCTGGGGTTGTTAGGGGATGGTTTGGGGGTGGTCCCTCTTTATGGATCAGTTTGTAGAATGTGATGGAATCAACTGCAACTTAAGATAATTCGTGTATTAAAATGATTCCCTTGAGTCATACAGTGGACAGAGTGAGATGTGAGGTAAAGGGTTAATAAATATAAAGGGAAAAAAGAATTATTAGGGTCTTATTGAAGGTAATAACTCTTCAAAAAAGTACTTCCTGATGACCTGGCTGGAACAAGATGGCTCTTCTCATTTTAAGTGTAGGAGGGGATTGGGACATGGTGATGTTTCCTTGATATGCTATTCTGGTAATGAGCAGGAATAAATTATAGCTGGGTCAGAATAAACCCCTTTTGCTTTTCCTCCTCTCGGTTGTTGTTTATTCATTTCAATGTGTCCTCTACTTTCCAGTTCCACCCAGGACTCCCAAGCCTGCTATGTCCTCTGAAACCAGTAAGCAGGAGCCTGTTATAAAGCGCTCAGGTCCTTTAGAAATCAACAGTACTTGAAATAAGGAACAGAATGGAATAAGTGGAACAGTTTCCCCTAGGTAAAGTCAAAAAGGCAATCATTTGGGTAATCATTTTGTACATTAAACATTGTGCTATATATAACACAAAGAAGACTTGAAAATGAGAACTTGTTTTCCAAAGGTTCATGGGCTAATAAGTAATTTGAATTCATTATTCACTTATAAATAAATGTATAAATAAATAAATTGGTTATGCAAATAGAAAGCAAAGATTTTTTTTTTCCCCAAACACTGTTGGCTTATAATACAGATTTGGAAGCATAACTAAATGTCACAAGAGTGACCTTTTCAAATGAGAAGGTTCTCAATAACAAATTAAAATAGTCTACTGTAACTTCAAAGGACCCATTAATATGTATATGTAACAGCTACTAGCTAAATTAATAAGAATTGATCTGATCATTGAACAGCAGCATAGAGGTGGTAGGTAAACAGAAGCATCTCCTTAGTCTCTTACCAACAAAGAATGAAATGAAAAAACTCAATTGTCACTGTGCTTTTTTCTCTCATCTTTCCTACCCATAAAAAAGAGGAGAAAAGCATGAAAGCAACAGCATTTTGGAAAATGAGTGGAGAAGAGATAAATGGCTTTTATTTTAGGGGTAACCTACAAAACACTCTGAAAATGCTTGCTAAGATCAGGGTAAGTGAATCTTAATTCTTTGTCCTAAACAGAACACCTTCTGCCAAATCTCCCTATTCCAAAGTGAAGTGGAGAGTTGGCAATTATGTGGGGGATTAGACAGCCAATTTGGATAACTGAAGACATAAGGGGATCATTTATTGAGTGCTTAGGGTGTGCTGCAAGTGAATATTTTGGTCTAAAATATCTGGAATGTATACAACCCTAATTTACCACATAATTGCCAACCCTCACTTTAGTACTTGGGCAGGTGGCCTTGGCAGCTATTTAAACAGCGTATTGGACATTTGTGCTAAATTATGACTGGAATATCAGAAGCTTTGTACAGTGTTTCTCTCTACACAGAACTCTATCAAATATAGAAACAAGGTGAAGAAGACACGCAGTAACACTTATCCCCTTTACATCTTCATAGCTACGTTTTGCTGTTAAGGAATTATGAGTACTTTTCAATAATAAGCCTCAGCTAAAGATTTTATTTAGGGTACAAAAATGTTAGGAAAAAGCCTATCCTCTTTTAGTTAATATCCTCAGAATGCTTTTAACACTGTTATGTTTTTTTTCCGTTTGGAATTTCAAGTTCCCAGATTTGTAGCTTGTTGGCTGAGTAAGTCAAATTTCAGCAGGCTGATGGATCTTAAGGATAGCTCTATTAATATGAACTATAGGCTCATTAGTTCAAAATGTGAGGATACAAGTTAGCAGCTATTACTAATTCTAAATTCTCTCCAACAGAGTGCATTCCTGACATTCAGTTAAATAACAGCCATTAGTGGAATTGAGCCCAATTTAAAGGAGCAATTGAACTGCCAGTGCCCAAGGTGCGTACTGAAGAACTCTGGGTGCTACTCAAGTATTTGCCTCCTAAACTAGGTTATATGCACTTAATGGAGGCATGTTTCATTATTTTTCCTTCGGTCTTTGCACATTTGCATTCCAATTCTGTGGCTCTTTTAAGACAATCTACTATTTCCAGGAGTGTTTCTGTGTTTTGTTCTAAATTCTTTAGTGTCTGGTTATGTTTGCTGATTTTTTTAATGGCCTACATTTCTCTTCTGATGTTTGATATTTTCACCGAATTTGATGTTGCTTCTGCGCCCTCTTCGAAGTTCCTAGGGTTGCTTCATTGTTTCAGTAGGGCTTGAAGAAATCAGTGCCAACTGCACCTTTCTCAGGGGATCTGGCCTCACTTTCCTTAGTTACTTAGTTCTCATTCATTGATGTGACAACTTTTCCTTGAATGAACATTTCTTTTCCTCAGTCAACTCTCCATTATTTTTTAAAAATATCTCACTGTGTTGATTTTGCTATGATTTCCTTGCTGAAGTCATACTTCCTGTCCTCCAATTCTTACTCTTCTTAAGGTCTAGTACATTTGCTCCCCTTCCCCTGCATTGGCTGCTGGTTCTCTGAAACATCAGAACTGGACGTTACCATTGTATCCCTCAGACTATGAGGTGACAAGTAGTGCTAATGCTGTAGGAAAATTTCAAGTGGCCATTAGACTGGGGCTTAGTCTCCCTGATTCCCCCATCTGTTGATTCCTTCCTCCAAATCATCTTCAAACTATTTTGTATGTATTTCTATAAGAAGTTCTCTCACTTTTGATTTTGTATTGTCAGTGCCTAGTAGACAATTACTGATTGACGACTGATAGACTATTCTTAACCTTTGCTAGTTACATTCTTCTGGGCTCTACCTTCTCTCTATAACTAATTTTCCATAGTCTCTGTGCCAGGACCTTTGAGACTGGTGATACAGGATCCAAGTGATGGTCCCCCCAGTTCTCTGTTCAGAGGAACATTCCAAAAAAAGCCTTTGAAAGGAGGCCTCTTCTCCTTTCTCTCAAGATGGCTGCATATATATCCTCCTGGGCTATATTTTAAGTGGCTGCAACTGGTGCTACCCTTATGGTATCATCTATTCTCTTGTTTCCTAGATTTACATTCCTCCTTAGCTGCCTCCTTTCCTTCTTCTGAAGCCTTTGACTCATCTCTCTGAGCCATCTGAGCTATCTCCTTACCTCATTGTTCAGGCCTTAATTCTGATAATTGGTGCTTAAAATCCAATAGAAGTGATCCAAACCAGTACCTAGAAGGTGGAAGGAGGTAAGCTAGAAGCATGAGCATTTAGATTTTCTGGTTATATTACTTTGGGGGTGGGAGATGCTCCTAGGACATCTCTCATTGCACCATCTTCGCGGGAGTTCTCAAGTTAATGTAGATCCAGGCATAAATTGGACTGTTTAGCCCATAACATTTATCCACATCTTTTAGACTACGGAAACTGTAACAAAGTTGAGAAACAGATGGAAATGCCAGTTTGGCATCACCATGCTAGTGAATCAGTGCTGGCACAATTGTCTCAAGATTTGGTGTGTGTGTGTATGTGTGTGTGTCTTTCCCTCTTCAGCCATGGGAATGCCCATATATTTCTTTAATGGGGATCAGCTTAATCAACTTCAATATGGTGGCAGCAGCCCATAGGTTAATATGCTTGTTGTCTCCAAAGTACTGACAATAGGGTATACTAACAGGAACCAAATTACTGAACAAACAACAACACTCATTGTGTTTCAGAAGAGTTGTCTAGAAGGCACATTGTTCATGAATCAGTTTTTTCATTCTGATAAACAAACCATCCGCACATATGAATACAAACAACCTCAACTACGTTATCTTCAAACTTAAAGGGCAATACTTACGGAATATACTATGTGTTACTAAAATAACTCTCCTAACCCAGGAAGTCTGGCATGTAATCTGAAGATTTTGCCTTCCCGGTAATGGATTTGCATGAATGAAGCCTTCCAAGATTTCTAAATCGGTTGCCATCTTGTGAAGTCTCTGACTGAAATTCAGGATACTGTCTGTAGCCTTAGAAGATACCTGAAAATCCATGGCCATGAAGCTATGATGCTGACCTTATTAGTGTGGTACTCTAATGAAATAACCTGAAAATCCATGGCCATGAAGCTATGATGCTGACCTTATTAGTGTGGTACTCTAATGAAATAAGCTAACAAGCAACAGATAACACCTAAGCTATTCTCTCTAGATGCCTTGACTTCATCAGGGGCAGGATGAAGGCAAAGATCAAAGACCTCACAGGTACCCTGACTTCATGGCTGAACTGAAATTCTTTGTCTAGTGAAATCTTTAGATAAAGATATCATCAAAGTTTGTTCTTCTATGTTAAAAGATACCTGGACATAATCATGGTTTCTTTAAAAGTGAATAAAGAGAGACAGCATGGTAGAACTGAAGGACTATTGGATTTGAAGTCTAGACCTGGGGGCAGGAGAATACCAGGTCCAGGCTCTGATGCTTAATAGGGTCATGATTATGACCAAGTCACTTAACCTCACTTGGCAGGTTCATTATGGGAAAGGTATTTTGTAAACCTGAAACTACTCTATAAATGTGAGATACTAATTAGATTTCCCTGCAGAGATGGAAAGTATTAAGAGAAACTAAAAGATCAGGAATAAGAGTAGTAGCAGTAGCTCACCACTGTCAGATGGAAGCAAAAATTCAAGATGATTTGGGATGGAACTATGCTGGGCATCAAAAATAAACTGGACAACATCAATCATTAGGACATAAATACAATTATACATCATACCTTCTATCTATATAGGCACTGCAAAAGAAGAATGTTAACAATTTAGATGTCATTCTGAACTATGGCTTAATTTGTCACCATAAAAATACAGGTATCAATGCTATTAAAATTGGGATAAAGTAAGTATCCACATGTACTGTAAGGGTAAGAGAAAAGAGTACAGTGTACCAATATATTGGACTAGTTTTTGATATTGTTTTGCAATTTTGATTCTTTTAAGAAACACTTTAAAAAGAATAACATTCTGCATCAAATTTACAGATTTAACTTGTTTGGCTTTTGAATCTATCAATGATTATTTTTTATGGTGCATAATTTGTTTGGTGCCCAAATTCATGATTGTAACAGTATTTTAGGCCTCACCGGAGTACCGGTATCTGAAATGATACTATCAGTACTTCCAGAACAGGCCTTTTCAGCTGTGGATTTACCTGCTAGGAAAAAACTGAAAAGTTTCTTCCTTGTTCTGTTCACTTCATCAAAGTCCAGTAAAGGAATTAAATGAAGCGACAGTATTATATACTGTTACCTAGATCTTGACCTAGTAATTGATTTGATATCCTTCTTGTCGTCATCTAATTTCTTGTCTTCAGAAGATTTCGTGTCTTGCAGGTTTTCATCTCCTTCATCATCCGATTTGATCTCAGAGCTACCTGAGGATACACTCTGCCCCTGCAATCCAGCTGGCATGCCTGGAGGGAAAGAAAGGCTGGGTTACTATTGACAATGTTTAAAGCAAAGACTAAATGATCACATGTATAGGTTACTTATTGTGGGGCTGCCAGCCAGACAATGGGGAGGGCTGAACGCTGACCTTGGTGCTCAGACTTTCACCCTTTTATGCTGTCTGGGGAAGTTTCCAAAATGCACCTGCTGAGACCAGTTTTCATATTGCACGGGCTCTGAGGTTAAATTCTATTTTGCAATCTTTTGGAGTAGATGGTAATTTCACTGTCTACAAAACATCAACTTAATTGCAATGAAAATCATAATCATGAAAATCACACACCTCAATGTTCTGATTAAGAACCCAAGTAAATATCAGCTATTATATTGAGTTTTTCCATGTGCATGATTTAATAGAAAAAAAATCCTTAAAATATTATTCCCATGAAATAAAATAAATACATTCAGTCAGTAAGACTTCAAAAGATACTGTAATGATATTACTGAATTAGGTTTCCTTCTCACTCAAAGAGTAATTAGTTCCTAAAAGAGATACGTATGTTAGGCAGTTAGTTACACATTTTCATTTTAATCATAGATGGTCATGGTTACAATTGGGTAGTAACTACTGGATCTAAATAACTTCTACCATCAAATATCAATGATTGCTAGAGTCGAATTGTAAATAGCTTCCATGAGCCCAGAAAGTTGGGCTGTTTACATCTCCTTATATTTGTTCAGTTTTGACAAACACTTAAGAAAATCTGGGCTATCACATGGCTCACCTTTCTGGGTTTACAACAAATTTTTTCAATTTGGCTCTAACAAGCATTATTGAAGCTATTTTGATCTAAAAGTTTGTTTCCTTTTGTGATGACTTCAGAGGCAGAGGAATAAGCTAGATGTCTTCTTGAAAAAAAAATTTCCAGACCTGATATAAATTGTAGAAAATAACTGGTCTTGGGTATCTATCCATAGGTTATAAGACTTCTTGTCTTTTGGAGGAGGTATGTAATCATGCTGGATTTCTCCCTACCAGAGAACTAATTTAACAGTCTCTGCTTTATACAGCCAATTTTCTTTCTTTCTAAACTTCCTTCAATTAAAAAAAATCCTTCCTATCTTTTAGGAAGCATCATATTCATGTTAGATTAATCTAACCACATTAAGTGATTTGAATAGTAATTTTATTGACTGAGTGAAAAATGGGTAAATAACTAAAATAAACTTTACTGTCCTTACTCTGATATCTCATTCCCCACTCAAATGAAACCAGAGTCCCAAAGGACTTTTGAAAAAATAGTTTTTGGAGAAATAGAACCTATGAAGAACAGGTTCTAAATGGCTGCTTTCTCATTTTACTTTATTATGTTCAACCTGATCTTTGGTTCTGTGCCAGTTTTTAATCGAGAAATGAATACCAAGTATGCAAATGTCAGTATCTAATCTAACATAGGAATAGGTGAAGCATAGAGATCACAGTACTGCTAAGAAGATCATTTGTGTGGTGGACTCACCCCTGTACGGATCTTGGGGAGGGTTCAAATCAGGGGAAGTGGCTGACTGAACTGGGAGTTGCGGGACTGGAACTTGGTTTGGCACAAGAGAATGGCTGCCTCTTAGAGCCACACCATCTTCACGATGGGCACCCACCTAAAAAAAGCAAGAAACGACACAGAGTTTAGCAGGAGTGGAAACTAAGGTGAGGCAACTAGTTCCTGAGATGGTCAAACATCAGTTGTAAGGAGACACCAGCATTTAACACTGCTCGCTCTTGACTGTTTTTCACTAGAGGGCACCAGAGTCCCACACATCTACCTATACTATAGTGCAAAAAACACTTAACACTCAGTAAGATGCTGTGCCGCACATTTAGTGACAAATATGGCAGGGTAGCTCAGGCAGGTAAAACGTCAAATTGTCTCCCAGGGTGCTGCAGTGGAGCGCACTGATTCGTACCCATCTGTCTTCTATCATGTCCGCCAACAGATCTGACAATTATCTTAATGCCCATATGCTTAATTGTGGGCTTCTCAATTCCCCCATTGCTATCGGAAATCCTGTAGGAATTTCAATTTGGCATTCGACTTTCATTTCAGGGGATAAGATTCTCAGGCCTGCCATTTTTTTTTCCATAATGCCAGCTAAGCCTCTGACAGCGGAAGCTACAGCAGTATGCGGCACAGCCCCTGTTCAGTACAAATATAATAAAATGTCACCTGGCTTTCCAAAACTGGCAGCCCATTCCAAATTAATGTTTACTGTATTTCATCAGCTGCCGAGTTCCAAATCCAAAGGGGGACCATTTCTGCCAACACCACCACACCGGAAAATGTACCAATAAAGGTTTTATTAAACACACCAGTCATGCCATCATTGCCAGGCTAGCACACTGGAGATTCTTTCATTGTTTTTACCATTCTAGGCTCAGAAAGCCATCATAGGATAGATCAGCTAATGTTTCTTATGGTTCCAGAAAGGAATTCACAAAGAAAATGGGCAGTGAACTTGAAAGATGCTCTCAAGATGTTTATTAGGTATAGACACACACTTGGGTCTAGGTACTCTTGGCATGTGCTAACTATGGGAGAAATTGTTGACCAGTAGCAAATGCCTAAAAACAACCAAGCAGACACGATGAACCTTGAGAAACATAAATATAACACATCTTTAACTTGAAAGCTAGACTTCCTACTATGATTTTTTTTAAAATCTATTACTTAATTGATTTATAAAGGCACATGTAGGAGTGAGATAATGAGCCTTAAGATATATAAGTGAAATTATAATGTCTAAAACTATTTTTTATGAATCAGTATCGCTGAAGACAGGAAAACAATCTTTCTAATAAAAGATACAAGGTAATAAAGCAGAATTGTTATGACTAATTTGAATCAAGAAATTAAATAAATTATTTTTCCCCCAAAGGAAAAACAACTAAATCTGACCAAGACAATAACAAAAAACTAAACATCAAATATTTTTAAATATTTAGAATGGCAAGAAGAGAATCTCTCCCCTTTGAAGTATTTGTTTTTTTATGAATTCAAAATAAATCAACCAGGAAGTTTTGGGTGAATCATGTAGCTCATTCAGACTAAACTAAATATATTTTGCTTCCTTATGTAAAGTAAGTAACATAGCTTCTCAGGTGACCTGATTTGGTAAATCCAGAGATCAGCTATAAAGAAAAATATTTTTAAGTGTTCTCATGTGTAAGCTGCCACCCTTAAAAATAAAACACATTTTAAATGGCACTTTACAAAGTGTTTTCCTCACAACAAGGCTGTGAGGTAAACAGTAAAAAACAATATTCATTCCATTTTACAAAGAAGCAGAAAACTTAAGTGACTTGTCAAGGGTCACATAACTCAGGAGTACTGGTGTTAGGAACCAGGTCTTCTGGTTTCTATAGTTAGGTCAAAATAACAAACCAAAAACTTTACGGTAGAGGATGAGGCAGATATGGCATGACAACAATTCTTTCCAAAAGATCTGGAGATTTTAGTAGATACCAAACAGTACATCTATATGCCATGATTTCAAAATCCTAGGCTTTGGGAAGGAAAACTATCTAGAGTGAAGTAAGAAGGAGTTTTTCTACTCTCTCCTCTGGCCAGAACATGCCAGGACCACTGGGTTCAGTTCCTAACAATGACTGCTATTAAAGTGGAATGTGTGGTCCCAGGGAATAGGTGCCCTCCCTCTCATCTGAAATCTTATTATAGCTGGAAACACCCTTTTGGAGAATCTGTAGAGGGACAGGTTGAACTAGGTGGCCTCTGAGGTCTCTTCCAACTCTGAGATTAAATGTTTCTATATCTTCAAGACCAGTGCTCTTTCTACTATCTACTAACCTGAGGGCTCTAACCCTAATGCTAAATAAAACATTAACATACTATGATAAGCATTTTCATAGTGTAGCACCATTTTAAAAAGGTCATTACAACTTGTCTGCAGACAAAAATGACGAGGTTGTCATTTAACAAATCTCAATAGCTTGTTTGAAGTTCTGTAACAGAAAGACAACTAAGAGACACTTGGGAAAAACTTAGGAATGTCTTTGGGATAACAGTATATATAACTGTTAAGTGTCCTCTGTTTTGGTAAATATTAGGAAAATGAAATATGCTCAATTTCTTCTGATGACATATTCAATATGATCTACTTCTAAGACCTGACTACATTCCATCGGACATTTCATAGTGTTACTGATTTGATTATATTTTTTCTAGCACCTAATTTAGGCAAAATGTAACTAGATCACTACTATGTTGAGTGCAATTGTTACCGGAAGTAATGACAGCAATGTTACCTTAAAAACACATCCTTCTGGGCATCCTTTCAGTTACTTTGAAACACAGTCTCATACAGTCTGTACAATAGCTCTATGAAAGGACAATATTATTTCCACTTTATGGAGGAAGAAAGCTACTACATGGTAGGTGGAATAGATATAACGACCATCTGATTGGTAAAGTTTCACGTGTACTATTTGTCCTAATGACGTAAATTCCTTTAGAATTTCCCTTGGATATTTTTGTGGCTTTGAATTTTTAAGTCATTCCTAAAAGGTTAAGCCTTATCATTATAATAAAATTTGGTAGCAAGTACTAGACTTGAGGAAATTGCAAAGTACATAATATTTGTGTTTCTTTACGTCCTGCTATGGTTTCTCTGATCTGAGTTTCTCCTCCAAAAAGAGTCTTCATGCTGGCTCTGGAGAGCCCCAACTAGGCCTGACATTTTCTTATACCCAGTGCTCTAGTCCTTCCTCTTACTTTTTTCTGTCTTTTGTTACCCACTACTGTCCTTTCCTTCCCCTCCCAAAACCTTAAACCTACTGCACTCTGAAGCTCATACATTGGGCAACACTAGACCCCTGCCTAAGGGCTCCTCTGGACCCTCCTGGCTTAAGAGTGATTATCAATAGTAACTGTTGCTGTTTCCCTCCCAGTCTGATGTCTTTCTTTTTCTTTGTTTCATTAAAGAGACCATCCTCTGGCTACTTCTTAAACAGGCCTATTCAATGAATGGGCATTTTCTCACCCGAAGTGAGTACCTGAATAGACCCTTGGCCTAAAGGCCCCAAAGGTCTCCCAGTGCTTCCTGGGTCATCTCCAGTCATTTTGATGAATATCTGGTCACTGGATTCAGATGGCTGTGGAGGCTGGTGACCTTGCACAGCCCTCCCTTACTCAAAACAAAGTGTAAGTCATGTCATCATTTCTCTGATGTCATGGTCTTCCTCAGTCATGAAGGATGAACACAACAACGCTCTGCCTCTTCCAAACCTATCTGCATTTTGACATCAGTTTTCAGGATTCAATGCTATAACACATAGAATGACGCCAAATGTGGGAATTTTCAATCAGGTTGGTAATAGGCTTTCATTGGCCCTTTAATCACATATATCCCATATAGTATTTAATCCTTTATTAAGATAAACAAAAAAAAAAAAGATAATCAACACCTAGCTGAATGGGATTGTTGTTTCTGTTATTGGGGTGGCTGAAGCTGCTAGATGACTTGAGTTTGGGAGTTCTGATCTACGATAGGGCCAATGGCAACCGGGTGTGTGTGTGTGAGCAACACCGATATGGCAAGCCCCTGGCAGTAGGGGGAATGGGCATTGAGTTTGAGTTTGGCAAGGTTCTTGGACACACAAAAGATAAAAAATAAGTAAATGCATTAGAATACTAGAATATTACAGCTGGGGAGGATCAGGGCAGGGGGCAGTTATAAAGTTAAACCTTTCACTCTTCGCCAATATCTTTGTTTGAACATATGAGGTATAGGGATCCTGTTTTCTTACAACATTGCCTAGTCTATTTATGTAACTGTAACTATAGTATGAGCATTCTTCCTTTCACTGAAAGGAAATCTGCCTCCATGTACCTTCTAACTGTGGATCTTGTCTTTAGTAGTGACAAAGGATCAGTCTAATCCCTTTTCTACATGACAGTCATTCAAATATTTGAAGACAGTTATTATGTTCTCTGTAATCTTCGTTTTTTCAGGCTAACTGTTGACGAGTTCTTCAATATCTTGATACGACATAAAGAAATGCATCACTATATTCCCATTCTTTTCCTACAGAAGAGCGACAAATACTCAGATTCTCTTAGTGAACTGTGTCACCATTTTCTTGATGATTCTTTTGTACTTTTGAAAGAAAATCTACCAATAGCTTTTCATTTAAGCTACGGATAGGAGGTTTTAGAGTTATATTCAATTCTAGATCTTTAAGCCTCTCAACCATCACTTATATAATCAATGTCATGCAATTTCACGTCTATTAGGTATTCAGTCTACCTAATTTCTTAAAATTCACATATGCCTATTAAAATCCCAACTCACTGAAATGAATCAAAGATTAGATGAAAGAGACTCCCAGTTCCTTTACTGGAGAAGCATTCTCTTTCAAACTTTTTTGGAATGCATTGTTCATGCATTTCAAAGTTAATGCTTCATCTTTCCCTTAAATATTTATCAATTGAAATATTAAATAACTTAGGTTTTCCTGGTCACTTTAGTATCCACAAAGGGTAAAAATTTCTTTACTATCTTCTTGACTTTTATCTTCGTTGCTGTGGTGGTGGTGGTGGTGGTTTGGTTGTGTCTGACTCTTTGTGCCCTCATTTGGGATCATTTCCTTCTCCAGCTCATTTTATAGATGAGGAACAGAGGCAAACATAGTTAATGACTTGCTCAGGGTCATCCAACTAGTAAGTGTCTGAGGCCAGATTTGAACTCAGGAAGATGAATCTTCCTGATTTCAGGCCTGGCACTCTATTTACTGCATCATCTAGTTGCCCTCTGACACCTTTAACATGATAATCCTTGCATACTCCAATAATTTTCCAAAATTCAAGAGCCATTTCATTTATATCTGATACTTTCCTTGTTCTATGTGGCTCTTCCTTAATTTTTCGTTTTCATTTAACTTCTGTTCTGTGCCTTTTCCATTTACAATGACTTTACAATTAGAATCTCTCTCTAGTGAGAGATAAGCATGGGGGGGGGGTGCTGAAACAATCACAGGATCTAATCTATTTTTGGTTTCTACTTTCCCCTTGAACTTTCTACTATCTATTCATTAACTCTATAATATTAATCATTTTCTATTTTAGTATAGTGGATTTTTGCTCAGTGGAAATCTTCAAGGAAGGGCTGGAAATCAGTTGGTGCAGACAGTTTTCTATCTTATATTAGGGGAGAAGTTAATCATAACGGAGCAGGATTTTATTGTACTTACTCACTTTAAGGGGTAAATGAAATGATTTGTGTTACAACCAAATCTTTTCCAGAGGAAGGTATTAGTTACCTACCTTTGTATACTTCTATGGTATACCACATCTTCAGGTAAGCACTCCTGACTTTTTGGCAACCTGGCAGAATGCACTAAAGGGACCTAAATCACATGCACAAACCCTTGGAAGTACAACCATCTGTTTCCATGTGTCCCTCTAAACACTCTTTGATCATGCCAATGAAATTCAAGGATTTGAGAAAAATAATGTATTCTTTTTACATTTGATTATGAACTACTTTTGAAGAAGATCCTCCCATTCTGTGTCCATGGAGCAATTTCCCTTATGAACCTGTACTCCCTTTCACAGTCAGACTGGGGACCTAATAATCGCCATTTGTCTTGCAAAAAAATATTCTTTCAATAACTGGAGGGATCAGATGAGAAAGTGTGGGCATCTCAGCACAAATCTATGACCATTTCTGGAAGGACAACCCAAAGCACATGCTCTGTTGATGAGGCAGGTAATCAAGGTTGTCATTTTTTACAGACAAAGGTAAAGACCTTCCCTTCCCACCCTCACTCTCCTGGGTTTAACAGATCTGCAACCGAGTAAAAGCAGTCGTAGTCAGCAAAAACAACTCCTAAAATCAGTCCTTCCATCTCGGAGTCAACTGGTACCAAGGTATCTTAAAGATGTACGTTCCCTCAAAGTCCTGAAGTTTTTATTACCTTCTTCCTCTCTAGATTCTTACAAATTTCAAGTTAAAAATTAAAAACATGGAAATATTCAAATTTATTAATAATGGCCGATAATGAATATCCAGAGAAATCTCTGTAGAAGACACCTTAAGATAAAGTTTTAGATCAATATTCCGTATTTTACAAATAGTGAACAGAACTGACTTCTGAGCATCACACATTCCTATGACATGTTTACTTTCTCTCTCTCTCTCCGTCTCTCTCTCACTCTCTCCCTCCCTCCCTCCCTCCCCGCCTTTTTGGGTTATACAGTGATTGGGGCATTAGCTGGTGTCATGGTACATAGAGGGCTGGTCTGGGATTCGAGAAGACTATCCTCAAATCTCTCCTCAGGCACTTGCTAGCTGTGTGACCCTGAGCAAATCATTTACCTTGAATGCCTCAGTTTCCTCATCTGTAAAATGGAGAAGGAAGTGGCAAATCATTCCATATATTTGACAAGAAAACCCCAAATGAGGTCACAAAGAAACAACTGAACAAAATACAGTGATCTCATTTAGGATTTTGAACCTGATATGTAAGACTATTTATGGATTACTGATATACCTATTTCAATTATCTGAGTGCATAAATTACTCACAGAAAGTAATTTGATCATCTACAAAGGTTCATTAACTCTTTCAGAACGCTGGGGTTTGAAATAACCTAACCCACATTCTGTGACAAAGAGACTCTAAATTCAGACTAAATTCAGAGGATTTGAGTTCAAATACTACCTCTGATGTTTATATGAGCAAATCACTTAAAGCCTTTGGACCTCAGTTTCCTCTTTTTTGCAACATAAGAAGATTTGAAACAAATGGCCTCTCAGGTCCTTTCAAGCTCTAGATCTATGATCCATTGACAGAACTTTACAATCATAGCATTTCAGAGCTTGAGAAGGTTTTTAGAAATCATCTAATCGAACCCCCTGATTTTACAAATGAGAAACTGAAGCTCAAACAGGGGAAGTAACTTGTCTAGTGTTTGTTGTGAATTAGAGGTAATGCTGATATTCAAATTCAAGAAATAATATGGAGAGTATTATATAAGTTTACTAGAAGCTTCAGAGCCTTTTAAAAGGCTCCCATGTGTTCAGAAGGGATCAGACAGACTTTCTTCTTAAAGGAGACAACAGCTTTCTTTCCAAACATTGCAACACAAACTCTTAGAGTGGAAGCCTCTTCATTTTCCTTATGGTGGAGAAAAAAAACCTTAAAATTCACTATATCAGAGCCAAGGCCAAGAAGTCTAACAAGAACTCTGAATTCAACTGCTGCTGCTTCTCCTACAACGTAAACAGATTTAAAAGATATGCAGTTTCAATTAGGTAGTGGTTGGCAAGGCCATTTTTACATGGGAAATGAAGGAAAGCACTCCAGTAAATATCTTTGTCCTTATTCTAAGCTAAAAACAAACAACAAAAACAAAGGAGAGGCTCACTGTTTTCACTCCTTTTGTTTCCAGCAAGCATTCCGAAAGTAATTATTCTACTTGTATTTAAGAGGCCTGTTTCATAGATGTGAAAATGTATTAAATTTCATTTGGCACTTATTCAATCCTTGTTAATGTTATCTCCTGAGATAACTGTCTCAAAACAGGTTTTTAGACCACTCTTATACTACCACAATCTTTCTAAAATTGCACCACCTTGATGACACTTTAGAAATCCAGAGCTTTCATATTTTTAAGTAGACTCTTTGGTCTCAAATCACTCTTGTTGATGAAGGCCTTTAAAAATAAAAGAAAAAAAAGAGAAAAACTGAATTCAGGAATATGAGGCAGAAAAGAAAATCCTGGCATTTGAAATTAATTTTTCTTCTTACCCCCCTTTTCAGTTTCACAACAAACATAGAACAAAAAGTTGATGGGTTTTCCCTGTAATTAGACACCCATTGACAAAGAAAACAATTTTGGTGTCTGAATTGTAATCTCCCCATGAAATATCAATTATACATGACAGTTGCAGAGTGTTAGATTTCAGTTTCAATTATCTTGCCAGTATCTCTGTCATATCAAAGGAAAGCAAACTTATTTTCTCAAATCTGAAAAATACCATTTAGTTTAAAAGTGCATCTTTTCAAGAGAAGAGCGGTCACACAGACACTGCCTTTACTGCTCACAGGCAGCCAAGCCAAAGTTCACAGAATGGAGATAGCTTTTCTGATGATGAGGTGTTAAACATTAAAATTATACACTATTCCTCTTACTGGGCCAAAAAAAAAATCCCAACCCAAAACCAAAAGAAACTATAGAATCAAATTATCAAAGAACTGAGAAGAGAATATTTAAAGGTATCCTTGTTCCAAAAAGGTTTTAATTTAAACAGTTTTTTAATCTAGGATTTTATTTAATTCCTAAAAGCTACAGCAGAGGCTGACTGCACAAATGCCCTTATTTGTCTTGGATGTAAATACATCCTACTACATTAGAAAGAAATGGCAGTCAACTCTTGCTCTCTAGACTGTAATATCATCTATGTGAAGAATTGAGCTATGCATGCCAAATGACCAGACCATGTTGGAAAGCAGAATCTGAAGACAACCTTCATAGTGTAATATTAAAAACAAACAAACACTGGCTTTGCGATCAAAAGAAATGGACTTGAGTCCCAGCTTGGCCACTCAACTGCCATGTGGCTTTGAGCAACTTACTGGGGCCTCTCAAAGCCTCTGTTTCCATCTTGTAAGATGTAGATATTACTTGTGTGGTTGTCAAGAATGTACTTTGTAAACTAGACAACATGATGTAAATGAGTGTTTTTACAATACTGAGAAAATTGCCTTGGGCTCTGAGAAGTGCCTTGATTTGACACTGCTAGAAGCAAAGGGCAACAGCAAAAGTAGCAATCATTTATTAAACACCTAGTGTGTGCTGGGTGTGTGTGCATTCTTCCTTTGTTGCCAAAGAAGACCATGCCATCAGAGAAATAATGGCATGACTTGCACTTGACTTTGTTTTGAGTGACGGAGGGCTATGCAGGTCACCAGCCTCTCTTCTCCTCAAATGCCATCTGAATCCAGTGACCAGATATTCATCAGGATGAATGGAGGTGACCCAGGATGAGACAATGACTTGCCCAAGGTCACACAGCTAGTGAGTGTCAAGTGTCTCAGGTGAGATTTGATAGCCTTTCAGAGCTTGAGAAGGTTTTTAGAAACCTTTAGGTCCTCCTGACTCCTGCACTGGTGCTCTATCCACTGCACCGTAGCTGCCCCCTGTGTGCTGGGTATTGTGCTAGGTGATGAGGATAGAAATACAAAGAATGAGACAATACACACTCGACCCTGATGCCATGGCTGCTGCTCTCCCCTCCAAACAGGAACATCAGAGATCTTGCCTGGGAAGACTCAAGCTCTTGGACTCTGTACTCCTTGGAACCCAGTGTCCTCATCTTCACCTCAGGCATGTTCTTTTCTATTCCCATAACACCACCATATTCCTTGACCTACCATTCTCCTAGTCATAAGATCCTCAAATGTAGGGTCTGTCTCACTTTTGTATTTATATCTGTGGTGCTCAGCACATTAAGAGTTTCATCCTTTACTCATTCATTCTCAAGAAGCTTACATTCTATGGAGAGAAACAGCATGTATGTAGATAAGCACACAGAGAATAAACATAAAAAGAATAAATACAAACAGGGAAAACACTAGCAGTTAAGAGCTTTTGGGAAAGGCTTCAGAAGCTGGTGCTTGAACTGTGCTTGAAGGAAAAGAGAGATTCTGGAAGGCAGAAATGAAGAGGAAGCATATTCTAAATTTTAGAGATGGTAGATAAAGTGATATGTATGAAAACAAAGGAAAGGTAAATATGACCTTATAACATACATAACAAGGCTGGAAAGCTGAACTAGGGCTAGGTTCTGATCCTAGATGCAATAGGGAACTATTGAGGAGTAGGACACAGTCAAATCTGCCTTTGAAAGATGTGTGGATGACACATGTAGTCTAGAGTGGGGAACGATTTCTGATCAGGAGACCAATAGGGAAATGTTGTAATAATCAATGTAAAAGGTGGTGAGGGCCTCAACAAAATGTGGCAGCCATATGAGTTGAGTTGGAATGGGAAAGACATTGGAAGAAGTGAGATTTGGCAACTGATTGGTTATGTGGAGTGAGAGACACTGAGGAGAAAAGGACAAGGTCTGGGAGAATGGTAGTGATCTTGACAGAAATAGGAAAATCTGTGGGTAGTTTGGAGGAAAAGATAATGGCACACTGAATAGGAGATGTCTTTGTGATATCTACTTTGAAATGTATAGTAGACAGTGATGTAGAACTGAACCTCAGGGGAGAAATTAAGTCTGGACGTATAAATATATGGGTCATTTGCATAGAATGGCAATTAAATCAACAGGAGTTAATGAGGCCACCAAGAGAGGTGGGGGTATAGAGAGAGTGAGAAGAGAAAGCCCAAGACAGAGACTTGAGGAACATTTGGTAAAGGAGGAAGAAAACGAGACGAGACAGTATCCAGGAGGAGATGGTCGTCAAGAACGCTGCATGTGGAAGATCGGTCTTACCTTTCTTAGAAAAGACTATCTCATTTGTCAGCTGAGATATTGGCAGTAACTGGAGAGAGAGCGAGTTCAGGGGGGTAATGAGGTCATAAGCCAGATTAAAAAATGTTTGAGGAATAAGTCAGAGATGCAAGTATAGGGACAAGGCAGGAACGATGTCATTGAAATTCTCTCTGCAGAGGATCTAATTAGGTCCTTAATAAATGGCTGATGAAAAGATTAATAATAAGAGAAAATATCATATTTACACAATGCTCTAGGAATTTCTTTCCTCAAAGTCACCATATGACAGGTGGGGAGTACAAATAGATTATTTCCATCCTCAGATAAAAAAAGTGAAATTCAGAGAATCTGGCCCTGGGTCTCACAGCATTGGAGCTAAGAACTGATGGGATCTAGGTCTCAGCTGGCTCTAAATCAAGGGTGCTTTACACAATATAACCACAGTACTCCACATGACAAGGCATGGAATATAATAGTGGGAAAACACAACAGACTGGGAGTCAACTTCTATTGCCAACTCTGTAACTTAGCGGCTGTGTGATTTCGGGCCAATCACTTAAATTCCCTGGACCTCAGTTTTCTTAGCTGTAAAATGAGCTGGCTGAACCAGATCTGAAATTCTCTCATCTCTAACATTATTCTCTAGGCTTGAGATAGTATTTATGAAGTCGAATTTCTAATTTTATTAAATACACAAATTGCTTCTTTCCTTTACAACCCTAAAATCTAGATGAAAGCTGGAAAAAAAAATCCCCTTTAATTCTGATATCCCCCAAGTATTCCAACATCTGACACAGACATATAAATGAGGTGTATACTTTTTATCTGAGTCCTTGGTACCATATAAACATGGTCTACATGTAGCAAGCTAGCAGTAGGGTACTGCATGTTAACATGTGTTCAGTATTGTCAAAATACATAGCTCTGACGGAAAACAGATTTGTATAAAGCCCTTATAAACCTCAACGGCTATGTTACAAAAGGAACAACACAGGGCATTTTGACACAAATGGTATCTCACTGTATGTGTGTATTATTGGCCCAAATGATTCACTTTAATTTAACTGCAATGAAGTCTTTCATCTCCAAGCTATACAATAATAGCTTCCATATGACCAGTGGCTCAGCTATAAATACGATCAAAAGCAAAAGAAAGGATTTAATAAGAAGAAGACATTAAGAGTAGCATTAAATCAGAAAAAATAGCAAAGTTCAACAGTTTTTAGAGAAGAAAGCACCACAGAGTATTAAGCCGCCTTCCAAATACCTCACGAAAAGGCATTTTGAAAGCAGTGGTCATATGCAAAATCCATTTAAGTAGGCTTGAAAGTGGTAAAGATGAGGTTCAGAGAAAAAAAGAAAAAAAGAGAATGCCACGTCTAAAGTCAAGCTGAAGCACTGATGCTGGATCCACAGAGCAGCTTGTTTCATGTTATGTTCTACACAGCTGAACACTGCAATGGCAAAATTCCACCCATTTCTCTGAACTTTTTCTATTTCATTTAATAGAGATGGACTTAGTAATCCAGTTTCTGAGGGAATCATAACATTGCTCAACTCTAACACACGAGCTCTGCAAAAGGAAGTTTTATTTGGCAGTCCATATCAACCTGATATGAAGAGCCAACTTCCCAAACAAATTTTATTCTTGTTCTTCAAAAATTACAATGTTAAGCTCTATTCCCGACTGGATAAACAGCTGCTAATAACCAACAGCTCTAGGAGGAGGAGATGTGTTTCCTTTCATCTTGAGGCTGGTAGATACCTGACATGCAGAAGACTTTAGTGATTCCACATGTGTCTTCCTTTGCTTTTAAAATAATTCTGGTGCTGATCATGTCAATTTACTTTTATCCCTTTCTCTTGGGTTCCATCGTCATTTCTAAAGATGGAATCATTGTCTCAAGGCTACTAAAAACTGTGTTCTTTCAATTCTGGTGTGTACCAAAAGGAAACTGAAATGATTTTAATCTGCCATAGGACAACAGGTCATGTTTATACAATGCTTCACTGTTTTGAAGCAATTGAACGACTAGTTTTATTTATGTTAACTCATTCGAGCCTCATAACCACCCATGAGGTAGGTAGCATAAAAAAAAAACAACATTCCCATTCTACAAATGCTGAGGCTTGAGGTTCAGGAAAGTTAGATAACGTGTAAGATCACACAACTAGTAAACAAGAGAGTTGAAGTCCAAACCTACATCATCTTATTCTAAGTCCAGATATTGCACTGTAGGAGAAAATGGTGATGAACCTTGGTTTTGACGTCTTTCTTGTTAGTTTAAGGGCCATTTTGTAATATTCCAGATTGTGCTGATTTCTTAGATATCTAATATATAATTATTTGATAATATTAACTTCCTTCATTTCCTCAGCAAAATGAAGTTCGGTCAATAATTCAACAAAATTAAAGATTCTGCCCCACCCCTGTAAGAAGTGTCCTGTACAAGATTAGAGTCATGTCAGCATCAGCTCTTTTCTCACTTGTTCCCAAGCACCTGCTTTAATAGTGACCTCAGTTCTACACCTCAAGATTCAGACATTTCACAAAACAGCTTTTTAAACAAAAGCCAGCTGTTTCCCATCTAGACTACAGTGGGGGAAAATCTGGGCAGTGTACAGAAACATTACCCAGAGACTACTATTCTCCAATAACTTTCACACACTTTCAGCTTCACAATAGATCCGTCCATGTGTAGAAGGAAGGGAGAATGCAAACGCTAAATTAAAACTTGGAAACCCAACACCATGGTTTTAACAATATGCCCAATTAACTGCTTTAAAATGAATGTGGCCATTGTATCAGGACAATACTTTCTAAAGGGTGTCATTCTGAATAATATTTGACAGATCTTTTGGTTAAACTCAACTTTATAGTTCTAAGATGATTTATGGATATGGTGGAAGCTATAATTATGAGCAACTGTGAATGTCAACCAATTAGGTAAAACTCTAAAAGTTATATAAAATGCAATGCTGAAGCTAAGTTTTCATTCCTATAAAGCCACATTGCCTAAACCATTCCCTTATTATGGTCCTACTTTACACTCCTGTTTTCTAAGTAATTAAGATACTTTTGATTTAGAAATTTACAGCCACAATAAAAGCTAAAATAACACAACAGCCACAGATTTTGACAAATATAAAACAGCAAAAGCCAAATCTTGCCTTTTAAATAGTGCCAAGTTGCTTCACTATTTTCTGTTTTGGTATGAATGACATAACTGAATTACTTCATGAGCTGCTACTTTAATTCCTAAGGGTGGAAAATTCCATGAGTTAATTCAATTTGGATGTAAAAAAATATACACAAGAATTCTCTTTTCCTGTGGGCTCTCATACGAGGCATGCTGGCCAACTGATGGTGTTGATGTGCTATGAAAGAAGAGTCTTTAAAACTATACACAGTGCTGAATGATGTGCTCCAAATCATCTCTTTACTACCATTTAAAACAGGATCTTTATTTCCTGTGCAAAAATAAAATTAAAGACCCCAACAAGTTATCATGCTTTCTTTCTGTCTAGAAGTCATCTCCTCCATTTACCCCAATTCCAGCTATCTCCAACTTTACAAAATACCATCCATTCTTCAAGGCCCAGTTAAAATATAACTTTCTCCATAAAGTCTTTGTGATTCTTGGCACTAGGGGTAAATTTCCCTCCAAAACATTTTATGGCGTATTGTACCTTCTGCTTTACATGACTGGTTATTTGTACAAATCTTATCATTCCTGCTAAACAAAATCCTTTAATATCTTATTCTCATTTGAGTCTCTCACAGGTAGTTGATAAATGTTCACTGAAGGAACATTTGTGCTGTCTTTGTCATATAGTCAGAAAATCTATTTTCTTGGGAAAACAAAGAGCGGGAGAGTCACTACGTAGTGATAAGAAGAAGAAAGTACTGAACAGAGAGCCAAGAGACCTGAGGCTGAGTTTTATCAGTTAAGTTGCTGTGTGATTTTTGGAAAATCGCTATACTTCTCTGGCCCTCATTCTAATACAGACGTGACATGATAAAGGGATTGGACAAGATAATCTTGAGGATTCTTTCCAGCTCTGATATTCCAAGATACCATGACTTTCAATTCCTTGGATTAATTTTTCTAAACTACGTAATTCAATGTAAGGTCCTTTATAGTCTGGGTTTCCTTACTTTTATAGCCTTCTCTCTCACACAACTCTCCACCACAAAGTCTGTGCTTCAGATATATCTGACTGTTGCATAAGCAGAAATGCTTCTCTGCTTTACTCACTCTTTTTCCCATCGTTGCTGCTGTTCAGTCATTTCAGTCATGTCCAACTCTTGTGATTCCATTTTGGGTTTTCTTGGCAAAGATTCTGGAGTGGTTTGCCATTTCCTTCTCCAGTTCATTTTACAAATGAGGAAACTGAGGCTAACAGGGTGAAGTGACTTGCCCAGTATTACACAGCTAGTAAGTATCTGAGGTCAGATTTGAACTCAGGAAGAGGAGTCTTCTGACTCCGGGACTGGCACTCTGCACTATGGCGCTACTTGGCTGCTTTTTCTCTTCTTATATAGAGCATGAATATCCTCCCCTCCCATCTGAGACATTTGAGTACTACTTTGATTCCTCTGGCTAAAAAAAGAATCCCTCCTCCCCTGGGGCTCTGTACCCATCACTTTGTGTTTCTCTTATGCTCTTGCTGTGTTCTTTCTGGCTGTATAATTGTGTAAGTGGTGTGTCCTCCTCACTGTCTGTAAGCCTCATGAGGACAGGTGCTATTCCTCATTTATCTTTGTACATTTGTTCAAGTGAAATGATCTATGGGCATGGTCTATCACAGCTCCAAAACATTTTGCTAACTTGTATTATGCCACAACCCCATGAGTCATTCCACATGTACCAATAAATGTCACATAGAACTAAAAATTCAAACCCTGGTCATCTAACTGTAAATCTACTACGCAACAACTGAAGTTTTGGACAACTTTATGTACTGGATTTCGAAGCACAGAGAAGTAAAATATAGTGCATCCTCATACTTTTAGTAAAAGCAACCAAAAACAAACTCAAAATATCATGTTCAAGCAATGTTTAAACCTGGAGAGGAAGATGTTATTTACAACTGTTATCTCCAGAACACTGAACAAGTGTTTTGAAAAAAACGAGTTTTATATCACTTGATATAAAATAATGAACACTTAATTAGCCCAAATATCCTTTTCGTAAGCGTGTCAGATTGGAGTGTCCCCTGGGCATAAATGGCTCTTTCTGGGTCTTCCGCTAAAGTTAAAATCCATTTACTGGGAATGTTGAGGAGGAAGAAATGGACAGACTTGACTGGGCTTCTTACCCTAAGAATGGCACATGGATAAACCTCACTCAGTTCGCTGGCCTAGGGATCTCTTGTTGGTGACCTGTACTCTGAGTGCCCCAGCAAAGGTGCTTTGTTCTACCACGAATTCCTTGGGTCTACTTTAGTGTCCCTTTAGGGTCTTCTCACAAACTTCTAATACACGTTAGGGTCCCTGTGCTGCTATGCAACTTCAGAGGACCTAGATGACATTTGCATTTCATGACTTAGTGACCAACAGTTCTATTTCAAGGAGAAGCAAGGGGAGGGGGCAATGAAAGAAAATGATAAGCCACTTGATACCACTTAGTGTAGCACTGTTAACCAGTAAGGCTACTTATGGTTCAGTATGCTAGCAGTAGTAATCACTTAAGTCTCTTCTGGGCAAAAAACAAGTACCAGGAAGCGAGGCCCTCTTTGTTTTCCATAAACAATAAACTTTCAAATTCCATAGCATGAAAACCACTTCAAAGAGAAAATTCTTAAGTTCCATTCACTGATCTTTTTGTGAATTGTAAAGTATAGTGATATTTCTAAGTGGCCCAGAAGAAAAGAGGAGAAATTGGAATTCCTGTGCTCTACTGCTGCCTTTGGCACAGACTCACCCGGTGACCTTTTGACGTGCCTTTTAATAACTCTAACAATAACGATGACTATTTCAATGACTGAAGCTGCTATGAAGCTTGGCGAATGGATACGTAAACTACTCCAAGTTCCCTTAGCAGAAAGAGTTGTACAGTTGCATAATATTCGTTACTAAGAAAAATGTGTTTAAATGCAATTAAAAAAATACTTCAAGCTTGGTGCTTTTTTTTAAGACTCCCCCCACACCAATATCAAAATTAGCTAGCTCCATGACACCTTTGATAACTCAATTTGCCTCTCTTGGCCTTCTTTTTCCCATCTATTCGCTGAAGGGCACTGACTGGATGATTTCCCTGGTTGCTTCCAATCCTACCAAAAAGCTGACAAAAATCTGTAGTTATGCCTTCCCATGGGAGGTAGCAAAATGTAATGGAAAGAACACCAGATCTGTATTCAAAGGAACTGGGCTTGAATATTGGTTTGGCTGCTGATTCCTTGGGTGATGTTGGTAGATTCACTCAAGCTCTTTAGAACTCACTTTCCTTATTAATAAAATGATGGAGTTGCATTAGATCTCTAAACTTTGACTTACCACCAAATAAATATTAAATCATTTATTTTACATGCCTATCAATACCTTACCACAGTTTTCAGGCAGTCAAGAATTATTAATAAGCTGCATTCTAATTTGTTTTAGGGAGAAACCAGAGTTTTCTTCTGTCTAATTTTATAATATGAACATAAAAGTGTGCTCTTTCCCAGTTGAACTGAACTTTCTACTTATTCCAAGTTATGGCTAATATGGAATTGAAGGGGTAAATCTGAGTAAAAGATTGCAATTGTGTTATTTACTTAATTGGTCTGCAACCAATTAAGCAACAAATATCTTTAAGTGATATAAATCAGGGAATGATAGTGATTATCTGAAGGTGTGTTTTTAAGGAAAAAAACCCTCTTTTTTTTCAATTATCTACTACCACTATTGACAAATAATAAGAATTATTATATAAATATACAAATAACCAAACTGAAGGTCTACAAAGCTGTTGTGCTGACCTCCTTGTTGTACGCCTGTGAAACCTGGGCAGTGTACTGGGCAGCACCATGCCAAGGAAGAGAATTGTTTCCATTTGAACTGCCTTAAGAAGCTTCTGAAGATCACCAGGCAGGGCAAGATAGCAGATACTTAGGTTCTTTCTTCAACTAAACTGCCAAGCATTCAAATTCTATTGCAGAGAGTGCAACCCTGATGGGCTGGCCACATTGTTCAAATGCCAAATAAACTTGCCAAAAAGACCATTTTATGGAGAACTCACACAAGGCAAGTGTTCACATAGTGGTCAGAAGAAGAAATACAAAGACACTCTCAAGATTTCTCTTAGGAACTTTGGAATTGATTGTGTGACGTGGGAGATGCTGACACAGGACCACTCAGCATGGCATGTCCACATCAAAAAGGTGCTCTGTTCAATGAGCAAATCAGAACTGAAGTAACTCAAAAGGAATGTGAGAAGCCCAGATTTGGAGAATATACTCCAAATGTTCACACAGACTGTTAACGCATACAGATCTGATCAGTCACCGTCTAACACAATGTAACTTGACTCTAGCATAGTGATGTCATTTTAGTTCTCTTTGAGACTGAAGGACAACCACAACCACACAAGGCAAACTTATTAGGCATAGATTCTGTATTTTAATAGCTTAAAGAAGATAGCCTGTAAATTCAATCGATATTTCAAGGTTTTATTTGCACCAATACTAAAGTTTTTTTGAAGTGCACTGTATTTACCAAATTGCTATGTATTATATAAATGTATTAAGCACTTAAAATAATAAGTAGCTTAATGATTTTGTCATAATATTACTTGTGAGAAAGCTGAGACACCAAGATGACAGATTACCACTTGGTAAAAGTTTCTAACTGTATTCTTTCCAAAGTCAGTTAAGAAATATTTTTCACCAATCTACTAATGCCACTATATTCAAGAGAGATTTGTGGTTAGACTTGTATTATATGGTTACATATAGTTATGGTTACAATATGGTTACATATAGACTTTGTATTATATGGTTACATAAAGTAAAAATAATTTAAACTTTGCTGTACTGAAAGTACCCCAATGTTAGTGCACCTAATCTGGCATAAGGCAAGTCATTTCTTTAAGAAACCATAATGTTTCAGAACCATCAAAAAGTCCACAAAAAACAAAATAGAATTCTCAATGACAGTCTCCTCTACAATGGGACCAGTACTAAGGAGAAGGTTCTCTATCCCTTTACGGTGCTATTTTTAGATAGCATTGCAGATGACCACACTGATAGTGAAATCAACAGTTGTAACAGTCAGTATTCATTTAGGAATTGGCAATTTCTGGAGCACTTTAAATATGTTAATTCAATCAATCTTCTCAACTCTACGAGACGGGCAATATGATTATTATTTACTTCTTTATAGATGAGGAAAATGAACCCTAGGGAAGTGAAGTGACTCTCCTAAGGTCAGTTCCTTAATACAAACGCCCCAAGTTAGGGCGTTTGATTTTAAATCCAATATTCTTTTTACTCTGCTATCCCTGAAATTCTGGAAGACAGTATTTACTGTAATCATGTTGGACTACGGAGACCTTTCTAGGGCATCACAAAACACCCTAAAATTACGGAAGACTCAATAAACATACATTTGTTATGTCTTTATTATGTCTGTCTCATCATAACCTGACAGTCCATGAATATAAAAGCTGCGGGAGCTGAGGCAGAAGAGCTTGCCATAGGTTGGAGAAATAGGACATGAATTAAAAAGGGAATTATGATAATAAATCCCATTGATGGAGCTCTTTAGAATTTACGAAATGCCTTTCTTATAAAAGTGCTTTCCTCTTCTCGGTGGTATTTAGAAAAAAATTAGCATTTTCATTTTAGCAATTAGGAAAACTGAGGTTCAAAGAAAGAAATGAATTTAGTCACATAGCAAGGCTGAGGTTCCTGGGTTCTAAGTTCAGAGTTCTTTCCACTATTGTCATGCAACCTCTCAAAATGAGACACATATTTGTGTGTATAAATATACATGTCTTTTAAAGGCTAAGTTATATGATACAGATTACATTAGGTAAGGGGAACTCAAAGAAGGGAGATATTACTGAAGGTTGGATTAGCTAGGGAAGCTCCGTGAAGGAGATGGGTCATGAAAGAATAGTACAAATTAGTAGAAAAGAAAGTGATGGACAATGCAAGCAAGTGGGCACAGTGGTAGCAATGGTATAGATACAGGAATACACACAGACACACACACACACACACACACACACACACACGTCTGGATGGAGAGAAAATCTGTACAGAAACAATGGAAGATAACATGGGGAAGGCAGGTTGTGGACATTTTTGTATAGAAGATAAGAACAGAAACTTTATCTTCTAGATTAAGAAGAGCTACTGAAGAGTTTTAAACAGGGGGAATGACAAAGATGAAGCATATATCTAGAAAACATACAAGGATACAACCTGTAGTGTTGTAAACTATTCTCCTACTCTGAGAAACTTGCATTATTGAAAATTTACTTAAATCACTGACGGCCCTCTTCAGTTCCAAGGAAAACAAATTATGAATTAAAAGCTAAGTATAATATGTTAACAATTAAATGAGATAACATTATGGCAGAGTCAAAGACCTGGTCCTCCCCAATACAGCTTTAAGTCTGGAGAAGGAATTTCTTGTATCATCTTCCAAGTGATCTTGCCATTTTGCTTTGTTTTGCTTTGGATTTTTTTGCTTTTTGCATGAGAAGAGAAAGCATACAAGAAAGTCAAAAAGATTCAGTGCTCTCTACTCCTGAATAAGAAAAAAATATTGAGGACAGAGGGGAAGGAAGATCTGCTGGAACAACACAAGGCCAGGAATGGGTCTCATGTTACTTTCCTCTTCTACTATGAAACCAACAAATGAAGGTGTTCGTTCAGTTGGGAAAGAGACTCCCACCAGCACATTCTGTACAAGTTTCCGGTCCATACCTCCCACTGCTGCTTTATTTACTGCAGCTGGCTAAAGTTTTATAGCCTGTTTCATGTATTAAAATTCAAATGTGGAAAACATTACCAGTATCCTCCTTGAATTTTTTGGGGGGAATATTTTTTTCTTTAACTTCCTTTTCAGTGTGGAATGTATGAAATGGTCAAAGGCTAGCTTCAGACTGACTATATTCAAAAACTATTTCCTTTGTTCTTATGTTTTTGCTTGAAAATTCATACCAGTTTTTACAAAGGAAAACACCAAATCTATTACTTTTACAGAAGTTACAGATTTATATAATGACTAACATTATTTCTGAGGACAAGTTGACTGGTTTTCAGGAAGGAAAAAAAACAACACTGCAGATTACAACTCTGTAAAAAAAAAAAAAGAGCAGACTGTTGTCACTGGGCTGCATCTCTGAAGGGATGCTCCAATTTACCTGGATATGCAGTTATCCTCTCATTGGATTACAAATGTCTTCAGAGAAGTGAACAGGAACTTGTCTTCAAAACCAAAATGATAAACACTCCCACCTCTGCTGAGATGCTTCATAATTAAATTAACTATGATACTGAAAAATATAGGCATTTTCTCTTTTTTATTGGTGCTAATGCCTTCTATCTTTGTCCCAGCTTCTCTTTCTATACTCCCAAGTATTCTAGTTATTCCCCCTTCTTACCTCTCAAGGATACACAAATGAGAAGGCAATCCAGAGATCAAATATTTCCAATAAGCACAATGTAATTTATTATTTTAAAGATCAACTTCACCTACATCTGGTATTTAAGAAGAAACTTTACATATTTATGGAACAAACTGTCTCTGAAGTGATGCCCTTGGTGTATGTTACATCAGTTTAACATATGCACAGCGAATAAAGCTACAAAAATTAAATTCTTTTTCTCTTGATTGAGAGCAGATATGCAGGAATGACTGTAAGTCACAGATCTGGCTTTTAATAAAGCCAGATTTCTTCGTTAAAAGCAGTATTGTTTAAACATTGAAGGGGAAAAAAGGAGCGTTGTACAAACGAAAAATCTTGCATCCCAAGAGTACTTAACACATTACCTGAGGCCAAGCTAAATTACAATCTAGAATTTCCTTTTGTGAATTCTCAGCAACTGCCATGGACAAATAAGCAATTACTCCAAGACAATTTTATTGGGGAGATGTCAGGGGAAGGAAAAAAAAAGAGATTTAGCTCTGATATTCAAAAGCATATTTCTATAGTTTAAATGAAGTGAATTGAGCCAATTGTCACTACTTAGAAATTAGCAATTTTGTTTCCTATAAATGGCTTTGACCATATTGTGACTCTCGATAATACTTCATCCAAGACAAAAATATTTTTATTAATAAACTTAAAAAAAGAAAAAGCAAAAGATAAAAAAGTATAACTTAAGAATTTGTATTTATTCGGTTTGTACTTTGTCCCACTCTCATTTTTTTCTCCTTAGCTAAGCCAAATTCACCAATGATAAACATTACATAACTTTTTCAGGCATAGTTAGCAACTGCAAAAAAAGAAACCAAACGCATTTTCTGTGATTCATTGCATCCCCATCAATTGGAGATGACATTCTTTTCCTTCATATCACATAATTAGGAAAAATAAAAGCTTCATCCATAAGGCTAATAAATACATCATAAAATAGAGAAATCTTCGGGTATAACTGGAGATGGAACTATAGATTCACACAATTACCTCATTGAAGAAACTCATTGAGTTTCTCATAAAGTGAAATAAACAAAAATCAACTCTATATAAAAGAACAACAAATGAGCCTCATCTTAGAAAGGACCTCAACCTGTAGTGATAAGGGCAAAATATTAAAAAGAAAAAAATGGTATATGCTACCCAAACTCCTAATCCCACAAAACGGTTGTAAAGTTTTTATGATGGGTAAATATTAACTTACCATGAGTGAATGCCTGTTGGCTGAAAGAAGACCTGTCCCATATCCTGATCCAAGACCGCCCATGGCACCATTATGAGAAGGTCCTATCAATCCATGCATATCACTATGACCACTAGACATAGCTGTTGAAGGCCCAACCGCATGGTTCCGGAGAACATGAATTGCATCATCCAGTCTTTCCAAGCGATCTTCAATTCGACTTTGCTGTTAGTTTATCACAAATAATGGCATTAAGGATAATAATGAAACAGAAATTCAATCTGTAAACTACATTTTTGCTGATGGAGATTACTATGTACATTGGGAAAGAGGGAATATAACCGAAAATCGTGCCCTGTTACATTCTTTCTCCATCAAAGCTAGTATCCTTTAGAAGAAGAATTAACATAAAACCCCTTCATTCTAGAAAACGGATGAGAAAGGCTACCAATACTATCGTTTCATTTTCATGAGTAAAAATAGATTCAATAATTCTTCAGGGGCATAAACTGTACTTACGCTATGCCACACTGCATTACCTTTAAAAAGACTTTAGAGTTACTTTGAGAAATGAAAACGTGCATTTTAATTTTAGGAGTACTCTGGCAGGGAACACTTACAGACTCCAATAAATCTATGATAGAAAAGATCACTGCTTCATGTATGTGCATAGGTTTTATCTACCCAAATTAAAAGATCCTTGAAAGCAAGAGTAGTATCCTCTCTCCATTTATACTGCATCACATACAGTTCTTATGAAGTAGGTGATTAGTAAGTGTATACTGAGTTGAATGAATGACTCAATCTGTCAGCCAATTTCTTTTGGCAATCTATTACTGAGTTCTGTCTACTTATGTCTGACTGTTCTTCCACTATCCTGAGTTTCATCTTTATTCTGATGCCAAATGTCTTAGAGATTGAGTTTCTTTAAGGGCCCCAAATATCAGTTTTGTATGGAAAATTTGCTTAGCACATGCACATTTTTACTCCCAAGAAAATGCTGAAAATATAGGATAGAATAAAAGATAAGGATAATGCAAAAGTGCCCACTGCTTAGCAGCTTCACAGATGTAGGCTTGCTGGCTAAGAGGGCTCCAAGTCATTTGTGTGCCATGATCATGATTGCAAATATAATCTGAAAATAGATTTTCATGCAGGTTTGGGAAAGTATCATTTTTTCAGGTAAAGGGATGTCTTGAATGCATCCTGTACCACGTGGAAAAAAAACTGATCTCTCCGGACTGTTAGACAAAGAACTTTTACGGAAGTCTGATTAGGAAGATTGATGACTTCTTTGAAATGATCTAGGATTACTTATTCAACAAAAGAATAGTGGTAGTTATAAACCATAATGCATATAAATCAGATCTCATTATCAGTCCACAAGCCATTATGCTAGGTACTGGAATGAAATATGAAATATTTCCTGTCCTCATGGGGCTTCACACCATTGGTGAGAAAACATGTACATATAGAAATAAATACAAGATATATACAAAATATGTGCAACATGTTGCTTTAGTTTTTGGCATCTAAGAGAAGGCATTAGCAGCTGGGGCAATTAAAAAAGGTTTCATGGAAAAAGGTAGCACTTGTGCTGAGTTTTGAGGGAAACCAGCAGTTCTAAGAGGTGGAAGTGAGGAGGGAACATCTTGGGGGCTTGGGATTCAGCCAGCGCAAAGACACACAGAGAGGAGATGGGGTATTATGTGTAAGGAACTATAAGAAAATCAGTTTGGAGGTGCTTTAGAGTATGTCAAAGATAGAGAGAATAGACCCATCATTCATACATGAAACTCCCAGTTGAGAAAATTCCTTCAGCAACACAGAGTGGCATCTTTTTTATAGCTTATGTGAATTTGCTAAAGTGATTTGCTTGGAGTCACATAAAATGGTCTTTCTAGATTCAAGGCCATCTTTTTGAACTGCTACCACACCATGATAATTACCATGTGAGTAGGAATAATACATGAGACTGGCAAGGGAGGTTGGGGCCAGGATTTGAAGAACTTTAAATGCCAAATGGAACAGTTTATATTTGATTCTATAGCTAAAAGGGAGTCACTGGAGTTTATTGAGGAGGGTAGTCCCATTGTTACATATTATGCTTTAGGAAAACCACTTTAGCATTGTACAGGAATATTTTCTAGAGGATGTATACAGTATGTGCTGAAACATTTTAAGGCGCTTGCTTTTGCAGAAGCAATGAGAAATTCAAATGGAAATGCATGTCCAAACATACCATTCAGTCACACCTATGGATTATAAATTGAAGAGGGGGAACCCTAGAGGCAAGAATATTGATTTATAAGCTATTACAAGAATTCAGGTGGAAAGATGATGAGAACTTGAACCAGAATGGTGGCTGCGCAAGTGGAAAGCAGATGGACGCAAGAAGAGATGTGAAGGTAGACTGACCAAACTCAACAACTGATTCAAAATATGGGGTGGAGAAAGGTGAGGAATTGAGGAAGACACAAACGTTGTAAACTTGAGTGACCCAAAGGATGGTGATTGTCCTCAACAGAAATAGGGAAGTTATCAAATAAGATAATGTATGTAAAGCGCTTTGCAAACCTTCCAGCACTAGGCATATAAATGTTGTCACTGTGACTCAGTCATGTCCGATTAGTCCTGACCCCACTAGGGATTTTCTTGGCAAAGATACTGGCGTCGTTTTCTAGCTCATTTTATGAAAAAACAGACAAATAGGGTTAAATGACTTGCCCAGGGTCACACAACTAAGTGTCTGAGGCCAGAGTTAAACTCTGGTCTTTCTGACTCTAGGTTCAGTGCTCTGTGCACCGCCTAGTTGCTAAATATTGGATATAGAAAATGAGGGGCCAGAGAGATTTGGGGAAAAGACAACAAATTCTCTTTTGGAAATGTTGACTTTTGCATGCCTATAGGAACATGGAGCTGGAGCTTAGGAGAGAGAATAGGATTGAAAAGAGAGACTTGGGAATCATCTGCTTAGAGATGATAGTTAAGCCCTGGAAGCTGATAAAGTCAACTGAGTGAAAAATGTAAACTGAGAGGTGGAGAAGCATAAGTACTGAAATTTTGAGCACATCCCACAGTTATGGAATGTAGCACGGATGATGATCCAGCAAAGATGACTGGGAAGCAATGGTCAGAAGGGTAGGAAAAAAACCAAGCAACAGTAGTATCCCAAAAACCCAGAGAAGAGAGATGGTGGTTAACAAAGACTAGGACTGCTGAGCAATCTTCCCTACCTGTAGCTAGTAGCTACAAATTTGATAGACTATTCTAGCTGTCTTCAAAAATTTTCCTTAAAACTTAAATCTTCAAAACACTCTGGCATTAGCAAATTCAATTTGGCAGAAAGATTGGCAGCAGGAATTCCAACATGGAAGTCTGGTGGTACTAAAGTAGCTCTTGTAATGCTCTACATAGGGGCCATTACAGCCCCACAACTATTTTACTTTCCTGGCCCTAAGGTTAAGGTGACAGCTCAGTTGTGCCAACATGGTATAAGGTTGTAGTATCTATGATAATATAAGCATCTTGAGTGTGTGTGTGTGTGTGTGTGTGTGTGTGTGGAGGTTGAAGAGTGGAAAAGAGAACATAAAAGGGGAAACATGGCACAAAAATTTCTAGGTTAGAATATGTTAACAGAGCAGACATACCAAAGAATGTAATGGTCCTTCGTAATTAGGAGATGATGATGCCTGTCCTCCATTTCTAGACCAAACAGCGGTGCCTGCTAATGTTAAAATGGAAATCACAATTAGAATCTTACAAACAAAAATGTTTTTCCAATATTTTAGATAGTTTGATAGACAAAGAAATGCCAATTTCTAGGTAGGTTATAGAGGAGGCATATGGAGATCTTCTGAAACACCAAGGGTGGGTGTGAGGTGTGATAGGTGGGTATCTTTATGTAAAACACACAGAAACGAGGCCTCAAATTACCTCCTAACAGAGATGATTTCGTTAATTCTGAAACTATACTTGACAGCAGTTCCTGAAGGAGGAAACGTCACTTTTAAAAGCAGAAGTGGTACGTTAAAAAAAACACTAAGAAGGGCGTAGTGGTTATTTATGGAAAGCCAGGTCATACCAGACCACTATTCTTACTGCAGAAACACATATTTGATACATGCTAATAAATCATTCAATTACTGGTCACTTATGACCAGTGATTAGCTCTAAGAATCTCTTATGACAATTAAATGACAAACAATGGCAAAGAAAAACCATTCTTTCCATGTTAAAATCAGACATACAATATATTATAACAAGGTACTCTGTTCAGTAAATTATTTGCCTTTGTAGTCACAAAACGTGACATGAAGAAAAGCTCTTGTTAAGTATACGTATATGATTCTACCCCACCAAATTTGCGAGTTACCTTTAGAGTAACTCTAACCAGGTTGTTACAATTTTAAAAGCAAAGAATGGAGTATGACAGTTTTATTTTCAGAATTTAGTGAAACAATGCCCTTTTTTGTTTCTTTATATATTTGCTTGGTAAAAATAAAGGACTCTGGAGTTTACTCAGGGCAATAAGTGACATTACTTTTGTCTTAGGTGATTAGAAGGTAATTCTCTTTCAATTAATTTTGTTTTAGAAAGATCACACAGACAGATCTTACATACTTTTTAAGATCCAATAATGAGACATGGAAACGGGGAACAATACCTGTCCCTAAACCCATGTCATCATAAAAATCAATTTTTCTTTCGCATGGGATCTTCTCTAACTTTCTCATGGGACTATAAAAGATTTTTTCTACCTGAATGCTTCTAAGCCAACATTGGCCACTGAGCACAGTGTTCACTTTGTCTTCTAAAATTATGTTATTGAGTAGACTGCTTTACATATCTATTAAACTATTGACTTCAATGCTATGCTGTGGTCTTCCCTCCCTGCTAAATAACACTAACATTACTGGCTCTTCATTTACCTAGGGCACAGGTCATGGCTTGCAGAAAAGACTGGGTTACAGTCAGTAAAATAATCCTTTAGCATCTCCATTGTGTTAACTTAAGCACTAGGTTAGGTGATTAATGTTCAGCTTATCTATCACCTGACAATAGCCACTTCATCTCAGTGGTTAGTTCTAATTCCCCTTTCTTGCTACCAGGACATCAGGGTCCATAAACTTCTCTCAGCTTTGAGTCTATCCTCTGTCTAAGGAGAGGTAGATACAAACTTTGGAATCTTAAGTAAACTTCCACTTCTGAGCCAGAACTTGATTCCTTTCTTGCAAAGAAATCACTGTCACAATTAAATGTCACTGTCACAAATTAACATCATAAATAGCTGACACTATTAGAGGGTGTAACAAAGAGTTGAAGAGACTGAATTTAGGTTGTCTACTCCATTGATGACTTTAAAAAACACAGTTTAATAAGGTATTAATTAAAATGAATTCTTAAGGATGCCAACAAAAGTTGATTCATTAAGAAGTCACCTGTCTACACCACAAAGAATACGGGTAACAAACACTACCAAGAGCTCATTGTATTAGATGCTGTGTTAAGCCTTTTGAAAGGGACCTTTCAAAACTAAACTAATTTATGTATATTTCTCATAATCCACTAAACTTACCCTTGTCCAACCTAAATGTCCAAGCCATGAAAATTGATTACATTATAAATTCAATCAGAATGTTTTTTTCTTACCCACATTATTTTTACAATTTATTTATACATTTTTTTCCTCTTACATTATTTCTATGGCAAAAAAGAACTCAATAGAATTCTATAAATCCCCATAGAACATAATGTTTTGAGCGTATTTCCCTTCTGTTGAAATGAATACATTAACTGAAGTTTGCCATCTGAGATAAGTTTATTCATTTTTGCTTCATGTCATCTGCAGACCCAAGTAAAACTTAAGACATATAAAGGTCTTCCTCATATTTCATGGGTCCTGCAGGGGTGGCTCTAGTGCTTTTTCTATCCATACCTAATCCATACATTTTGGGGAAAAATACATAGTAACATTTCCAAACAGCAACATGTCCTATTATTCTTCTCCACATGTGTCTGGAGTTGTGAGAAATTCTTCTGCCTCCTATATCTCTTTTGGGAGGCAGTATCCAGGGGTGGACAGAGCCAGTCTTGAGGCACGAAGATGTGAATTCAGATTCTACCTCTGGTGCCCTTGGAGAAATCACTTAACATCTCACTGCCTGAAGGAGTTCACCAGGATTTATTAATTGCAGAGAAGGTACTGATTTGCCTTGTCAGGGCAAGTTTTTCACTAGGAACTTCCTTTCTGAATAAACTCATAGGTTCAAGGAAAAATAAAAATCAATGCCTATGTTACCATAGGAAGTCATTGTACAAAACTTTCAGAGCTGTAAAGGAGCTATTTTTATAAGAAATTATATGTATTCATTTCTGTTGATATTGTGAAATCAAATGTCAAGTACAGTTACCTGAGAGAGAGGGAGGAGAGCCAACAGGAGTTGAAGGATTTGATGAAAAACTGTTGTTGGTGTGATCTGGAGAATAGATCTTAAAATAGTAAAAGAAAAAAATCATTCAATACAAAAACTCAAGCTATACAATAGCTGAGTAAAATATACGCTGGTTAAGAAGCCCTGTTATATAGACAATTTACCCTAATGGGATCATCTCAAATTCCAAAAAGGACTGATACCACAAATTACTCAACATTGGAGGTTTCATGATCAGAAATACTTATATGGCTTTGTAAATACCACCTTTGGAAAATAACACCTTTGAAAACATAATAAAATCCATTCATATTAGTCAAAAGAATTTTGTATGACACAGACGGGTTCAGTGAGCATGACTAACCCAGATGAATTCACAGCTATGTAATCTGATAAGGTAGAACATGGTGAGAATGTGTGGCATTATACATAGAATCATGGGTTCAGAATTAGTTAACCTGGGTTCTAGCATCTTGTCCTGAACAAGCTACACAGCCTTGAACAAATTACTTAATTTCTCTTGTACCTCAGTTTCCTTGCACAAAAAATTAGGAGCTCTTACAGTTTTATAATTCTGTGATTCATGTCTTTTTCCTCTTGGTCATGGCTTCTCTGTATAGAAACTAGTTAGTTGTAAGAACTAATTTTTTTCTTTAAAGTACTGACATTTTGGCAAAGATTGTTACAGTAAAATGAACTCATTTGATACGTCTAGCAATGTAGACTGGGGCTCTTAAGTTGTTGCCATAATGGAAAACATCTCTAATTTACATCTATAAGTACATACGCTTAGTCTACGCAGGCAATATCAGGTGTGCTCTTTACAGAAATAAAATGTGCCCTTTTTTCACTTAATGAAAGCATAGGTCCAACCAACTTTTGCCTCTTGGTAATAGAGCAAGGAAATACAGTAGAATACTTTTTACCAGGTAAGAGAATCACAGAATTTCTGTGATGAAAACACCTACACAAATCTTATCCAACTGCATTTCCCTCTTCATTTAATAAATGAGAATTCTCAGACTCACACAAGTTATATGACTTAGCCAGTGTCATTAGCAGCAGAATTGATATTCAAATCATCTGTTTCTAAATCTGATGCTGCTTCTATTATTAAATTAATAAATTAAGTCCTATAACTGTCACATTTTTGAATTACTGCACAACGATATTGTGACACTGAAGAGTACTTATAATCTGGTATGTCTACCAAAATTAAGTAATTTTGAACAAGAAAGAAATTATAATGTTGAATAAACAGGATATGTACACTCAGATACTACTGCCATCTAGTAAAATTATTAGAAGAAAGATGGGAATAAACTCTTTAGTTTTAACGTACGCCCAAGAAACCCAAGCCCCTTTCAAACCAATTTTACAACAAAGTTTGATACTCTCTAGAATCAAATCTATCCTGTTTGCTGTTCATTTTCTGAAATTTCAAATGTCCACTTTTGATTAAAGTTCACCCTTTTACAACGGTAAATGTGGAGTCCAAAGTAAATATTTTCTTACCGAAGCAAGTGCTTTCCCCAGAGCATCACCAGTCTGTGAGCTGCCTGCTGCACCACTTCCTCTATTTGCTGCAAAAACAAAAGACTGAATGTGAAAACCAGGCAGTACATTTCAGAATTTTCTATTCCTAGTCCACTTACTCATAATTTAATTGCATTTTAATGCTAATTATATCACATTAATCTTTAATTAGCATTAATTTGTTTGCTAAGGTAGATGTCAAATACATTCATGTTACTTTTTTTTAATAGATCAAACGTACACCTGACACCTTGGTATGTTCTTTTAAATGTCCTAATGGATATTTGCCCTGTCCTTTGATTAAAGACAGTGATGGGTAAGGGGCAGTAACCATATAGATAAAAAAAATTATAGTTAAAGAAGACACTTCAATTTAAAATATCTGGAGTCTCTAAAAGGGCCATTACTCTACTTGATATGAAATTAGGTTATTTTTTTTTTGCCATCCATCAACATTTGATACATAGAAAACACTATGTCTCCCTCATAGCTCACTGGGACTAAATACAATGAATCTGCAGAGATATGGCCTGTAGAAAAATGAAACATTTAAAAATACTTCCATATATATCCATTTATAGCACAGAAGCAAATAATTACGTCAGCAAAATCAATCAAGTCAAAATTCTGAGGATAAAATTACGTTACCACTCTAAGCTTACCTTTATTACCCCAAACACACTGACCTACTGTTAAATAATGTATTAGAAGGAAACAACGTACAAATGAAACCTGTCTCCAGTTCTCTGAAGCATCCTACAAGTAGCTTCGACAACTAAGCAACTTTTCAAAGAAGAGGAATAGTTAATACCTCGGAGGGCTTTACTATTGTCCAATAACTACAATATTAATCGATTGTATAACATGATACATAATAAAAAGAGACAGTGTGTCACACTGGATAATTTTGCTCTTGGCGTGAGGAAGAGCTCTTCAAATTTCACCTCTAATATTCATTACTGAACAACTTCAGGAAAATCACTTCTATCCCCTTAGGCAACTCCTTTGGACTTACCTACTAAGTCACAGATGGGTTGCAAAAATGCATTAGTAAATGGAATTTCTTTAACAAAAGTTCCCTACACTTCCCCAACAATGATCCTCCAGGTCACCTTTTTTCCTATTTACAATACATATTATACTATTTATTATGGGCTAACTTCTCAAAATATCTTATAGACATTTTCTTGAGAGGCTTAGGAAACAGATGTTATCATTGTTTTGGAGAGGAGAAAAAAGCAACTTGCCTTCTATTGATTTAATTCAACAAGACTTTGTATGTTTATATAATCTTAAAAAAATACATAGGCTTTCCAAGTATGCTTGCTTCATTCCTAGCTCTGTCCTTGAACCAAGAGGTTACATTTTAGTTTCTTCATTTGTAAAACAAAGGTGTTGGAATAGAGGAGATTTAGGATTCTTTCCAGCTGTAAAAGTCCTTTGATTCTATACATTGCCAATCCATTCTGTTAAGATGGTATAATGGGCCTTATCATAGTCACATGATATTTTTTCCTTTCCATTTTTGACCATATACAGGAGAAGAGAATACCAAATGTTTTGATAAAACTTTTTGTACTTTAACATCCATATTCAGGTACAGTGGTTAATAAACACAGTGATAGGCAAAATAAAGGCAGAAGAAGAGTTAAATATTGAAATCAATTATTTGATTGATATAAGACAATAAGACAAAATAAGACAAAATCCAAACTTGAATCATACATGTTTTACAAATGGATGTGTGTGTGTGTGTGTGTGTGTATATTTAAACCATTATCTCAGTGCTTGTTCAGAAATAAAGCTGCTTACAAAAAATCTTGTCAGAATTCATTGCTGTACATCACAGAATGGGATCATGAAAATATAATAAGCAATAATGTTAAAACACTGAAAAAAGGTTTTTTTTTTAAATAAAGGGATATATACATACATGTGTGTGTGAGTATATATATATATATTCCTAGTCATTAATTATTTAAAGCCAGGATTCTAAACTGGAGTCTGTTTTTTTCTTTTTTTTTCCATTTCTTTTTATAAACTATTATTATTTTGTTTTCAGTGTTCCACAATCGCTTCCCTGTATCTTGAACTTTTACAAAATGCTTTTGATAACTCTATTTCATTAATTATCTAATTTTATGTTTATTTTCAAATTATAAAACATTTTCAAATGGGTTCCACAGGCTTCATTAGACTGATAAAAGACTCTATGACACACAAAAAGGTTAAAAATCCCTGTCTACCTGAAAAAAAGAAAATAATGAGGTTTCTGAAATAAAATTACTGTAGTTCTTTTTTCCCACTTTCGTAAAAGCACCATTTTCGGCCATTTTTCTCTTTAGGAAGATTTGTGGGTGTGACTGGCATGCGATAGTATCTCTTCAATACTGAACACTAGAAAAAAATAAGCTTCAAGGCCAATACTAGTTTAGCGTTACTATTTGTAAAATATGACCATAATTATTTTAATATTAAAACTATTTTTTTATTTTCCTGATGCTTTAAAAATGTCATATTAATTTCTGAATAAATCCTACCCTCGCCCTCATCTAATGAGTCATACCCTTAAAAAAAAAAGTTTAAAGAGAAAACGAAAATAAATCTAATGAAAGGAGGGAGATACATTTTCTTCACTTTTGTCTAAGGACAAGTTTTGTCCATACACATGTGGCTCAATTTTGTTTAATTTTTCTTTTCCTTCATATTACAGTCACTGTATTTAGTTTTCCCGGTCCAGCTGACTTCACTCTTGATCAGTTCATAAATCTCTTCTTATACTTTTCTGAATTCTTCACAGTCATTATTTCTAATGGTAGCAATATGGCTTTAACCATGGACCACAAATTTTTTGGCCATTCTCCTACTGAGTTATTTAATTCAAAATTAAGTACCTATGAAATACAAGTTCCAGGATTTACTCTGTGAGATCACACTGTAAAATTCCACATTATTACAACATAGGAAGAGTCCAAACAAGACAGTGGACATGGTGTCAATTATGGATAAGATATTATACTGAAGCAAACAGTCTCCAAAGCATTTCTTCAAAATAACTTCAAGGTAAAGAGTAAAAACTGAAAAGCAGCTAAGGGTCCAGTAAATTATTTTTGGTGGGGTAGTTTTTTTTCCTAAGTTACACATAACAGTAAATTACTAATTTAAAAAATGAGATTGTGACCTGATATTATTTTTATTAATTAAGGAACAATGTGGATAATTACAATCTTCTTATCAATTTTAATTCAGTTTTCTCATTTTACGTATAAAGACACTAGGAAAAATGGGTGGGTAGGTGGCAGAAGAAAAAATAAAACATACTACCGTTTCAAACAATCGTAAGTAGTACTCAAGAAAAGAATAAATAAGTGGTGTAAGGATAAAAGAAATGGTATTATCAGAAGGCGTGGTTTCAAGTCCTGACTGATCACTGCATGCACACATGCAAATATGTTCATAACATTGATTATGCAGTTCAAAAAAAGGAACAAAATTCATCCCTCTGAAAATTTTATCTCCCCAGTATGAGTCAACTTTTTGTCTCTGACAAAGTAGAATGGATAAATAAAACCAGAACAAGGCTTATTTAGTTTTTAAGCAGAATGATTTCTTCCTTTTCAGATATGGACATGGTACCCACTAAATTTCTTGGCTGCCTTTCCTTTAGTCTTGCTCTTCAAACTCACCTCTCCGTGCCTTTCCTTCTATAGGTATTCAGTGAGCCTCCTGATCCCTGCCTATAGAGTAGCTGGACATGGTTGAGAAAGGGGAGGGACTTCAGGCATCCTTTAGCCAAGTCCCAGACAGATGAGGGACATTCTTCAGGTCACATGACCAGAGCCAAGATGAGCACCCACATCTTCTCTTAGGCCAGTGGTTTCTAAGACTTCATGGTGCCACATGTACAAAGTCCTCATGAGAAAACAAAGCTAGACTTTGCATAGGGGTGGGCAATCAGTGGGATGATTTCTTCCCTTGTCTTCCTCAAAGTCGGGGGAAGAAGGAAGGAGAGGGACAGGACCCATTCTGAACAAAATTCCGGCATGAATACGGAGGATATTTAATTGTGGTGAGGAACTGTAATTTTGTAGCACAACCAGTTAGATGATTACAGGTGCTGCTGCTGCTGGCTGGAAGCTTAGCAAGATGAAAATTTAAGATTCTTTAAGATTCTTAGCTCTGATTTGGACCACCCTCCTTCTGTCTTAATATCAGCTTTGGGAAAAAATGAAAGTTACATTCATACACACCCCAACAAAAAGCCAGGATGAACTCTGCCTAGGGACTCAATGGATTTGGAAAATGTCAGAAGCGTGAATTACCCTACAATGTACACCTATAATCCTAATGTGGGAACACCATGCAGATAATATCAAAGGAATAAAGTCTTTGGAAAAAAAAGTCCGGGTCATGGGTAAGCATCTAAAGAAGACATGTTTCTTTCAAATATGAGATTCACTGACTATAATGCTAGACATCTTCTGGCTGCTGAACTGCTGGGTGTGTAAGCCTGGACCTGAAATTAATGAAAAGTAGGCAACATCTCTCTCTGAGGCAGTATTGTATTTGGCATAGTTTTTAAACTGGAATACAAATAGATACTGTAAAATTTTACTTGTTGGGGAGGTCTAGGGGTGGGGGAGAGTTTAACAGGAAGCTAGATTTCCTAATTATTTGCAAGAAATGAAAGAAAACAGTTCAAATTGGTGTCATCTCAGTTGGTGGTCCTAACTAAAATGCATTGATACAAGTAGATAAAATTCATACCTTTCTTATGCTATGTGACTTTCATCATCCAAACAGACTCAAAAGCTCAAGACTCTTGTAAAACATCAAATGAATATTATGTGGCTATTCTAATAATAACACCATTGAGAAACCAAGTCCTCAAGAGTGAAAGAATACAATGTTTTTATCAGGAAAGCCACATATTGAAAGGTATCATGTCATACAAACATGTCATCAAAAGCAAAAGTAGCAAGCTAGATTAACTCTAGAATCAGACAGATAAATTCCAAAGTCTTTATCATATGCTGAATTAAATCTATCCTGGTAGCCTGTTCCTCTTTTGTTTCAGGCTTTTTGAAACATAGGTAACATCATCCATAGGAAACTTTAATAAAACAATACTTGTTATCATAGTTAATATATTTATTATATACACAGTTCTTAATTTTTTCCTCTAGGGACAAGAGAATTGAAAATCTCATATCAAAGCAGGATTTTGCTCATAGACTCACATAGATGAAAAAAACATCTTTTTCAGTAATATACCGGGGGTGAGGGTGAAAGAATGGACTTTTATGCTTCTAGGTAACCTCATTCTTATGGGATTAAGTCATCTCTTTTGGTTTTTTTTTCTATCAGGAATGGTAAATTAGGGATCATTTATGGTAGGAGAAGCAGGTATGTGGAAACTCTAGGCAGTTTCTTCTCATATCAATCCTGTGTAAATGATATATACTTCCCACAACTCCTTTCACCTAGTTACCCTCGTACAGTTTCATTCCTAAGGGGAATCTATATATTTGCATTTCCAATGCCTAGCACACTTTGTACTTTGTACAGAGTAGGAATTTAACACATCTACTACTTGTAAACCTGATCTCTACTTCCCTTTTCAATCTATGGTCACTTCTAGTGCTGCCAGAACAATGCGCTGGCTCTGAGTTAAACCCAGCCTTGGAAGGTCTTGGACAAAGACATAACACTAACTGTTATAGGTAAAAAGGGAATTGCTTGATTCACTTCAATTCTTCAGCGATGACATAATTTCACTGACTTAGGCCCTCTCTCTAATGGTACAGGTCGCACTCTATCTGTATCATCTCATCCTGACTGACCCCCATCCACGTCCTCTCATAAATATTGCAGAGGTTATTCCCCGCAAATGCTAGATTTCCTTTAAGTTATTAAGCTTATGTTACAAAAATCTGCTCTGGTGCTTGACTGTAGTTCTGAATTCACTTTGGATCCTTGAAGGGGAGGTTAGTGGACAGCAATAGCAATAGTTCTACCATGTTGGAGAGGTCCGAGGAAAGACCTTGATGAGAGAAGAGTTTCTAATACTTAAGGACAAGGCTAACTAAGTAAAAAGAGGTTCTTAACTGAAGGCAAGTTACTTAGTGATGAATGCAACTCAGGATTCTGTTTTTATTCTACTTCAATTTTAACTCAGAACTGGAGTTAACACTGTCTTCTTCAGCCCATGGTACTTTACTCTAGTTTATTCATGGTTCTTTTCCAATTTAAATTTAATTTTAAAAAGTGAATGTGATTTTGATGCTGACAAGTGATTTTAATGGAGTTACTATACTGATGCTTCATTAAAGAGGATGCATCTGACTTTTCCAGATAAAAAAGAAATCATAAATTTCAACCCAAGACACAGAGTGATTGATTGTATCATAAAAGTCAATTATTTATGAGCGTAGTAAGAGTAATTGTCTTTTAAAAAAGTCTAGTTGTGAATTTAGAAATAAATTAATAAAAAATAATAAAATAAAATAATAAAACAAAGTAAACAAGTTTCCTTCTGAGGGAAACTTAAGCAAAACCCCACTCACCCAAAACCTTGGTGCTCTACTTCATCTCTAAAACATGAGTTGAAGAATAATTTAATTTTTGCTTTTGTAATTGTCCATAATTAAAGACAGTCCAAGGAGGTTAAATACTTAAGGTTTCTGAATGAAGTTCTCATGTCATATTAATTAAGCCTTACAATCTGAATAAACCTGGGACTTTGCTTCCTCCTCTGTAAAAAGAGCAGGTTAGAAAATATTATTTTAATGTTTTTTGCAGTTCTAATATTCTATGACTCCATGATTTTGAGTTCTGTTCTAGCCAATACTCAAGTCCATAAGAAATAATGAGATAAATACCATAAAAGAAAAAGAAAAAGCGAGATGGTCGTGTAGTCTTCTTTTAAACTCGAAAAGTAGCTTAATGAAAGCATCTCTACTATGAAAATACTGACTCGTCTCTTCACCAAGAAAACAAGAAAAAATGTGATGCCCATGTGTTAATGCTTGAGCGCCACTCTTACTGCATTAGTACTGCTTACAGTCATTTTATACAGAATCATGTGTGTAATCTAAAACATATGTCAGGTTATGTGTTCCCTATTTACCAATTATTTAATTAGCTCTGTTTGTTCTTTGAGATATAGGCAATGTAATATTTCTTTATTTCCTGCATTTAAGTATGGGTGAATATACGCCAAATATTTTAGAAACTCTACAGATGTATTTTATTAATCTATACTGTTTGTTAGGAAAATATCAGTAACATCAGGAGAGAAGGCTTCTCATCTTGTTATAAAAACTTACTGCCATCAATGAAGTCCAGCATATGCTGTGAAAATCAAATCAAATTCTGAGAGAATTATTATAAAAGGGCACCAACGTCTCCTACTTACAATAGTATGGTTTAAAAGAATATTTGAAATATTTTCCTAAGAGATATTTGACAGATCAAAGATATGTTTTATTAAGAAATGCAGCCATTAGGATTCTGTTCCCTTCAGTACAACAAGTTCTGATAACCTGAGCAAATTGGTTAATATGTCTAGAAGGTTACTCTTCCATAAAACTGAATTACTACAGCAACTTCTCTCACTAAAGGATGATGAGGCTTTATCACTCACTTATTAATGAGGAATTCTGTAGTCTGTCCTAAGTACAAAATTATTTTAGATCACTGCTGTTCTACCAGTATTTTATATAGGGTCCTCATATTATATATAGGGTTCTATATATTCTGGTCCTCTTCGAACACGAAAGATAACAATCTTCAACTATATAGGGTCAATTCAATAGGATTCAATAGAATCTGATTCCTTCTCTCTCATTAACTCAGGGTTTCCTCATCTTGCCCTTTGTACTTGAGCCAATGGCTTTGTCTCTACAAACAACAGGAGCATCTTTTGCCTTTTCTGGCATGACTATAGTACCCGTGTCTGATAATAAGATCTTATCCTATCATGAATAAGACAATTACTAGCACACAACTAATTCAACAATATAATAATTTTTTCCTCTCGGAGATGAACAATTATGCTGACTACAACTCATTCAACATTAATTATGTTATGGCACCTACATTACTACCTATTCCCAAACCATGCATTTTTTCCCTATAATAGAAATAAAGTTGAATTAATCAACACATTTATTTCCATTTACTGTGAATATGTGAGTCCACCCTTGGTCTACTTCTCCCTTAACTGTAGTTGCTTCTTTCCTTCTGAATATCCACATGAAAAAGAGAAAAATACTAAAACCCAAAGTAGACAGGAAACCTAAGGCAGCACAACTAAGTAAATGAATGACCATGCATTCTCCAATGGATCTAAAACTCATGACTCTAGCGATGGGGCTTTCCATCAGCCAAACCACATGCATAATGTAATATTGCTTTCATTTTCTGCTCTACAACTACTTTTTCCTTGCTTTTAAATTTTGCAGAACTCACTGATAACTAGAGAAATTACACCATGGATTCATCATAACCTTTGTTCTTAATTTTTCAAGTTTAGAAGTTCCAGTCTGAAAATGAGCAGTAACAAATATCTCTGTTTATCAAATTTCATGAAATTTCAGTCTGTGATTTTGGTACAAATTGGGTTTACTATGTTATTCCCTGTTTTTCGTTAAAAAATCCCTTGACAGCCCTGCTTGCCTTTTCTATGTGAGAGGGGTATTTTTATTCCTCTCTCTTCTCCTAATACCAAAAGCAGGTGAAAAGCTAAAAGCTGAAAAGAAAACACAAATAAAAAGGTCAGTTACAACTAAACCAATAGAAATCAAACTAATATTTTTGATGTTAACCACTGTATTGTTAAAGAAGGACTTCAAAATGAAACTTATAGATTGCTTAAACTAGACGGGTACAAGCAAACTTACTCTAAGTGAAAAAGAGTTTTCATTTCTAAAGTCCTTTCTTTTGGTCACATGCATTAACGTGGAGACCTCTCTATGACTCACCCATTATACTGTCTGTTCCATTAGCAGGTGGTGTGCAGGAAGAAGCGCTGTAATGGTTTGTACCACTACGATGGAAAGTGGACATCGGAGGAAGACTAGAATTGATGTCTGCTGAGGAGTGTGAAGGATAACTCTGTAGTAAGAAGCAGAAAATTAGAGTTAAAAAAAATAACCCTCCAGTTCTGTATTTATTTCCTGCTTCACTAAGAACTATTCATTTTGCATCACAGTTTGAACAGTTAGGTTCTACAAATAATTCAGTACAATTGTTAGTTACTCTGTATTTCTTAAGCCTTCCATTTTATAAGTTGAATAAAATTTTAAAAAATTTAAGATCCTCAGAAAGATGGCATACATAGCTGGTTTGACTTTTCATCAAATAGGACTGTAATTACCAAGTGACCTAAGAAAGTACGACAGAGTAAACATTACACTGAAAATTATCTCCCTCTATATAGCTAAAAAAATGCTTAAATTAATAAGAAATCTGATGGAAGTTTAATTCAGCTTTCAATTTAAGATCACTTGTAATAGAATTTTTTATGGCTTCTAAAGTGGCCATTTGAGAAATATTTTGCCACATACTAAATTTTAGAAAAGCAAATCAATATTTACTTGTTTCACATGATCTCCCAATACTATATATTCTTGCTTCCTTTTACCAAATGGGAAAAGATAATTAATACTCTTAAAGGTTTTTGCTGACTTACTAAATCACCATTTTTTCCTAATTCACAAAATAGAATAAAGAAAAAAGCCTCAGATTAACTTAACTCTAAAAGGATGTTGTTAAGTATCATGAACCAAGATCCAAATTTGATTAAGGTTGAACAAAACTGAACTGAGAATGACTCATTTTATTTTTGGTGCTTTCTTAGTATGACCTCCGTACTAGATGTTAACTACACAGTGGATTTGTTTTCTGATTCATCTTTTCAAATGAAGTTGCTGTGACAGTATTCTATACAAGTCATTTTTCCCAGGGCATGATGAATGTTGGTAATTAACCTCACTACCTGTGCGTATCTTGGAATTGAAAATGTGTCTATGAGTTGACAATGTTAAGTCACGAACATGTTCAAATTGTATTTTTTTCAAAGAAAAACAAAGTTTTGTAAAATAACATAATTATCTTAAAATAACATACATTCCTTTCACATGACATGCATGGAACAAAGTGGGCTGGCCATCTAAAACATTTACTCTGACTCCACATGTACCAAAATGATAAAACTATTTTATTATATAATTATTGGGGAACATGTTCTAAGCTGCAAGGTTTAGTACTATAATAAGAAGCTGCAAGGGAAGTAGTTATCAATGCTTAAATTCCACTCATCTATTCTTCATTAGATTTTATTGTCTTAATATATTTGTCAATGAAAGACTAATCCATTCCTCCCTTCCTCCTCTACATTGTCTGCAACTTTTCTAACCCTCAGAGAGCTCTTCCTTCCTTAAATTCCTATGGTACTTATACTTTGCAAAGCATCACTTAGCACTTAATTATGTACTGCCTTTCACTACTCTTTTAAGTTGTTTCTTGTGTAATTTCATCTCCCCAAATAGAATGTAAGCTCTGTGAGTGGCAGGGAACATGTCTTACATGTTTTTGAATCTTCCTCTTCACCTAGGACAGGTTTGTGAAAGCAAAACAACTTTTCCTTCCCCTCTACTTCCCTACAAAATCCCCAAAATAACAACAGTAACTTCACCTTCACCCCCAAAACCCTTCATTCAATGACAGGTAGCATTTAATAGATGCTGGGTATACAGAGTACATTTCAATGCTGATTTTATCAATGTCAAAGTGACCTTTGACAAAATTTTCTTTGCATAAGCAGAATGACTTCAGATTACCACTAACTAAAGGCATTTGTGATGAGGCATCTGAACCACTTATCCTACCCAATTTTATTCACCATTATAAGTACTCTTCTAAAATTATGTTGCTTTTTAATAAGGTACATATAACATTATGTATGGTTCAGAGTAAGAAAGGATAACAGGATGGTAAGAAGAAAAGGGCCTGGAAAAGGGCCTTTAAAAAAAGTCCTATCTACACACTTTAAAAAAAAAAATTAAAAAAATCTTTTGACAAATATTTATAGACTGCTAATCAAATGGAAACTCTAAAGGAGTTAAAGAGTCTTCTCAAGAAGTTTATATATAGGTGATGAAGCACGTCCATAAAGTCCTGTACTTTGGGCAGGCAAGAAAAGACATTTGTATATTAAACTAGAGGTAAATGAATGCTAAAATGCTGATTTATTTATGAGCTATATCAGGCATGGTAGACTAATTTAATAAAAATCCAAAGAAATGAAACTTTCAAGTCATGGGAATTTCATCTTCCTTTTACATGATACTTTCCTTTGAAAAAATAAATCAGAAGGAAACAATATGGCATCAGGGAATTCATTAAACAACCCAAACATCAAACAATTATTGGATTATGTCCTGGAGTCCATATGCATTCCAACTAAAATACTATACATGCCATATGCAGAGTCATCCATCACGAGGACTGATGTTCAGAGTGACACCTCTGTGTCACTGTAGTATCTGCATAAAGATTCAATCATTTTTATTCTGCTACGTATGGTAAGGCAGGAAAATTAGATTCTGACCCTTTAAAGAAGAGGTGATAGCAAAACCTTTGGGAAGCAAAAAATAAATGAGAAGAAGAAAAGTCCCAAACATTTCAGCTAATTAAGATTTAGTTAGGTAAAACAAAGAGTAACAGAGAGTTCAGTCAGTCAGTTAACAAACATTTATTAAGCCCTTCACCATTTGCCAGGATTGGATGTTCCAGTAATCAAATATATAGGGGAATATGTGTTATGAGTCATGTGACTTTAAGGTGGGAACAAGCAATGAAAAAACCAGGGAAAAGAACATGATATTGAAATGTTTCTTGCTTTGATGAAATTCTGTTTAACAATTCAATACAATTTTCTTTCAAGTTTTTTTTTTTTAACACATGTAGGGTATGTGCTTTCTTTATTGGGAACTACTGTGTGTGTGTGTGTGTGTGTGTGTGTGTGTGTGTGTTCAGCTGTACAATGGTGTAAAATGAATCTCTTAAGTGATCATTTTTTTTCCTTCACAAAAGAGATGGAGCTGCAGCATCCTGAGCCATATCTAGATAGAAAGGATATGTGGTTCATAGAAAATCAAACTCACAGGCTCTTGGAATACAGTTATTGTTGGGTGTGTAGACAGGACTTAAGATAGAAAAAGGAGAAAGATGGACAGGAAAAACCCAACACTAGTATATTATGCATGTACTTTAAAGACCAACACAGAAAATGTAAGTGGCAAACATGTGCAGAAAGCATGCAAAGACATTCCAAGAATTAGATTTTATGTAAGATAAAACATATAATGATGTGAAATTCACTGAGACTTTTTATAGATCCATTCAAATAGAAATTATGCCGACATTCTGACTATGGCAAAACACAGTAAGAATAAACATGAAGTTTAAAATACTAAAAAGCATTTATTCTCTAGAATTTTTGATGTGGGAAATAATGCATATATAGAAAATATTTAGATTTTAAGTACTTAATGATAAAATTATTCTGAGAGAAATTTACAAAAGACTTTTCTCTCTTAAATAATGTATGTAAGGCAGGGATTCTTAACCTTTTTTCTGATGAGTTTCTCTTTGACAGTCTGGTAAAGTCCATCTCAGAATGTTTCCAAATGCATAAAATGATATACATAGGATTATAAAGGAAACTATACCAAAATTTAAAAACAAACAGACAAATGCAGAGACCTTAGGTGAAGAACTCTTGATTTAATGAAAGAACTATCAAGAATTATGTAAAGCTAAGTTTAGAATTAAAATACTTTAAACATATAGATATGGATATATGGGAATTTAAGAAACTGGGGTGTTTTTTGAGAACTGCCCCCATTTTGGGTATAATGACTGACAGCAGGGGCTCCTTATGTGACATGCCTGCTAGAAAAGGTAGTGTGTCTTCTTTACATTGATCTAAAGGAGAAAAGGTAGAAGCGAAGCAATAACAAGCTGCTGAATCTTGCCATCACCTGATGCTCATTTTTGCCAGGTGTGGTGGGACTATCTCTCTGTGACCTAGATAGTGAATGGTTTTGGTGGAATATCTTTTGGTCATTATCAGATAACACCGGGACAGATATTATAATATCTTACACCTTAAGAAAGTAAGTATTGGGTCAAGAGTTTTAATTACAATGGAATGAGAGAAAGTCACATGGAGCTCACTTTAGGGTAGGATTCTAGGCTCACTGGACTGGAATGGACCTTGACTGGTCAACTTTTCCATCCCATTGTCTGGGGATCATGACTAAATTATCACAAACAGATGTGAATCTCTCCTATTTTTAAAAACCTCCAGGATAATAGGCCCAACAATCTTCCACAGTAACACCATTCTAAAGTTTAGCCAACTATTAGTCAAGAAGAAAAATAAATTCCACATAAGTTCTGAATTATTTTTTTAAATTTCTGAATTATAGTAGCAATTAGCTCTGGGGTTCTCTTGGTTTCTATCTTCTAGAAGTTGGAATTGTAAAAGGAGCAGTAATTCAATATGAGTAGAGGGGAAAAAAGAAAGCAAGATCTTAAAGTTGTTGCCTAAGTGTCAAAAGTTTGCTTGTTTATGTTGCGAAAAAAATTTTATATATGTAAAATACATATATTTTATATATGTATATATGCGAATATATGAAATAAATATGTATTTGTTTCAACAAAATATTTGGTAACTGAGAGGCAACACAGAATAGTGTTAGAGAGTGCTGGCAACATAGGCAGAAAGACCTGGGCTCAAAACTTGTTTCTAGCAGATACTGGCTTTAATTTAACCCTTGAATGCCCCAGGCAATTGAAAAGAAGGTACAGATCAATGTTGGTAAAGCAAGTTCCCTCACCAGTAGTTTACCAATGAGATCACAGGCCCTTTTCTTTTTTCTTTTTTTTTTTTTTAGGCAGCAATTATACTCTTCAAGAGCTTGACCTTTGAAAATGAAGACTTAACATTTAGGCACAATTACCAAAATAGCACAGGCAAAATCTTCTCCTTTGGCCTGATTTTCCCAGAAAACTATAGCAAAAGCTTCACTTTGTGCATTGTAGGCTTGGCCAAAGGCTACAAGCTAAATAAATGTAGGGAACTATCATCATTTCCAAATGAAAGGACATTGATTTCCCACTGCATACTCAAATTACTGTCAATCAGTTTCACAGATTCTTAAAAGTATATTCAATGAGAGATTATGGATGCTTAAATCACGGAAATTACATTGATTACTGGATGTAATAATTTGATGTTATTCAAGTTAGTGGGGAAAACTACATCAGAATGCAGAGAAATAGTTCTTGCTTCTTTACATTTTTATACTATAATTACTGAAATTTGTTAATTTGTGGAGCTCAGAAATGATACTCCATATTGTGGGCTGCTATATATGACTACACATGCCAACAAATACTAATAGTGGGTATAGGTTTATCTCAGCTTATCCTTCTAAATGGTAAAATTATTTTGGCTCAGCAACATCTCTTATAAAGAGAAAAGCACTTCGGTTTCAACTCATACTTTTCATCTGCAACTGAAGGCATTTTCAAACTAACACAATCCTTTGTAAGCATTAGTAACAATATGACCTGGTTACTTAGAGAAACATCAAACTAATTTACTCTACTCTGTGTCCCAGAGCCTGAGAGGAAGAGAGGTGAAAAAAGAGGAAAGAACTGAATAAAAAAAGTTTAAAAAGGACTAACATCCAACCAGACGGGGCAGTGCCAATACTTCTTAATGGAAGTATCTATAGGGCATAAGGACTAGTAAATTTCAGTTAGGAAGACAATGAAAGCTTTTGTTTTTTCAGAGAAAAAGAGAAAGTAGTAGCAAAGAAAAAGAAACTACAGTTAATTAAAAGTTAATTCACATAGATGAGTCCATATAGTGCCCCTGTAATACTTCTCCAGCTCCCATCGCTAGGTGAGGTGAGACATGGTAGGGAGAGGTTAGAAAATAAAACATTTGCTGTTTATTGTAAAGGTACTTAAGTCAGAGGTTCATATCAAAATGGGATAGTATAATAATTTTATACATGTATATTTAATGAAATCAAAATTAGTGCTGAAAAAGATAAATCTTATTACTAGAAACTGCTTCTTTTCAGTTGCTGAGATCCCTGCTTCTCTAGTAAAAGTCTCAGTTACTAAAATGATTTGTATTGAAGGATTTAAGAATCTCATAAAAACATTAATTTACTGGCCTTTCTTGGTGGCAAAAGGCAGATAACATGCCTTTGGCTATATCTGCAATAGCTTAGAGAAACAGAAAGGAGAAATCAAAGAACCAAATATTAATTCCTGTGGAAAAATTGAAAAAAATCCAAGCAGTGTAAGGAGAAAAAGGGAGCACAGAGGGAAGAGGAAGACATTAGAAAACATATTACTGATGAAGAGTTGGCAAAGTCTTGTTGGAACTATAAGCATTTAAAAATGTATTCATAGAACTGCAGACCTTCCAGACACATAGTGAGTACACAGGACAACTGGTGGATAGCCCACATGCTCTACTTGTCAGCCTGCAACATCAGGAAAAGGTGAGGAAGGCCTGCAGTAGGCCAGATGGCCTGCTCTGTGAATTTTAAATAAAAAGTTTTAAAATGTAGGTATTAAAAAACTCAATTTCACAAGTACATAGTAGAGAAAATATAGATAGATAATAGCTGTTCTGAAAAAAAGATATGAGAATTTTAGTGGACAGCAAGTTTCAAAAAGTCTGAAATGAGATGTGGAAGGCAAAAAAGCTAATGTCATCGTGGGTTGAATTAAGAGGGGCAGAGCATGCACTAATAAGTAGGTGACAGCCCTGTTCTCAGCCTTCATCAGACCTCATCTGCAGTATGAGCTTCAGTTCTGAAGGACGGGGCTTAAGAGAGACATTGATAAATTCTACATTGTGTAGAGAAGGGCAGCCAGGACAGGCAAAGGGTCTTGTGTCCATGTTGTATAAGGATTAGTTGAAGAAAAGAAAACTTGCTATGCTTGGAGAAGAAAAGACTTGGAATAGGGGACAATTATATTTGTTCTCTGACCAAGAGGGCAGAATCAGGAGCACCAAGTATGAGCTGCAAAGACACAAATTTGGGTTTGATGTGAAGAAAAACTTTGTAATAACCAGAGCTATCTAAAAATGGGACAGTCTGCCTCAAGAGGTGGTGGGTTCCCCCTTCTTGGAGGTCTTCAAGCAGAGATAGGACAACCATTTGTGGGACATGTGATATTATTGAGCTGCATTATATTGAAGTTGAGGTCCTTTTCAATGCTTAAATTGTGAAGTTCAGTAATTTATGGGAGGACATGGATAAGACCGCAGAAGTTAGATAGGGAGCCTAGGTAAGTGACCTGCATCACTGAGGGAATAGCCACATTAAGTAAGATTACCGATTCATGGGAGTATTGGATTTATGAACTTGAGAGTGTAAATAAACTTTTAAAAGTATTCTATATTAACAGGAGAATTGATATTGTCACCTATTCTTACATGAATAACCAATCTAGCTTCAGTATCTAGTAGCACTTTTTCTTCCAACAGAGAAACTGAATTATCATTAAAAATTCTGGGCTTCTGAAGATGGAAACAAGCCAGATAACATTACAGTCTAATGGTAACAAAAATATAAGTATAAAATAATATAAGGTAGTGGTTAGGGAGGTGGAGAGGAAAGAAAGTCCATCACTTCTGATGATGTATGATGACGTATTAAATCCACATGTCCAGCTTGTGCTCACTATGACCTTATCACCAATAGGACCCCCTTTTAGGACACATAAAGAAAACATGGAACAAAAATAGGTGAAATTATAAAAGGAAAGGGAATATACACATTCAGAGAGAAGAGAATAAAATAAGAAAAAAGATGACTAGGAAAAACATAGTTTCTTAGATCTAGGAAGGATCTAAAGAAATGATTCTTTCCAGTGCAGTCTCCAGGCTAAAGCATCTAGGGCTGATGCTTGGATATCCTTTCTTAAAGATCTCAGGGATGAAGATAACCCCCTAGACTTTATGCCTATGTTTGTAAAATGAGAGGGTAAGATAATCAGTCAACTGTCTTTCTTATCTCCATTACAACAAAAAGCAGCCTTACCAAACGTTCATGTGGATGCAAGCTGCAGTAGCTGCTAGACTGTGGAATATGAGAAGAATTGCCCAACATTCCTCCGTAGCCAGGCTGATTCATCCCACTGGAGGAGCTCCAAGGGTCACTGCTGTGATGGCCATCTGCAAAGGACAAAGACAACAGTGGCCTCCCTGAAGGCCTTCAAACTGGCTTCAAGAATAGTGTTTGTCTCATAAACTTAAAAATAACTGTCCCAATGCACTTCATTTATTCGTATGCTGATTGGTTGACTATACTAGAAGACACAGCAAAAAAATATGGTGTTCAATTTCCTAACAGCTAAAAACAGTGAACAATAAATGACAGGTCCTTAGTTAAAAAACTAAGTTGAAGAGAGAGAAATGGAATACAATTTCATATTGAGTTATGTCAAGTTAGCAGGATATTTGATGTTAAATAAAAGTTTCTTGGCAACTCCTTCACCCTTTTTTTTCTATGATAACTGCTGCTATATTTTGGGATGAATATTTTTAGCTTAAAAATGCTTGATACATTACGCACTTGGCAATTTTACAAATTTTAAAAGTAAACAAATGGTTATTTGACTTACGAGGTTGGATTTCAGATCTATAATATACAAAGTATATGGAAAAAATCTTGGAATTGCTATGTGGTATAATACAAAAGGGTAAAAATCTCTAGGGTACATATGCTTCTCAGTGGGTTCTGGGGTTTTTGTAAAGATATTAGGTTTTCAGCAGAGGCAACTTAAGACATGCATATCTTAAAGAAAAGTCGTTCTTTTTTTTACTATTTTAGGAGGTATGGGTTTTTAAAAACTATGGAGCAGCAAAAAGGTTGAAAATTCCATTTACTATTTTGTCAGGTCAAATTGTCATCCTGGTATTAATTCAAAACATTTCTAGGACTTTCTCATTTCAGACAAATTAGGGAAATTATACTATAATTTAGATATTAAAAATCTCCCCTGCTACTGTGGTCTATGGTTTCTGGTATTGGTTTCTGTGGTCTTTTTTACACTTGGGGGGTGGGTGGCATAAGAAAGAAGTGGGATCAGAGAGGCAAACTTATGCTACTACTGAATATGCTGCTGGCACCGATTCCTTAACAACTGGACTATTTCCACAGTAAACCTGCAGAGAATTTTTCCAAATAGGCTTTAATCGTTGGCAGTACTTCTAATTCTTCTACAAGGCAAGCTGAATGGGGCACTATACATCCCATCAAGGGCTTTTCACTGAAGTACTAATTCTAGATGTTGGAATTTTGAAAACTGGAATGTTTTCAAGCAGTTTGGAAGAATAATCTATGTGTTTTTTGTTTAAATAAGTACTGTGCAGATAAAACTTCATTCATGGCTTTGAAATTTTAAGAAATTTAGCTGGAAGAATAAAAGTGAAAATTAGAATTAGAGGACATGGTAATACAACCACAATATGCTTCAACCGAACTTATAGAATGTCTTTACCCTTAACATGCGGTCAATTCAGCAGTACCCAAGGTTCAGCACACAATAATTCATGCCAGGTTTATAGGAGCTAGTATTTTTTGCACAAAAAGGGAGCCCAACTCCTCTTTATCTGTCATCATGGTACTAAGGAAAAGTATGATTAACATAGCCCATACTTCACTTAATATGTAAGAAGTCCTTAGATCAGAGAAGTGTAGATATCCCTATCTTAATTTAAAAGTCCAAGGCTAAATTGTCTTAATGAATGGTTGATGAGTATGACAAATGACTTTGTAAGACTACATTAAAAAGCAAGAGCTTCTGTATACATTCTGAAATGAGATGCACTATGTAGCAATTAAAATCTATTTAGGGTTTGTTATCTTTGAAAATTCTGTTCAATGCAGGCTCATAAAAATACATATTTTACATATGTATTGCTTTTCACAGCAAGTTAATATTTTTCATACTCTTGTGATCTTGCCATAATGTTGCTTGTTAAAAAATAGGAAAATATTTCTATATTCTGGGCAAATAAATTGTGTAAATGAAATGATAAATGTTAACTTTTAGAATCAAATCATCACGGCATTTTTAGTCCTGTAAAGATACAATATTGCTCCCATATTTCACCTCATCTTCATATAATTAGGAAACTATTATGAGCATTAATCTACCTAATCTTCCTCCTTTGGCTTGAATGATGCAAGCATGTCATTCCACTGAAAGCAGAACGTAGAAAACCTTTTTGTCAATGGCTTGGGCACACACAAATCTAGTTAATGTATAAATCTCTCTCTGGGAACTGTTTTCCCAACCATGGGTGGCATAATTTCTTTCTATTACTTGAAAAGGGAAAAGAAGACCCCAATGGAAAGATGGCTGCCTTGTATAGCAGAGTGCCACCTGACTCTGAAGAGATGAAGACACCAAGACACTTCAACTTTGCCACTAGGTCAAGACACAAGTAGCAAAAAGCTGACATTAAAAGGCAGGTACTCTGCATGTCTTTAGATAATAGTATAGGGTATTCTTTAGTATCTAACTTTAAAAGTCTACATGAATCCACACGGACCAATCCAACTACTTTGTACTGGGTATCGTGACAATTTCTTCACTGGGTATGCAATGGAGGTGAAGTCAGGCTCCTGGAAGCTATGCCAGTGGTGCAATAAGTACTAGAAAATCAGAAAGGCCTCAAGTATGGTCCAGCACTAGATTATATACATGTTATCAAAGGAGCAATCTAAATAGTTTAGAGACCTATCACCAAAATACTGGCCACGAAAAGATGAGATTGTGTGTGTGTGTGTGTGTGTGTTGTTTTTGTTGTTTTTTTTTATCTCACATGAAGACTGCAGAGGATTGTGACTTTCCATCAGTTGAGGGAGTGCCCACTCTGACAAAATCCTGGATCCCTCAAATACCAAAATAATATCCAATTTGTAATTGTGTTGAAAAGGCCAAAACTTCAAATGGAATGGGAATAAGTTAAAAATGATAGTAACTATTAATCTCAACTGAATATGTCTGCTCTTATCTGGGGAAAGTGACACAACATTATCAAAGGGATTCTTTCACTGCTGCCTTCTTTACATCTTGAAGGATGACACCATGACAGCTCTTCTTCCTACAATGTGTCTCTTCTTTCTACCCTGGGAAGTACTCTTGCCAACAAAGGGAAAACAAGATAGAAAACTCCATGAAGCCTTGCCAAGTCTAGGTCAGACAAAACCAAGAAAAAAGGGTTATGCATGACAAGGAGACAAGGCTGACTAATAAGATTTGTATAGTCTAAAACAAGTTCTGAACCTAGCATGCAATACTTCTGGTTAACCCCCAAACTGATGTTCAGAACCATAAGAAAGTTTCGCTCTTGCTACTGCTGTCACACTTCTTAGGAAAGAGCACTGCCTGGGGTGTCCATTTTTATGATTAATGCATTCAGAGTAAAGATCCAGTAAGAGTTCTCTCAGGCTGCTTAACATTTATTGCTAAGTGGTTTTTTCTTGAAAAGTAGCTTCTTACCTTGCATGAAGAAGGAGCTAGGAAAAGTGCTGGCTGCTGGTTTTGAAGATGGATAACCTGGTGAGTCTCTATTGTAGTCGGCAGTGCTCGCTGACGGGGCATAAACCTAGAGAACAAGAACTAATTTAGTTTGTTTCCTGTGATGACTCAAGTACTACAAGTGTGATTGTGTAAGAAATGAGACGTGGGACTGAAATGCTCTGTTTTCTCCCTACTTAATAGTATCGTTTCCAGTTACATGTAAAGATGGTTTTCAACATTAATTTTGATAAAATTGTGAGTTCCAAATTTTTCTTCCTACTTCCCCACCTGTCCCCTTCCATTCCTAAGACAGCAAGCAATCCGATATAGGATATACATGTCCAATCACATTAAAGATATTTCCACATTAGTCATGTTATGAAAGAAGAATCAGAATAAAATGGGTAAAACCATGAGAAAGAAAACTACAAAACAAGTGAAAATTATATGGTTTGATATGCATTCAGACTCGATAGTTATTTCTCTGGATATGGATACCAGTTTCCATCATGAGTCTTTTGGAATTGTCTTAGAATGAATTCTCATTGCTGAGAAGAGCTAAGCCTATCACAGCTGATCATCACACAATGTTGTTGTTACTATGTCCAATGTTCTCTTGGTTCATCTTACTTCATTCAGCATCAGCTCATGTAAGTCTTGCCAGGTTTTTCTGACATATATCTCCTCATCATTTCTTACAGCACAACAGTATGCTATTACATTAGTATACTACAACTTGTTTAGCCATTCCCTAATTGATGGGCATCTCCAATTTCCAATTCTGCATCAACACAGAGGAGCTACTATTTTTGCACAAGTGGATCCTTTCCCCTTTTTTTATGATTTCTTTGGGATACAGACCTAGCAGTGGTATTGCTGGATCAAATGATATGCATAGTTTTACAGACTGTTGGACATAGTTCCAAATTGCTCTCCATAAAGGCTGAATCAGTTCACAACTCCACCAACAATATATTAATGCTCCAAATTTTCTTCTCCAACATTCATTATTTTCTTTTCCTGTCATATTAGCCAATATGAGTACCTCAGAGTTGTTTTGATTTGCATTTCTCTAATCAATAGTGATTTAGAGGATTTTTTCAGATGACAATAGCTTTGATTTCTTCATCTGAAAACTGCCTGTTCATATCCTTTGAGCATTTATCAATTGGGGAATGACTAGTATTCTTATAAATCTGAATAAATTCTCTATGTATTTGAGGACTAAGACCTTTATCAGAAACATTGGCTATAAAAATTGTTTCCCATCTTTCTGTTGTCCTTTCAATATCTTGGTTGCATTCATTTTGTTTGTGTAAAACTTTTTCAATTCAAAGTAATTAAAATGATTCATTTTGCATTTTATAATGTTTTCTATTTCTTATGTGCTCAGAAATTTGCCCCTTCCCCACAGATCTGACAGGTAAATTATTCTTTCCTCTCCTAATTTGCTTACAGTATCACCTTTTATATTTCAATCGTGTACCTATTTTTACCATATCTTGATATGTGGAGTGAGAGTTGGTCTATGCCTAGTTTCTGCCATACTATTCTTCCAGTTTATGAAATGCTCCATCTCTACCTTGTTTAGTTCTAAACCAGCTCATAACATGAACAATGATTCCTCTGCCATACAAAGAGAAAAAAGAAAGACTTTGTATTTATGCAAAATGAAAAAAAATACACGTTTAAGGATTTAAAAAATAAAAACAACGTATGATACTTCCCAGTCTAAGACAAGAATATCCATGATGCTTTTTTGCCAATTCCTATACAATTACAGATATTCCATGGAACACCCACAGTGTGGTCCTGGGATACGAGAAAACTGAAAACATCAAAGTGTTTAATATAATACTTTTTTTGCTGCTTCAGTATGGTTATCATTACTGCTTAGAAGCAGAGAGTTCACATAAATGCTAACGGCAAAAAATAAAATCTAGGAACGAAGCTCGGCATTTACTCCACCCTTCAAGTAAACTCTTTGTTCTCAAAAAGCAAAAGGGGGCGGGGAAGGGAAATCTAAAGTGCAACAGTATCAAGACCACTAAAAATCACAAACGTATCTTGGGATATTAAATTCTCATGGTGCAAGCTCTTTGCAGAGATGCATGAAAAGGGCCATTAAAAGTCTGGATCTCCGTAAGACCACCAACACACAATGCGTGCATCAGGGGGAAATCTCTTTTTCTTGTACTTATTATATTTGTGTGTGCAATAAACTTAACAAGTGTGCCAAAAAACTAATTTACTTACATTCGTTTACTAATACTCCAGAGGCTTTGGGAACTAGTTCTTTGTAAAAATAGCCTGTGTATTTTCTTGTTTATGTTTCAGCTAAACAGGACAGCATACTAGACAATCATGAACTCATAAGGTATAGTTTAACTTTAAATGTTTTTTTCCTCCCCCTTTTCTTTCTTGCTAAATATAATTTTTTAAAAGTTCCCATTTTCCTTTGCTTAAAAAGTTCCTCTCTCCAGATGGTCTGGAGGACTGAAACACTGTCATCTTCTTGATGAAAATGGATACCTTCCTGCCTCCATTTTGAAGCAAGCAGCAGATCACAAAATTGGCAGTGAGCCTGTTCTGACATTCACAGGTCACAGTGAAAGGGAAGAGGAATCCACCAATAAAAGGCTTATTGCACTATTAAGAAGCTTCTGTTCTTTTTTCAGGACACATCTAATCAATGCCATAAAAAATGTATACATTTATCTCGGAACATCATGAGCCACAAACCAAACATTAATATGAGGTTTAAGATGTCAGAATGATGTCCCCATAGACAGATGTAGGAGAATATGCACACACAGAGATGCCAGCCTACTGACATACACCGAATAAGTGGTGTGGATGCCTCACAAGGACCTTAAAAATTAGGAGGTGTCAGGAATGTCATAAAAAAACCAATATAGTTTTTAGAATAGATATTTTCAAAAGGAAAAAAATTAAAAAGTTCTATATTTTGTGGGATGTAAATTAGGTTTTTAGATTGCATGACATTAGGCATAAACAGCCATTTGTTAAAGACTCAATTTACTAATTCCACTGTGCCAAAGAAAAAGGAAAATCTTTTTGAACAGTTATGAGAGCCAAAGAATAAAATTTAAAAACAGGAGATCCCCTATGGCCCTCCAAACAACTAAAATTCATTAAAAAAAAATCAGAACCCTACTGAAAGTCCTGTCAAGCAAAACCAACAGTCATTTACTTGAGACTTCCTTGTAAGCAACAAATAAAAAGTTCTTTTTAGGAGCAGTTGTTTTTAGGGGAGCACTTGATGCTAGTTTTAAAAGCTGAAATAAACAGCTTTCTGCAAAAAAAATAATTGCAAATGAAATTTTTAGTATTAAAAATTTGAATATAACTGTAATGTTATGCAACTGTAATACCTGTGATCTTTATTTACTGACAAGAAAAAAGTCTGAGATGTTCTTGGTTATTAGGTATGAATTCATCATAAGGATGAGGCACTATCATGTTTTCTGAAAGCCGGCAAATTCTCATGCAGACTATTAAATAATCTTATCCTTTAAAAGTGTGAAAAAATACATGCTACCTAAAATATTTTAAAAGGATTCAAGCCTTTTAGATAATATAGTTTACTTGCATGAAAGTTCCCTAAAATCAACCTAAAACATGCATTCACATAATATTTTAGATAAAACATCATTTGACAACATTTAAAATAGTTGCTTTCTTTTATTTTCTTTCAAGGTTATTTACTGCTACTTTCTCTGGGAGGAATGGAGAAACCCATGGCTAACTGAAGTCATTTAAAAGTAGAAGTTACCTATTATCACTTCTTATGAATTCCCTTTGCTAGAATAAACCTGTCAAGACTAAAATCCACCAATATTTATCCACTCTGAAATGACAGAATCAGGAGATAATTCATGTTATAGGATCTAATTTTTGATGTTTTGAAGGCTTTTTGCCAAATTCAGTTCTGACTATTTTTCATTGTGATAAAATCAGAGAAAACATGGGACTTTCCAAATATTCTCAAAATATCCTGTTTTCAATAGCACAGTCTCAGATTATCTAACTTCCATCTGAAAGTTGCAGTTTACCCATTTCAAAATATATCTACCCTAAAGTGAAGTTAAGCCATGCTTGTCTTTTAAACAACCATGCCTGTCTTATTTTACAGAATGACAGAAAGCTAAAGTTGATGGAGACCTCGGAGATTATCTAGTCCAAATTTCTTCTCTTACAGTCAGAGACACTGAAGGCCAGAAAGATGAAGTGATTTCTTTTAAAGTCATGTGGCTCCTTGGTGGCAAAGGGAAACAGATCTTGACTGTGCTACAAAATTATGAAGTCTCTTTCCTTCTGGGAACAGAAGAACTTCTGACACAGAGAATTGGACAGTTGTTGGACTTGAGACAGGGTCACGTGCTCAAATATCATCACATCAGACACTTACTAGCTGGACACAGGGCTGAGCAAGTAAGTCACTTCACTTCAGTCTGCCTCAGTTTCCTTATCTGTGAAAAGCATATAACAATAACACCTACTTCACTGAGTTAGGGTAAGGATTAAATGAGATAATGTATGTAAAGTCTCTGCAAAAACTGAAAGAATTATATGAATGTCAGCCATCATTCATAGGTTTAAAAATATTCACGTTCACGTTAGTTAAGTATTTCATTCCCCCAACACTTTAAGAGTTGGAAGGGTCCTCAGAAGCCAACTTGTGCGATCCCTTCATTTTACAAATGAAGAAAATTGGGGCCATGTGAGTTATTTTTCAAACAAAAAATCAACGACAAAGGTAAGATTTCACTCCATCCTCTGATTCTGGAGCCAGTATGCTTTCCATAATATCTAGTTGCAAGATTTTTTAAAGGAGGTATGAGTAACATAAGAAGGGAGAACAGCAACCTCAGAAAAAACCCTTTAGTCATATTTTGCAAGAATTTTATAGAAATTTTATTGAAATATATTTCAGTCACATATAATTTGTATGGTCTTTAAATAAACTATAACAGGAAGGGTTAATTAGGGAAAAATGTGTATGAAAATGGGTAATCTCTGAGAATCAGTGTCCTCAGATACCAGGCATTGGGAGAGCTGAGACCTTCTAGGTTCAAGAAATAGACTGGAATGCTACCAACATAGGTTAGGATAGGGATGGGGAGGAGGGGGAGAGGCTCAAGTGTGTATATCACTGACTTTTTTTAAATCAAGCCTATGATTTCATAAGCATAGGAAGTTTCAGACAAGGGGTTTCTTCAATATCCTTTTCTTCAAATTATGTGATTTGCCCAGGCTTATACAGGTAGCATGTGTCAGAGACAAGACTTCAGCCTAGATCTTCCTAATTTCAAGGCCAGTTCTACTAGGTCACTACTTCACACTCCCCCTCATATTGATGGGATAACAGTCCTTCTGGCAAGGCTTGACTCAACTGTCTTGTGAGGGGATCTAAGTTCCTAAAGACCCAGAAAGTTGTATTTCTTCTCAGTTTGGGAAAAAGGGGAAGCTAATAGAAGACAGGTAGAGAGACAGACAGGGAGAGGGAAAAAGATGGGGGAAAGAAAAAAAAGGAGGAAGAGAGAGAGGAAAGAGGGAGGGAGAGGAAAGGGAGAAAAGCTTAGTGGAAGGGAGAAGGTTGATAGACACAGAGATGATAGGCAGAGACACAGAGACAGACAAACAGAGGAGGTAGTGACGCTTTACCCAGGATGTATAAAGTACCACTGTGGTGGTAGTTTCCAAGGGAAGACCCAAGAGGTGAAAGCTTAAAGGCTCAATAAGCACAACACAAGGTTGTATTTTTTTATGGTAGATGCCAGAAACAAAAAAATCAAACCAAACAAAAACCATAAATATCCAGGTATGTATGAAGAAATTGGCAATTCTTAGCCCCTCTCTTGTCCTACTTTAGTTCAGTGCTACTTGCATCCATTCCTAAACATGTCCTTTTGTTGTTAAAGATGGCATATATCTGATCTAATCTTATTTCTCATAAATACCTGTGGTTGATGTAGTCTTTAAGCATTCCTTACTTTCCTTTGTGAATGGCCCCAGGGTGAAGGATTACGCTGGGATCTCCATGGGAAAGAGTGATCTTTTCTAGTGCAGAGCTATTACCTACCAGTCCATTGTAGTCACTCTAACTGAGGGCATAATCAGAAGCCATTCATGCTTCATAACCACTTCCAACAGCAGTCATTATGAACCTGAGACCTTACAATTAGATCATGAACCTAAATCTGTTGCAAATGCAAGTCTTGAGAGATTTGTCTATATGATGCTCAGTGATAAATGAAGTCACATGCATTACAGTTAAAACTCATATCCTTCAGCGGAGAGTACTACATAGTAAATATGATTTTGAAAATTAGCCTAAAATCTTCACAAATGTCTTATCCTAGCCATACCCACAGCAGCAGAGGCAGTTTTTCCACAACATCCCAAGCATCTACGTATTACCCATCCGTTGCTCCAAGCACTCAACCACATTAGCTAGGGGATCCTACTTTCTCCTCTCCACAACACCCCTAATCTGTTAGCTTGTGAAAGAAAGACAATACTTGTAGGACTACTGACTGCTAAAAAAAAATACACTCTCCCTCTCTCCCCAATTAATAATAATAGCTGTGATTGATATAGTGCTTTCAGCTTTACAAAGATCTTTGAATACATTATCTCCTTTGATTAGCACAATAACTCCATCTGGGTAGGTGCTATAGATTATTTTCATTTTACAGATGAGAAAGAGAGAGACACAGAGACAGATAAACAGAAAGATAAACACTTGGTGAGACAGCAATACCTGCCCATGGTCCTACAGTTAGAAGAAGAACACATATATAGCAAAATCCAGAACAGAGACAGAGAAAGAAAGAGAAAGAGAGACAGAGACAGAGAAAGGGACAGAGACACAGATAAAAAGAAAGATAGACACTTGGTGAGACGGTAATACCTGTCCCATAGTTAGAGAGCATCAGTGCTAGGATCAAGACCCAGGCTCTCCCTGACTCCAACTACAATTTTCTCTTCTTTACCATGCTCTTTAACAACATTAACTTCAATGGCATTAACAATCAAAATGAAAGAAACAATAAAAAAAATTCCGAGTTGAAAGTGTACTCAGGATGTATGTAACCTAACCAGGCAGAAACAGGAATCTCATCAGCATCCTTGATATTGATTGAAAAGGCTAGATGAGTAACCAACAAACATTTATCATCCTTTAAACCTTAGCTCAAATTCTACAACAGGAATTTCCCAGTCTCACTTTCCCATCATCTCTGCTCCTCCCACTCACACCTTCCTTCTGGCATTGCCTCCCATGAATCCAGTATATGTCTCCTTGGTACATAGTTGTTTTCAAGCTGTCTTTCCCATTAGAAAAGCTCCTTGAGGATAGGGCATTTCTTTTTTCCTTTCTTTACAGCCCAGTTTCTGGCACACAGAAAGTACTTAATGAATGATCATGATGCTATTAAAGGTCTATTATTTATCAGGCACAATTCTAGGTTCTGGAAAAACAAAGACAAAAGTAAAATAGCTCTGTTCTAACAGGACAGAAAACATGCACACAAGATATCTGAAAGGCTATAGCACAGATAAAGCCATTGAAGTTAGTAATATTAAGCTATTAAAGCTTGAAATTTCACTAAGACTTTAGGGACATGCTGTATAAGATATAGAACAAATATATAGCAAAATCCAGAACAAATATAAAGAACAAATCCCTTTCCACCAAGGTTACCTGCAAGGGAAAGGAATATGCAGCTGTACAACCAGTAAATGTCTTATGTAGAAGGTGCATAGATTTTGAAGGAGATCAGGGATGCCAAGAGGCCAAGATTAAGATGGATTACATTTTAGACATAGGAGACTGACTGTGCAAAGGCATGGAGACAGAAGAGCAATCTGGCTAGAACATACAGTATGTGGAAGCTAGTAAAGTGTAATAAGATTGGAAAGTAGGGAGAACTTTATATATAAATCAAACCAAGAAAGGTATATTTGATCCTAGAGGTAATAGGGGGCCAATGAAGTTGAAGGTGTGTGTGAGAGGTTATTGCAATAATCCAGACAGAATGGATGAGGGTTTGAATTAGGGTGATTGCTGTGTGAGTGAAAAACGGACACATTCAAGAACAAGATTTGGCACTGTAAGCCTAGGCAAAGTAGGCTTTTTGTTATTTTCTTTTTGGAGTTCAGTTTCCCAGGCTCAGGCTAAATTGTGAGCATCTGAGAGATTAATCTCCTTTGAACCCTAATAATTCACAGCTGTGCTGAGCCTATTCCGCACTAAGCACGTGGACTTTCAAGCTTTTCAACCAATCAGGAGCTGAGTCTTTGTTATATATACTAGGAGGCTGGTAATTTGCTTCCCTGGATGGGTCTCTGGAGTAACTGTTTGTTAACTCCCTCCCTTCCCCGATTACTCAGATGTTGTTGGTGTTTCTTCTTCCAGTTGTGTATGTAGGTGGTTGTATTACTTTGTCAGGCAGTTGGAGTCCTGTCTGTTGATCTTTGTGCTAATTTCTCTATTTGTATTTTTTCTGCATTCAGGGTGTTAACCTTTCCCCTGAACTAGTGAATGACTTATATATGTTTAATTAAAGAAGTACTGTTAACCACTTTGAAGATGTCTTTCTTTTATAGGGCAGATCAAAGAACCTGTGCTAGCAGGCCATCCTGGGTGTCCTAGGATACTTGCTTTTACAGGCATCTGATCAGATATGTTGGGTGAAGGAGAATGAGGGGTAAGTCAAAGATGAATGGAAGGATGGTTGTATAATCTAAGAAATACGAAATTTCAGAGAAGAGCTGAGTTTGGGGGAAGTATAATGTTTTGGATAGTTTGAGTCTGAAACCTCTAGAGGACATCCCAGTTGAAATGATCAATAGGCAATTAGTGATAACAGACTAAAGTTTGGGAGAGAAACTATGGCTGGATATTTAGATCTAGGACTCATCAGAACAGAGAAGATTACTAAAACTGTGGGAGCAGATGAGGTCACTGAGTAATATAGAATAAAGAGAGAGAAGAGAAGGTCTAGGACAAAAGCTTGGATAATAGTCACAAGGGGTGTGATATGGATGGCAAGAAGGAGGAGAATTGAGAGAGAGAGAGAGCATGTCCTGAAATCCTAAAGAGGATCGAGTGTCAAGAGGGAAAGAGTGCTTAGCAAGACCAATGTGGCAGAAAAGTCAAGAAAAATGAGGACTGAGAAAATACCATTAGATCTGGCAATTGGCAATCATGGAGATAGATGTTTCATTCGAAAGATTATGTTGGAATCCAGACAGCAGAGGTTTTAGAATAAAGTGGGGGCAAAAGAAGTGGAAGCAAGCTATTACAAATGGGTGTGTCTCTGTGTGTGTAACCCCCGAGGCAGCCCTTGCCACTTAACCCCCATAGATGAAAGTACAATTTCTCTCTTTGAAACTTCTACCCAATGCTCCTATTCTTTCACTCTGGGGCCCGTAGGAACAAATCTCATCTCTACTGCATATGCTAGCCCTTCAAATACTTGAATACAGTTCTCATGTCTCTACTCAGTCTTCTCTTCTCCAGGCTAAACTTCCACAGTTCCTTTAACTCATCCTGATCCCTGATACTGAAGTCATTAAATATCCTTATCCTTTCCTCTGACAGATCTTGAGCTTATCAATGTCACCATTAAAATATGAAGTCTGACAAGGACAGAATCCAACAGGACTGTCACATCATTAGTCTTACTTTAAGTCAACTCCACAAATATTTATTAACTGCCTACCCTGTGCTAGGTACTGTGCTAAGTGCTGAGGACACAAAGAAATGCAAAAAATGTCTAAGTGGTTTAAAATAATAAGACCTTTTTGGTCTAAAATATTTATCCATACACTGCTGATTAATACTGATCTTGAAGTTTACTGCAGTTTACTAAAACCACACAATCTTTTTCAGATGAATTGTTATCCTCATACTCTATTTATAAAAATGATTTTATGAAATTGAATGCAAGATCTTGAATTTTCCCTTATTCCATCTCATTTGATTTAGTCCAGTGTTCTAATCTATCAAGATCTTTCTATGTACTGATTGTCCTGTAACATGGTAGCTATCCTTCATAGTTTTGTTTATTAAATATACCATCTATGTGTTTATCCAAGTCATTAAAAGAATGTTAAATGACGCAGGGCAAACCCTATGAAGATTCTACTAAAGAATTTCTTTTATGTTGATGTTACATTATTACTCTCCACTCTTCCTTCCCTCTCCATCATGTCTATGCTCTATTGTAGATGCAGAAATTTAGAACAGACATTGACAAAATAGAAGTGATGAAAATGGTGAGGAAATTCAATACCACACAATATCATATGACAAACCACTGAAAGAACTGGACATGTTTAGAAGAGATCAGTTGGGGAGTGGGGAATGATAGATGCCCTCAAATATCTGAAAGGTAATATAGAAGAGAGATTGAATTTACTCTTTTTGTAGCCATAGGGCAGAATACGAACCAACTGGGTAAAATTTTCAGGGAGTAAGATTTCAGATAAATATAAGGATATAGCTAAAAACAGACCTGGTTACCATGTGAAGTAGTGAACTCATCAATGGAGTTGTTTTTTCTTTTGTTTTGTTTTTTCTGACAGAGACTATATGATCTAACAGGGAATATTGGAGCAGGATTCATGAACTGGGTAAGAAGCACACTATGTGTATGCAAAGTCCTTTCTCTTCTCAAATTCTACAATACCTGAGCTGCGTGGCCTTTGGAACTTGAGAAAATTTAAGGCCCTTGAGAAAACTCATTAGGCATGGCTTGAGGGGAAAAAAATCAATGGAAAGTAGAGGTCCAAAGTATAAAGGGACATGACTGGCTACATAAAAACACTGAAAGTAGAAGAATCAGTGGTCTAGTATAAGTTATAATCAGATTAAAAAGCCCCCAGAAGCCTCAAGAAGGAGAAAGCCTGAATCAAAGAAGGCTGAATAGGTTTTGCAAGATGGTGTCTAGACTAGGAAAGATGAATACTGCAGATTTTGTTGCAACAGTCTCCCCAGACTGAGATCAGAGAGGAAGTAACAGGTCCCTTTAAGAAATCAAACATCCCTCTGAAATTCAACTAGCACTGGAAATATTGTGTGTCATACTTCTGCTTTGTGTGTCTATTTGCTATTTGTATAATCTCTAAAAATTATTTTGTGTGAAGAGAATTCTTTGATCCATTTTTGTTAGAACACTTTCAATTGATATTGAGCTTTGCAACAGAATGATGACAGGAGGTTTCTGGAGCTCTCAGACAGATACAATGTCACTCTTGAATGGTAGCCCAGTCAGTCACTCTGGTCTCTGACAAAGGAGTTATGGTAGAATGTCATGATATAGCTTATTCTCCTACACTCGTGAACAAATTACAAACATTAGCTTTTAGATTCTGATTATTTTTTCTCTTTTTCCTTTCCTTATTGAATCCCTCCTGTTAAGAGACATTCTCTTGCCTTTATGATCTGAGAATCACAAAAAGCACGAGCTGGAATGCCCTTTGCAGGATCTCTACTTCAAACCCCTAGTTCTACAGATGGGAAAACTGAGATCTAGAGAAATTAGGTGACTTGCTCAAGGTCAGCTGAAGCCAGTTCATGGAAGAACTTAAGATAAGGCCCTAGTCCAGCTGTATTTCCATCACAACACATCCTCTCTCAACTGAGCTGTGCTAAATATACTTACCAGTATTCACACTAAAACTCAGAAGACATTTAACTAAAAGACTTAAACAAAAAGAGCTGGTCAATTTTTGGTTCCCCATGTATATTCCAAAAGATTCTGACCACAGAGAAAAAATAAAACACACAGATAATCTCAGGGTGAAAAACATTATAACTCCACAAAAAGACAGCTAGCTACAAGAGTTGAAATCATTCATTTAGTAATATTTAAGTGTTATTAAGATAAATGAGTAAAAATGAACTCTTCAGTGGAGAGAAACAACATGGCTAAAGACTGCTTTGAAAACTTGTTACGTAAGTGAAGTATGTTGGGCATCCTGTAAGTAATTCTTCTCGATAAATTTACAAACAGACACAAATACAAGCACCTGGGGCAGTAAACAAACAAAAAGTTTCATGTGTAAAAATTGTTGAAATTGTATAGCCTTAAAAATATCTCTGTAAAGCAGAAATTTACATGTAGTCTGATATATACATACATATATATGTATATACACACACGTAGACTGATATACATACATACACACATACACATAAACAGTAGAAAGTATTATTTACCCATGTGACAAACCTATTTTATATTTATTTGTCTAGCAATATCCCTCCTTAAATCCATCAAGTGGTATCAAAAAAGTACATACAAAAGCATATGCAAGGAACCAAGAAACTCCTTGAATATTTGGATTCATTTGGAAAATGAATTACTTCACCTTCCCCAACACAATACACATAATCACAGTTGCAAAATTTTAAATTAATTTTTTCCACAATATATTCAATATGTTGCTAATTTGAACTTTCACCTCTAGGTAAGTACTACTAAAAAAAGTATTAGAATGATCAGATTTACACTGCAATTCTTTTTCTTTTCCCTTCTTCAACGGAACTAAAAAAGGTCAAAGTGCAGGGAATAGGAAGGCAGTAAGACAAAGGGTCTGATTCAGAGTGGATCATCAACCTCCACTTCATTAAGATATGATTTAAATCATTAAATATCTCCCTTCCCCTTCTCTAAAATTTATGTATCTCATACAAAGTCAGAAATAATAGAATATAACCAATTCAAACCAACAAAAATTATTAAAGAGTTCCTATGCATAAAGCATAGTGCTTAGCACTGTACAAAATAAACCAGCAATCTTTCTGCTGGCCTGTGAGAAACTGTTCTTATCCCTAGTTAAGAAGACACTTTATATATTTGTAAGGTGATTTTACAGAGGAAGAATTTTAAATTTCTAACTCAAATATTTAGTCATGAAAAAAATGTTTCACTCATGTTGGCTATGGAAAGACTCTGCAACATTGAACCATAACATGAAGCACTAATGAAAGTAACAAAAAGAGTGATTTATTTTGTACAGATCAAAGTATATTTACATGTTACCTTATTTTACACTCTTAACAATGCCATGAGGAAGGAAGGAAAGTCAAGTCCATCAGCAATTGTTAAAAACTTTCTGTGTTCCGGGAACTGTATTAAAGATTGAGACCCAGGTCATCATAGAATAATAGTTTTTGATCTTAAATGGTCTAAGTAAAATATTTAATTCAATCCCTTAATTTTATAGATGAGGAAACTGAGGCTCAGAAAGGGTTAATGACTTCCAATTTTATTCTGTTAATAAGTGGTAGAGATGAACATTCAAACCCCAATCCTTAAGACTGTAAATACGGCACTTTTTTTTAAAAAACAAAAACAAAACAGGCCAGAATACCTGAAAGTACTTAGTGACTAAACTGAAGGACAACAAATGGATGGAAAATGGAACAGATTTTCAATATTTTCATAGAAATATATTCTTTATCATTGATAAAAGTGGAACCAACATATCTGAACACCTGTGACTCAGTAACAAATGTAGTTTATGAGTAGACAGTAACACCAAGTATGTACACAAAGCAATAACTCCAAGCCATAAGTCAAATGATTTTTGTAGGAACTGAGGAGTGAATTTTTAAGAAATTCAAGGAAAGAATAGTTACCATACACACGTACAATTACAGCATTATTAGGACTAAAAAACCAACCGGCAAGACATTAACAACTAGTGATCAAGAAATAATTTCCAGATTATGACACACAGTTGAGATTAAGCCATTGAGTTAATTCATCAGTAAAACTAACTTGGACAGGACCTACAAATGGAAAATAAACTAGGTCTACTATGGAGACCCTTAAAGCCTGATCCTTAAAGGAAGATTGTCATATTTTTCTCTCTGTATCTCTAGCATCTAAAAAGATGCCTTGCAGACAGTAGATGTATTCAAATGTTTGTTGAATTGATTTGGGCCACACGAAGAAACTGTGTAGTCCTTTTGAAGATCGAAGATAGCTTTGACAACAAAACTCAAAAGCAAACCAACAGTATTCTTCTAGTGATACTCTATGACTGGGGTGGGGAGGGGTAATGAAATAATGGAATACCATAATCTTTAAAAAATAAAATGCCAAGTACCGTAAAGGGAACAGGTGAGATGCATGATGAATTTAAACACACTGTAATATATTAATAACTGTTACTTGAAACAGGAATTGACAGAAGATAAGAAGAAAACATATGGTTAGGAGAAAAAAAGGATGGGTTGGTCTTGAATTTTGAGTAAGTGATAAATAGCTCAGTGGATAAATCCTGTATGAAGCACCTGAATCTGGAAAAGAACTGCATAAGGTTATGAAAGGAGTGGAGTTCACACAAGTCCAAGGAGAATCAAATTTGTAAGATTCACTTAAGTAATGAAATATAGAAGTGACCCAGTCAAGTCATCTGGGCAGGATGTGATAGGGGACGGTCAACTTGGAATTAGGAATTCAGCCTCCAAAAACAACTGTGACCCAGCACCTAGAGCACAGGGCTTTTGTGAAGATCAAATGAGATAGTTTATATTAAAGCTTTGAAAAAATTAAAGTACTTTTGTAAATGTAAGGAATTATTCTGTGTCAGTTCCCTTTTTTTTTTTAAATGAAAATAATTTTTACTACTTAGTATTGGGAAGTGTAAGGGAAATAATAGTATGTAAATAACTTTAAAGTCTCTATATAAATGTCGGTGATTACACCATTATCTTTCACTAATGATCTACAAAATGCCTCATTACACTATGGACTTGTCCAAAGGCTTTATCAGTACATTGTATCAGTATATATCAGGTCCTTCTATGTTGGAAAGTCTTCAGAAATGAGCTCGGATCATGTAAAGGTCTTATGAGTAAGAACCTAGTAAAGTTCAGAAAGGTTCATATGGATGGATATTAAAAGCCTCATTTTGAATTAAATTGAACATATCAAGAAAGAAATATTTCTTTAAAGTTTAAAGTTCTTTCTGGCAGATATGTGCCTAAAACACAGAGGAAGAGTATTAATAGTTTTCTTTAATATTCATTCATCACCAGAGGATAGACCACTAATAGAAATGTAAGGTGATCGTCTACTAAGGTACGTAGTGAATGAAGTAGGGGAGGATGAACCCACAGAAAATAAATTCCAGATACCTGAAATATTAGTGTTGATGTCAAACATTTAAAGAGGTCCCCTGCTCTATTTTGTGTACTTAATGGATTCCAAACATTAGTGGATTCTAGACGAGTTAAACCTGAATACAATATGGTCTCTGTTCAAAACGAATGGCTCCAACCACTTTTTCCAAATAAAAAAAAATGTTTTACACCTGCCTATGTCCTGGTCTTGGCAATATATAAGCTGACACTTTGTGCTTGCTATTACTTTCAATTTGGTGAATAACTTGGCCCTAACTGAGCATGCTTTAAATTGATTAAGTTACACCTGGTTGAAGATTGGTTGAAACACATAATTGCTTAAAATGTGATCCAGGTGAAACGCATCATCTTCCTGGACACAATTCTCCTATTACAT
>CM053769.1:671954864-671980906 GCA_028658325.1 Potorous gilbertii | reverse complement strand
TTTTTTTTTCCTTAGAAACAGGAAGTCATGATTTGCAAACAGTTAAAAAAATTCAAAACAAAAAGGCCCTAAACATTCAATCTCTAAAAGGTTCCAATGCTGCTCAAAATTTAGAAATCATGAATTCTGGGTAGAGTTTTTAAATTGATGAACTCTGTAGTCCTGATCTTAACTGATGTTTCCCTTTTTGAAATAAGCAATTTCTTCCTTGTGAACATGGAAGTGCTTATTTACAATTTATGAATTAACAACAGCAGGTCCTAAAAGATGAATATATATATATGTGCATATATGTATATATATTTATTCTCAGATTAATTATAAATATATTCTCAAATTATATATATATATATATACATATATATGTATTCTCAGATTAAATTAAATAAATATAAATATATTCCCAGATTAAATTAAATAAATATAAATATATTCCCAGATTATATATATGTATTCTCAGATTAAATTAAATAAATATATTCTCAGATTTTATACACACACATATTTTCAGATTAAATCATCCTGCTTTAAGGTTTTCAAAGAGAATTGAAATCCTCATATCAAGAGTGAGAAAAAAAAATTATCTGTCCATGAAAGAGTTGTTTTAAAAATGTGAACTCTATAGAGAATGAAAGAATTACATTTGTCTTCATTTCTCCATTAAATTCATACTTAAGTTCCCTTAGTACTTTGGGTTCTTGAAGACATGCCAGCAGAATGCAGACCCTGGCAGGTTCTGTATCATACCACAAAGACTGAGAGAATTACTGCTGCTAGTGGGTTGCCTCAGGAAGACTGTGAGCTCCGCGAGCCCTGGGTCTATCTTGTGGCTCTTTCTGCATCCCCAATTCTTAGCACAGTGTTTTGACACATAGTAGGCTATTAATAAATGTTAATTCACTGAATGACAAGAATAATGTAGGAGGGATCATCATAACGTAATAAGTTATTTTACTCAGAGCAACTCAAAATAACCATGCATCAAGGTACAGAGGAGTTGTGAACTGCAACAGCAGAGGGAACACAAATTGATAGAGGCATGGAGTTTCTTTCTTTATGTCACCTACAATGGCCCCTGTACCCCTCCCTCTACTGACTCACAGAGACTCATCCCATATAACAAACCATTTTTAAGGGGAATAAAAAGCAGGGGAAGTTTTAAAAAAATCAGTCTGACCATGTAATACATTGAAAAAAATTTAATAATATACTACAATATTCCACACATGTGGTCTGCCTTGCAAAGGAAGGGGGCAAGTTTCTTCTCTCTCCTTTGGCATCATGTTTCTTTTCTGTAATTTTATGGCATTCATTTTTTATTGTTTTGCAGCTATTGTTTTTCTTCCATTTATATTGCTGTAGTTATTCTGAGTATTGTTTTCTTGCCTCTGTTTACTTTGCATCAGTTAACGCAACACTTTTCATGCTTTTCTGTATTCACTTTATTTGCCCTTTCTTCCAGTATACTCCATTACATTCATGCATCACAATTTGTTTGGCAATTTCCCCACCAAGAGAAATCTCCTTTGTTTCCAATTCCTTGCTACCACAAAAAAGTGCTGCAATCAATCTTTTGGTGCACATATGGCGTTTCTGTGTTAATGACCTTTTTAGGGTATATGTTTAGTCGCATAATCTCTGGGGCAAAAGGTATAGATGGTTTAGTCACTTTTTTTCATAATTCTAAAAATTCTTTCTAAAAAGGCTGTACTAATTCCAAGATCCACCAACTATGCACTAGCATGTCTGTCTTCCCATGAGCCCTAAAGCACAGACTATTCTCATCTTTTTTCATCTTTGCTAATTTACTGGGTATGAAATGCAACTCAGGGTTACTTTTTCATGTCTCTTATTACTAACGATTTGGAGCATTCTTTCACATGGTTGTTAATAATTTGCAATTCTTTTGTGAAATAAAATTTTAACAGTAATTAGCTAATTCTCTTTGGTCACCTGATTATTCTTACATGTAGTTCAACAAAAATATTTAATTTACTTTTAGTTATTAGTGAATAAGTGTGAGTATGAGAAGTGGGGTGAGAGAGGGAAAGAGATAAAGTGAGAAAGAGGTAAAGGGGAAAGGAGACAAAGACAGAGAGATATGGCAAGTCAGAGAGGAAAAATAAAAGTAACCTAACAAGATGACTGCCTTAGAATTTAGAAGATAGATCCTAAAAAGCAGGAATTCTTACTCTTTTATGTCATAGGTCCATAATTTGGACTTCTCAAAATAAAATTTTTGAATGCATAAAATAAAACACATAAAAATAATCCAATTAGAATAAAGTGATTAGTATATCATTAAAATGAAGTCACAGATCCCAGGTTAAGAATTGCAAAATCCAAAGATTGGTTCATGAGTATTTTATATGCCTAAGAGAATCTCTGACACCTATGATTTAAGGTTATATTTTTCTAACTACTAAAATAGAGCTTTCCAGGGGAATTTGAGGGTTGTGAGAAATTTTTCAAATAGTATTCTTTTTTTGGGTGAATTATATCTAGATAAACCTGATCTTATGTTATGATTCTCTGACTTACAGCATTATTTTTTTACAAGCATGGTCAAGATGTGGGATGAAGTTAAAATGACTTTTCTAAGGCATAGCAGCTGAAAAATGAAATATGCCTCCTTGCCTACATTTCCTACAATGCAAGTATGCAATTTACATTGTTTGAGAGCAAAAATTAAAAAAAAATAATCATCCAATAACTCATTCTTCTGTGGTGGAAGCTAGTCCCCAGATACCTAAGCATGAACTTTCCCTCATACTGCTTGACCTGTGTGAAAGGAAGTGGATTCGAAATGTGAGTTAATCTGAACAGGGACCTAAGGATTTCTACCTAATACTTTTCAGAGCCAAGATTCCCCAATAACCCTCTCTCCAACATCACCTCTCCCTTCTCATTCCAAATCTTTAATGCAGTTGTGGTTTAAAGGATTCAAAACGTTCTTCCAAATCAAATATCTCTCCAAAGCAATTGCTACTGAGTGACCCATGTGGTAAACCCACAATTTCCAAGATGTGCTTCCAGTCCTCATTCCACAGAACCTACTGTAAGCCTCACCCTGCTAAGTTTCACACGATCCACCAAAGCAGTGAATAAGGTAATACTTTCAATGCATGTGACTCTAAAGAATTGATACTGGTAGAAAGACTAGGTACAAATATCAAGTTTCAGGTGCAAAAGAGAATCACAGGTAGGACTTTGTGAATCAGGACACGACAATATCTACTTCAATATATACTTAATATGAGAGAAAAAAAATGGTGAGGGCAGTAAACTTATTAGCTGCTATTTTCTCTCTATATTCTGACATATAGAGAAAAATTTTTAACTAGACTACCTAAAAAGAATGTATTTATTAAAATTTTAATATCTTAACAAATGACCAAAATTTAATGGTTTAATTAATTTAAAGACATTAAAAACCCACCTATTCCATAAAATGATCTGTTGTATTAGAGAGAAGGAAAAATAGTCCTAAACTAATATGCAATGAAGTAATAAATAGTCACTGTAAGACTCTAGGTAATTTTCTCTATTAAATTCTTATGCAATTCAGGCAGAATCCCCCCTTTCAGATATTTCTTTGATTTCTTATTCTTCTCATTGTTTGGTTTTTTTTTTTCTATGTGGAGGCTGAGTTCCTTAACTAGTGATGAGGAAAAAAAATATGAAACATGTTCTGATTGGATTACTAGAAAAACAGGTCTAATTCCTGAGCATTTTAATTCAAATTTTGCAAAAACGATACATTTTTAATTGTATTTTTTTTGTCTTTCTGTATATCTGAAGAAGGTCGAGTGTAACAACTTATTCAAGCAAGGCTCCTCGTTAACTTTTAAGCATATATGAATTCCTTGTTTTATTTAAGTAAGTTTTAAAAATACAAGAGCATAAAGCAAAAAGCCACCAAGAAGTATCCAGCTATAGAAATGGTGCACCTGACAAGTATACTGGAGAGTATTATAGAAAAACACTGCTTTAAAACAAACGATTTTCATGGGTGACATTAAAAATGTGTCTATAACCTTTCCTTCTCCTCTTTGCCTCTCCATTCCCCCAATACTAGTCCTTCCCTAGGCATACTTACAGATGCAATGCCTGCTGAGCATCAGTAATGAGGAGACACTTTCTGGGTACCCCCTACTGTTTCTAGTTTAGCAAGAAGAGTCACCCTGTATGGGAGAGATGAAAGCACAAAAGCCAAATCCAGCATATCCCTTTCAAAAAAGAAAAAAAAAACACAAAAGATAGAAATGTACCGGTACGTAAACCCTATTAACTTCTCGGCATAACCATGACCAAGAAGTGCAGAAGGATGAGTTTGAAAGGACACTTAAAAGTCACCAGGTCCAATATCCTGTCAACAAGCACTGTCAGTCATTCAATGTACTAGTATTTATTAAGTGCTTACTATGTGCAAGGCACTGTGCTAATAATAAGCATTGGGCCCTTTGAAAGAGACATAAATCTGGTCTATTTAAAATGAAACCAACTTTATTAAAGATCTATCACCTTCTATAGAATGTACTTAATTACCTAGTATGAAGCATATCTCTGCACTTTGGGGCAAAATAAAATTTTTCTATATTCATAAACTTATTAGATCTCATCAGATTCTTGGTATGACAGACTGAACCAGTCTAGGATTGCTGCAGAAGGATTTGCGCGTGTGCGCATGTGTACATGTATGCACGCACAAGCAGGTTCCTAATACAGGCCACATGTTTCTGGTGGTGATTTGGGGGTTGGGAGGGGAAGGGAAAGGACAGAGAATGCAGGCAGAGTGGTGGGGGGTGAAGGGGAGGAGTTAGATGATGAAAAGACCAGTTCCACAAGTGAAGCATATTACCAATCGAGAATGGAAAGGGCCGGAAGGAAAACCCACCCACCTCACCCCTGCGTCCATTCTATCAACCTGCAATTGAAGCAATCAAAACCATATGTCGGCTCTTCCAGATCTTTCTCACAGGACAAACATGCAAAAGGGCCTAGGGCCTGGCGTTACCATCAAATAGTAATTGATACCATATGAGCTACAAAACAGAAAAGCACATGCAAACAGCCATCTCTCTTACTATCCCCAACCCCCCTCTCTTTCCCCGTGAGAGGTATGAAATTGCAGGTCTTGCTGGGATGCTAAGTGCACAGCACACCACAAGAACAAGTGTACGTAGCTGCAGTGACCACCTGTAAGCCACAGGGAAGGGCAGGGCTGGCTGGTCAAGGCAGAGTCTATGAGAGCAGCAGGGGGTGAAAGGTCACCTAGCATGAATCAATAAGGTTACTGATCAAGTAAGAAAATGAGTACAGGTGTGAAGCAGAAGACTGGAGCCCTGCATGGTGACTTCTCAGAATATCCTGTCAATTACCTCTATATCATAGTTAGAGGGCATTTAAAAATGATGCTATTGCAGGACCCTTTCCTGCTCATAAATGAGAGGCTCAGAAAATAAAAATCAACGCAATTGCAAGGATATTAGGAAAAATAATCCCAGTATAGCATGTGCTCAGATACCCTTTCCTGGCATATTGTAACATTCCACTGTTCTCATGTAAGAAAAAAAAATCCCAGAAAATTCAATGAACTGGAGATCCTAGAAATAGTTGGTGGAATGTAATACAGTAGGTAAAAACGTTTCCTATTTCCTCCAACGCTGACAGAAATACAAGCAGCTTACGGCTCTCGCCTCTGCATGTATATATTTTCTTATTAACTTGATCGGGCAGAAATTTGCAGACATTTGTTTGCATTCAAAAGTCACAACAGAATGTCAGTTTTACAAACCACGGCTCATTCTGTGGTGAAATGTACAGATCTGGACCAAACGCTTCACCATATACTGCCATTTGTTCCAATTTCTCCACCAACCGCTTCTGCACAAACAACTGGCTTATTCTAAATACACACAACTTTCTTCCTTTTTCTACCTTCTCCTTATTCCATTCTATAGGATATTCTAGCTCTACCATTCCAGTCGATCCTAAATATTTTCCAGATGCATGTAAACGCCCAAAGTTTAAAAAGGGTCAACTAAATTTAAAAAAAAAATAGGGGATGGTATTACTTCATCTCCTGTAACTTTACAGCCTAAATTGGGGAAAATATTAACAAGAGGAGAAAACAAAATCAACTCTTTCACTCTTCCAAATTCTTAATGAATTGATTTTTTCAGACCCTAGAATTCTTTCCAGTCTGTTTGTTTTGTCTTTTCTAATTCGAAACCAATCACTGTAATGATGATATAAACTCCACATTACAATAAATTTCAATCAATGATAATAGCAAACTATGGTCTGAAGATTCCACAGTTTCTCACTGTCCGGTCCCAGAGCTGGGAAAGTTCTAGGCCCCTTAATTCATCATGACACTGCTAATCCCCTGGATATTATCTTCTCTAAAATTGTGGTGGTTACATGCATTAACAAGGTGACATTTACCAAGAGCACCAGCTAGATCAGAGATAAACCAGGTACATTCAGAAGGTGAATAGAAGGAAGCAAAGATTAAGGAAAGGTGAGCAAATGCAAAGAAAAAATTAACAAGGATAATAAAGTGAGAAATGTTATGGTACAATTTGTGGGGGGTGGGGGGGAAGGAGGAGAAAGGGAAAGGTGTAGATAAAATGCAGAGGATCAGAGCAGCCCAAAACAGCTGGAGAAGAGATATCAAATTAGTCAGATTGAGATAACCACTTTGGTAGGCTCTAACCTTACCTCTGATTTCCCTGCGTGATCCAGTCAACATAATAACACTGTGCCTGAGCATCTGCATTGTTTAAATTTCATTCTGTGGTGTTGTCTGCTGATTGGTCAGACAAGACTGACAACATCAGTACCACGATCTTGACAGACAAGGAGCAGGCAGTACCACAGCACAGAATTCAAACAGTACGGAGAGCGAAAACTTCACGCCGACTATGTGGAACTCAGTCTGCTGGGAGGCCTGATGGTTGCCTGGGAATGGGAGGGCGTGGGGTAAGGTTGGGAGGAGGGCATGAATGTTACGAGGTGGAACAGGACTGCTCCTGCCACCCAAATGACCAAGCTCAAACTCATGAGCAAGACCCAGAGGGAATATGGACCTAGCTACATCTGGACAAGTTTAGTAAGCTTTCTTCCTTCTCCCACTCCGAGCTCTTACAACCTACTGAGGAAAAGGTCAGAAGCCTTTGCATGACTACTTCCTTTGGGGAATTTTGCTGTCTGTAGAGAAAGGAAAAAAAGAGGAGCTTGGGTTTTTGGTTGTTTCATCATTTCCCCTAAGTTCCAGATGCTGCTGGAGGAAAGCTAGGCCACACACAAATCTTCCCTATCTAGGACTTTGCTGAAGAGTGAGGCAGACTCAGATGAGAGAGACTCAATTCTGGACAGCATTAAACAGATGACTGGTGCTTAAAGAATAAGAAGGGGGAGTGAAGGCTTGTGGGAAGGCAAGTGGAAAAGGAACAGTGAAACAGAGGGAGGATACTTGAAAGAACTAGAAACAAAGAAAGGAGAAAGGGAAGTAAAAAAGGACATTACTTTGAAGGCACGAATTCTTCTCCATCCTTATTTAAATTAACTGCTCCCCTCCCCACCCCCTGCAAGTTAGCTTAGGGTGCTGCCTTCTTAAAATGAACAGTTCTATTTTCATCTGACAAAATCTGACTGGGTTCAGATGATCCTACAAGCAGGGCAGGACATATCACTACTCTATGTAAAGACTGTTTCTCTCTTGCCTTTTGTAGGTACAGCCATGATTTTCTGATGAAAGATTTGGACAATCTGAATCATATAGCAAGGTGCTTCCTCCAGACAACAGTTGGTCCCAGGAGTTTGGGGATAAGGTCACTAAAATGATTACATCTTTTGGTTCTTAACTCCTAGCAGAGCACCTGGTGCGTCCAACAAGAAAATTACCGACAACATGTGTTCCTAGCATTCCTGACAATGCACGCAAGACTTCTCATCAGAAATCACTGAATAGTTAATATCACTGATGAGAGAGAGAAGTGTAGCCTGGAGAAGTGTGGAAGAGAGAGCAGTAGAACAGAAGAAGAAAAAAAAGGGGGACATAAAAGAAAATGTTGACCAGACCTGTTATTTCATTGGTACGGGGAACTTTGGATGAACTGGCACTTTCTCTACAACTTCTAGCCCTAGTATTGTCTGCGGGGGGGACTGGGAGTTTAAGTTATTGGCCAGGGGGTCACAGAACCAGTCTGTGTCAGCAGTGGGACCTGAATTCAGATCATACCCATTTTAAAGGCTATCTCTATAGTCACTTTAGGGTAACCTTTAGAGAACATCTACTCTTTCACACAAAGTATTATGGATTAGAAGGAAAAGGTTAACTGAAAACAAGAATCCCAAGAAACTTTCATCGCACAAAATCACTAATACTCATCATTTATGAGAAGGTATTTATTACTATTGAAGGGGTAGAAGCCCAGGCTACAGTAAAACAACTAAGTTTAAGGTAAAAAATGAAAACACCGACAAAGACCCTTTAAACTTACAATCTTTTCTCCCCGTTAACTGTGTGAACATGAACAATATGAACTAGTTCTTAAAATGAATGATGGAGTGAGAAATAGCAGTGAAAGTGAATACATGGCAGAAAAAGTTGGGACAGGGGGTGAAACAGAAGTATAACTTAGACCATGAGCCCCTTGAGAGCAGGGACAATCTTTTTTTTTTCTTGGTTTTTTTTTTTTTGCTTTTCTTTCTATCTCCAGTGCTTAGCACAGTACCTGCAATGTACTAGATGCTTAATAAGTACTTGTTGAGTACAAGTAACTATACTGGAAAACTAAAGTGATAAGTCATGTAAAATGTCACAATTTGTATTAGGAAGGCTAGAGGATCAGAGAGAATTGAGAAAGATCAAGGAAGAACACGAGAGAAAATTGGATTTAGAGCTCACTAGGACAAAAACCAGGGGGATCGAAAACAGAGTGTGTGAAATATAAAAGGAATAATTTGATAAGACTGAAAAAGGAGAAAGAAGAAACAGGAATATAGAATTTGATACTGAAATAAGTAAATGGAAAAAGCAAAAGATAGGGGTCAAAGACAAAAGAGAATGATGGAAATAAGTTGAACATTGACTTGCCAGAGGGATACAAATACACACACACATACATATATGTATAATTTGTAAATTGATGAAATTTTAAGTTGCATCTAACCAAAATGAACATGTCCCTGAGCCCTTTAAAAATGATATCTTCAATGCAGGCTGAGAAAAACATATGAAAAGTGTTTCATCTATTTTCCTCTATTTCAGTATCAGCTTTGTAACATTTATGCCAGATTTTTCTAAAACCAATTTGTGTTTCTTAATTTCCATTATCTGTTTACAAATGCATGAGAAAACAGTGAATGTATCACACATCTGCCCACATTTACGCCTTAATTTCTCCATAATTCTCTGTAAGACAAGCTCTTAAATATTGTAATAGACTAGCTCATTGGCACTGGTCATTACCAATGATATTCCAGGATCAAATAGTCCTAAAAGAAAATTCTGACTTTGTATTCCGTAAGTTCAGAAAAAGAATCAAAAAATAAAAAGTGTCTTCACCCCTTTTAAAAATATTCAAAATAACAGAATAACACAATTGCCAGTGGAAGGTGAAGATCCAAAATACATCACACAGCTGTCATGCTAGAAGGTTTTATTTTACCCCCAGTTTGGAAAAGATCACCATTCTTTTATATCAATAGCCCATTACATTAAATCAGCTAAATGCAAACATTAAGTTGTGGTACTGAGGGAATCTAGAATTGTCTATCTGGTGAAAACATCTACAGCCGCACAGAACAGAAAGGGAAGTGGGATGACAGCAGTTTCAGGTGCTGAGACACAATAAAAACAATGAGGAAAGAAAATGTTTGCTTTTTATGTCAACTGAGATGTCAGTACCCATTAATAAATCTATCTGCTAAATCTACTCTTATTCATGTGGGACATCACCAAGTTAAAGTAAAATAAATTATCTTTAATTAAATGGAATTGTCGTCTTCCTCCTGCTATCATCCCCAATTATTACATCCTAATCAGCTCTTTTGGGAGAAAGCATGAGAGAAAGCTGAAAGGCACATTTACTATAAACAATTTCTCTTTCTGTCAAGTGATGGAAATTTTTATTTTAAATATTATTTAGGACTACAAATTTTTTTTTACCATTTTTTTTGGTGAAACCAATTAAAACTACCACAAAATTCCAACTACTAACATATTACAACATCTGTAATTTGGTCAAAATAATAAAACATTCCTTTTATCCCCTCCTTTAGGTAAAATTCTGGAGACTGGATAAGGTAATACAAAATGCCAGTCACTTGTTTAATTCTTTTAAAATCTATATCTAGTTTTAAAAACAGGGGTCAACATTATGGAAAGGGTTTTCCTAGGGGAAAAAATGTCTAAACACATTAAAGCTTAAGGAATATTGTCATTTACAAAAATGGCAGACTGCTCTATTTACAAATGTTTTCTGATCTACTCTAGCACAATTTCCCCCCTGACCACACTACCTTTGTTGTTCCAGGTTGTTACCACAGCATCCCAAAAAAGTAATGACATTCTTACCAAGATTGCACGAGAGGTAGTGCATCAATAGAGCCAATATATTGATACTCTGATATCCACCAAACAAATGATGAATCATCAAATTAACTTCATAAAACCTCTATACTCCCTCCCCCACATAATATAAAAATAGCTGACATTTATGTGTATGGTTTTAAGATATGCAAAGTCCTTTATATACCTTAGCAACCCAGTGACGTAGGCAGAACCTTTATTAATATCCTCAACTTTGGAATGAGGAAACGAGAGCTCAGAGAGTTTAAAGGATTTGCCCAAGATGTGGTATAAACAGAATTTGAACCCAGGTTTCCCAACTCCAAGGATAGTGCTTATCCTACTTCTCCATCCCTCCTCCTTTTTCCAGTGGTGGTGGAGGATTAATTCAAGGGGAATTAGGCTGCATGTTACAATATATGCTGTTACGTATATCCCCCCAAATTCCAAGTTGCTTACTGTGCTGCTCCTTCTAACTGCTGAGTATGAGGCTTGGGGAGGGGATGGGGATGACAAAGTTTATTTTAAGGTCCTATAACAACCAAATCAACAGTGTTACCAAAATTGAGGGGTTTTTTTTCTGGCTAGAAAAGGTGGGGGTAGTGACTGTTTTCTGACTATTTAGTCCAATTTTTAAAAATGTATTTTTTTCAGGGTGTAGCACTGTTTTCATTTAGCATGGCTTTGAATTGCCGCCTACAGAAGTAAAAAAAGAAACCACAGCTATACAAGCCTGCTGACTTTCTTATAAAAGAACCAGTTTTAAACTTGTTTACACTACTGATTCCAAATGAATTCAAGATGGTGGCTAGTTAAAGAAAGAGAGACCATGCCAGAGAATTTGATCAAAGAACTTCAATTCAGCAATGTTCAGTTTTAATTGACCACTAATTAAACTACATTAGCCCAAGAAAAGTCTGTATCACTTCTGAGCAATGAAGAAAAGAATTCATTTAACCCTCTGTCAGTATGCTTTCATATGTGTTTGCTAAAGACAACTTCTCAAATATCAGTCATGAAGGGTTGTCCAGTAATAAATGCCGAAAATGATCTACAAAATTCAGTGAGGAAAAAAAAGCTCAGTTTCCAAATCTGTTTCTTAATTCTCTGGTGATGTAACCTTGCAGGTATAATTATCTTCGTTAAAGATACCTTTAAAGATGTCAGCGTACTCACTGGATTGCAAAGGGTTCCTTTAAAAATTGGATTCAGTCTATGGCATACTACCAGCCACAGTTTTAACTTTCCTGTCTTCTAGACAAAAATAGAGCAGATTTGCAAAATCATGAGAATTTTCAAAGACTTGGAACTCTCCTTCTGGGAAAAGTGAGTAGAGGAATGGAAAAAAAAATACCGCAACAACACCAAAAAAGCTCATTATAATTAAGACACATAGACTATATCAAAACATGATAGTGACATTAAAAGCCCACGTTAAGATAATTAATTTCAGAAAACCCTAATTGCAAAATATTCTGATTTTCGAACATTTCAACTCCCAATGCTCTCTCCCAGATACAAGATTCTTACAGAATTGCAAAAAAATAAAACATGAATAACGAGACCTTATTGCAGATTTAAGTCTGAACTGCAAGAAATAAGAACATACTGCTTTTCGACCTAGTGTTTATGATCTTTAAAGTCTCCTGTATTAAGTAGTAAATTCAGAGACCAAATGCACTACAATGTTAGGATATTAAGACTATAACCTTGGAAATGAAAGAAGTTTTACTGGGTTTTTTTTAAATGTTAATAGTAAGCAGAGCTTCTATTTTATAGCAATAAAAACCATTTTGCACTCTGCATCAAACAGTACTGCATCTTACAATTCCATAAGGTCATAGCACTCTTTGATGAGGGCTATACTTGTGGCCTCAACACACATTACATTTATCCTAATGATTTTTGGCAACCAACTACTGCATTTCATACAATAGAATTTAATGAATACCATATTTTTTTTTTACATTCTGCCAATGCTCATTAAAATGCACTTGTTTGTGCAATGCAATAGCTAGCTATAGGGAACCAAAATATTAATGCAAATTGGCATTTCTAAGTTTAAAGCAGTATTTGCATAACAGGAACTAAACATGGTACAAGCTGAAAGAGAGCACACAACACAAATGCCTCTTAACACCATAATTATTACAGGGAGAAATGAGGGTTTGTGTATACCAACAAGAGCCCAAGGATAAAGCATCTGCCAGTTTGTGACACTGTGAGATCCTGATGCTCTGAGAGCTTTTCTTACCAAGAAGACGATGGCTGAAAGATTTCACGATCATTTCATCTGATAAACAGAATAGGTACAAATCATAAGCAAGCTCGTTGACTTAAAAAAATAAAAGGAATAGGTCTAGAAATCTCTATCAAAGAAACTAAAACCTAGATTTAAAGAGATTGTGCCCATAGTATGAAAGGTTTTTTTTTTCCTTGAAGTATCTGCAAGAGGGCACCAAAGTTAGTTCTATGTACTAATAACTAAGAATTTGGACTTCTCATTAATGTAATGTTGTGTTTTTGTCTGGACACATTGCAGTACTTTAAAATGTCCACCACTGGCTCAACTATGCACGAAATGACCATGGGGAGATGTTTCCTTCACTTTCATTACACGCAAATAATATTCCAGCATGCTGTAGAATATCTTTTGTTTTGAGAAACTGAAGACTTCAAAATACATCTATTCATACAATCTAGTCACTCAACAACTTCTTGTTGAACACAGACTTGTGCTAAGAACTGAATAAGATAAGAAATGAGTATGAAACTCACTGGGGACAGATAGCAGGCAGTGGGTGAAATGGCTCAGTAAAAGTGCCAGGCAGGAGAACCGTGAGTAATAAGTATCACCAACGATGGCTACAAGTGGAGAGTTCAGTGACTACTTTCAGTACTCATATTTCTATAAGATTTTAAGGTTTACAAAGGATTTTCCTCAAAGTCCTGTGAGAAGGTAAAGTGAATTTTATCATTCAGATTTATAAAATGGGAAATAATTGAACTGAGGTTTGAAGAAGTAGGATGATGAAGCCACTGCCACACTTTTTTTTAGGGGGTATTTGAGGCAGGAATGAGCGCAGTTCTTCCAGGCTCCGAGACTACAACTTGACTTTCAATCACATTACTGTCGTGGTGATAAGATGGCAGCCAATCATGGAACCCCCATGATCTCTGAAGAATAAAAATTGTAAGTAACCCAAGAGCCAATCAAAACAACCATGAAAGGAATAATCAGGTTGCAATATCTAACCAAAGAGGACTTGCACAGACAATAAGGAATAATTGATATTATCAAGGTTGTATATGTATGCATGACCAGAAGTTTTGGTGAGACGATTATATAGAACAATGACAGTCAATCTAGGATGGCACAACAGTACTCCCCAGACTTAAAAATACCAAGAAGGCCGTCAGTACATTGGTTAAATCCTCTGCAGGAAAGTTACAAGAAAATTTGGGGAAAAAAATCATACAGAATGAATGAGAATGAATGGATGTGTGAGTGAACAATCTGTGAGGATGGAGGCAATAAAAGAAAATGCAGTATAAAACTAGGCTTTCTGAAGACCCTGTGAGGCTATGATTCAAAGATCAGAGATTTAGAGCAAAAGTTTTTAGTAACCTTTTTTGTATCACATATAACTTCGACAGTCCGATGAAGGCTATGGACTCCTCACAATAATGTTTGTTACCTGTATTTGTAATGGAAGGAAATGTTAAATTTCAGTTACAGGTTAGTGAAAATAAAGATGGAATTATTTTCCTATTCAAATTCATGGACCCCTGAAATCTAACCCAGATGCTAGATAAAGGACTTCTGATTTAGAGTTATGGGATACTTTGGAGTTTATCATGTTCAACTCTTTCATTTTATAATGAGGAACTGAGGTACCTTAGTACAGGAAAAATGACTTTCCAAAATCACACAAGTAATAAGTGGCAAAAGCAGACTCTGAACCCAGGTCATCTAATTTCAAATGTGGTACTCTTTCCACTCTACTATGACATTTCATAAGTAATCATTCATTAAAAATTGTTAAAATAAATTGTATGTTTTTAAAGGCCTATAGCAAGTTGTTTAAAATTTACATAAATAACGGTCCCTTAAAGTTTTTATCAAGAAAAATTTACCTCAACATTATATAAAGTTAAAATCCAAATTTTGACTTCAGATGAATAGACCAACTCCCATTTCTATAGCACTTCAAGGTATATAAAACATTTTCCTAATAGCAACCAAGAAATGGATACTGAAAATAATATTTATCCTCATTTCTACCTAAGTGGCCACTGAAAAAGATTAAGTGGCTTGCGTTAGGGTCACGAAGTTAGGAAAAATTAAAGCCAGGATTTTAACCAAGGTCCGCTGACAAGTCTCATGGTTTTTCAGTAATATCCACGGCCTCTACAACTAACTACAGCAGTACTCTGTAACATTAGAAACAGTACATGGGAAAGCAAACTGGATTAGGAGTCAAGGGATGTGTGTTAGAATCTCAGTTCTGCTCCTAATGAATTGAGTAACCTTGGGCAAATCATCTGGCTTCTCATGTAACAAGTGAGAGGCTGTATTTTGATGGTTAGAGGTCTTGCCACCTCTAAATTTATACTCTTGTGATTCAACTTAATAAGAGTACTTCTTCCAGCCCTACAAATCACAATGCTCCCTGTTTCGGGAATTGCTACTGCCCTGGTGGTCAACCTTATGATAAATCATTTCCATATAACAATGCTGGCAGATTTACATTCAAAACTTTCTAGATGGTAAAGTCTAAGTTTAGTTAATATAGCTTTTTAAGTCTAGATCATACAGTTATCATGAGGTCCTCGACGGGAAGGGGAGAGGTATTTAAAAGTAACAGACCAAGAATTACAGAATCCTAGTTTTCAAACTAAAAGGGACCTCATAGGACATCCTGTCCAGCCCTGTTCTCATACAATTCAGCAAAGAATGGTGACAACCCTCCCAAGTAAGGAAGCATCACAGAGGTGAGACTGGCACCTAAGTTGCCCTATATGAGATTCAGTGATCTCTCCACCACAACATGTGATCCTTAGAAGTTTTTAAACATTGAAGGGATTTTTTTTTTATACTACGCTTTTAAAAATATAGCAAATTTATACTCAAGTTTTGGGTGTGAAGTCAGTAAAACATGTCTGCCATAAAGTTTGTGATAACTTTGGGAAAAAGCTACTTAACCTAATCCACTTAAGTACTTAATATTTACACACTATGCAATAATTAATTATATTATATATTTTACTTATTGCTATTTAATTAAAATCGACTTTGCAAACCATAGGACTGTATATTAGCTACCATCATTGCCATCATTTTGGTCCTGGTTTCTTTGTAAAATGTGATGTCATTCTTCGAACTACTTCTTTCTCTTGTTCTTGTTGTAGAACAAAATTTGATTATGTATGTGGAAATGGCTTTGCAAAGTAAGATACATATGCAAGATAGTGTTATAATTATTCTTTGCTAATAACAAAATGTATTAAGGGGTTTCACTTTTATGCTGGGCAACATCACATAATAGAGTAAGCACAATAAGGTTGATTTTATGCTCAGTAAATATTGTCTGACTGTTAAAATAGTGTTCAGCCAAGCACCTTTAACACACGCTTCTCAAAGTGCACTATAAACACAATGTGATAGCAAGTGTGATTGTTTCAATTTTACAGATGGCAAAACTGAGACATATGGAAGAGAAGAGAATTTTTGAGAGTCCAACACAGACAACCAGTGATTGATCCAAGAAGGGAACCTTGGCAGGTCTGTTATATCCAGACTCAATGCTCTCTACTCATTAGACCTCACTGCCTTTTATTTAAAACAAATTGTAGTTATTCATTTTTTAAAAAATTATCAACATGAGGAAATGTATAAATAACAAAATCAATGAATTTATCAAAACAAACGTAATTAGAGTTTTTGGCCATTTGCTTGCTATCTAACTGGGGCTCATCCACACTGAATGGATAAGGATAAACTAAGTGGGTAGCATGGCTATAGACAAATTCAATTCTTTTAGTAATGAAAAGCAAATCACACTAATTATCAAATGAATACAAACTTATTTAATACTTTTAGGTAGAAATGTACCCCTTTGAGCTTGTTGCAGTTATTCTGTGGTTTCAGTTGTGTCTGACTCTTCCTAACTTTGGCAGATACAGGAGTAGTTTGCCATTGCCTTCTCCAGATCATTTACAAATAAGGAAACTGAGGCAAACAGGGTTAAGTGACTTACCCCAGGTTAACATAGTTGTTAAGTGTCCAAGGCCGGATTTGAACTCAGTTATTCCTGACTCTACTACTTGCACTATCTACTACAACCACTCAGTTGCCCTCTGAGCTTAGCCAAGTAAATATTATGTGGCCAGAGTAATATTAGCATTAAGTTAGAAAATGGAGTAAGAATAGTGTAGTATGGAGGCTTAGAATATTTGTTTTCATTAGAACTGTAACATCACCAAATATGAAAGACTGTTTGGATATGGAATAGTTCAAAACTAATCTGGTCCTCACAGAGAGCCTGGGGGTTGGGTAGAAAAGGAGGAAAACTATGTCTCATCATGACAGTTTTACATCTCAAACTATCACCAACACTGTGCCCAAGTCACCATTTTTAAACTGGACTCAAAAGAATTGGTTCTTGAGAGTATTTTTGTTTCTTTGTATTTGTTTCCTCATTGATTGATTCTGTACAGAATGATGAAGGTAGCACATTGCATGCCCCAAAATGTAAAAGATGTTTATTGAGTTGAAAAAGGAAGAAGTATGGAAGAAAAGAAAGGAAGTAGGACATGGGGACAGAGTGGTAACTCTGGAGTTAAGAAGGCTTAGGTTAAAGTCTTGCTTGAAATACTGTGTAGATGATACTGGAAAAGTCACTTAAACTTTAAGGCAACTAAGTTACAGAGGAGTTATAGACTGGCCTGAGTAAGCTTCCAAACAATGGGAATGACCTAAACGAATTAATTTACAGATTCAGACATAAATACATAAAGTATTGCTTATGATCAGAAGTGGTCACTTTCTCCAAAATTAGGAACAAAATACAGTATTAATATGCTTCTAGTTCAGAAAACCATCCCGTATTAGGTCCTGCTTTGTCAGGCTTATTTTCTACTGGTAGTCAGGCAAGGGGAAGAAGCTACTAGAGGAAAATGTCTTTAAAATCCATTTCTTTATTTTGACAATTACAAATGGCATTCTGGTGGATGGGGATTTACAGTGTCTTGAATTACAAAACACAAAAAGAATCTATCATTTTATTTCTAAACATTATTTCTGTTTTTTAAATGTGTTGCCCCATTAAGGAAATATATCCATATTTTGTGAATGTGTGTGTGATTTCATTGGTATAGGGAATCTTTGATGAGACATACAGGACTGTACTTGCTTTGCAACGTTTTGTCTTCAATAACTGTCTAGGGCATTGACAATTAACCTGTTAGTTTGTGTCAGAGGTAGGTCTCCTTGACTTGGATGCAAGTTCTCTATCTAATATATCCTATCACCTCAGTCCATACTTTTCAGGATGCTAAGGAAGAGCCACTCAAGTTGCCTTGACAGTTGCAAATATTTTTAGAATATGCAGAAAAATGTACATTATTGACCCAATATAAGCTACAGTAGCAGCTGCTCTAAGGAGATTTTTATTTGTTCACAAATGAGGTACTGTATTAACTAGTTCAAAAATGCTTATATTTTCATGGGAAAGCTTCATTTTACAGAGAATATACTGGGCACCACTGTGGCATATTCTGTAAAGAGAAATTCGGAACAGTTTTCTATGCATGCTATGATAGTTGTTACAAAAGTCCCTGAGAAAATATTTTAATGCTGCCAATAAAACACAGCTATCAATAAAATGGATTATCATGCAAGGAACTATTTGCTTATAAAATTAAAGGATCAGATGCATTACTTCTGAAGATATGCTTATATAATAACAAAATATCAATAGTGACTATCTTTTTTAGTGTTCTTAGAAATTCATAAAAACGTCAACCTCCTAGGGCATTTTTGCTTCCGAAAAACAAGCCTACTTCTCTCTTCCTGAATGTTTACTTAGTGTGTGCCCCATTTTGGTCTCCAGATATTATAGGGAGCCTCATCATCAACCTATAAACTCAGAACCAAATTATCCATATTCATTCTAGAAGCCTGTCATTTTGAATAGATCATTTCTGAAGTAATTTCATTAAGACATCTATGTTATAGGCTCACTTTTCCTGTATACATACACAATGGAAAAATTTCAATGCTCAAATAAAGAGGTTATTCTACTACTAATAAAAAGTTCAGAGAAAACCATAAACTGACATTATTACATAATCTATATAATTATGTATTTACATAGCTATCTTTCTATCGATCTATTCTTCCATTTATCATCATAAAATCTGCCACACTTGGAATTCTGATTGAGTTACACAGGTAAAAAGCCTAGGACTAGCCAAAAAGTTTAATCTACACAGCTCCCTATTGGCAATACATCTGTGCTGGAACTGTGTCCATAAATAATTTCATATCAGGCCAGCTGTAATTCAAATTCATTACATCACTGACTTCAAGAGTTTGAGAGTGGCTTGTCTTTGAATTTGACCAAGTCAACGCTCATTTAGTTGCTCTAGCACCTCGACATTGACATGACATTTTGCGGACTGGGAAGGATCTTAATGGCCCAACTAAATCCTGGAAGTGTTGTCTGACTCCCCAAAAGAAGCATAAAAATTTGCAAAGTGAGTAGCAAAAAGCTAAAAATATTTTATGTAAAACAATTATGCTAAGGCTATCTAAGCACATTCCTCTTTTTCCTGATTATTTGCATAACCTAAAAATAATGAGAAAAAAGATAAAGATACCATTTCTACTATAAAGTTTTACTGTACATCTCTTTTTCACAGTCATTTCTCAAGAGCAAAGCTCTAGCTTATTTTAGAGGTTAAGAACTCAATTATCCTTAAAAGAGTTTTCTTAAGTTTTATTAAGTATCCTGAGCAGTCTCATTATTTGAGAAAGTTTAGAGAAGTTGATGTGTCATTATGTTAACATTTTTAGATGAAAGTATTTAAAAAGTATGTTATTTATCACCTAAAGTATAAGCATGAGCTTCATCGAACCATTCTCTGCTAGGAAGTGGGATTAGTAGATTCATATCAGTAAGCTTAATTTTACAGTTACCTTACTTAAGTTTTTAATATAACACAGGTCTTCTTTTCAGGTGTTAATAGAAAAATCAATTTTACATCACAACAGCTGTGATCACTTTAAATACCACAGCTGTCATAAGTTGAACATAACCAATTTGAACATCTAAGGTTATGTTGCAAATGTAACAAAATGAAAGCTTGATGAGCCTCATGATTTAGCCTCCCTCCCCCACCCCTCTAAGCCAGACTCCCAGTAAACTACTACAGAAATAACCTACGTACTTTAAAATTCAGTTTTTATTTCTGCCCAAGTCAGCCTAAGAATGGAAATTCAATTTCATTTTTCTCTAACAATATTGCTGTGTAACTGGAAAATATGCAAAAACAGTATTAAATCAGGTAGCATTAAGTTAAGGAGCTGCTATTGAAATTGAGAATTTAAACATTTTGTTAGGAAGTGAGGAGGATACATGAGAGTTATAAGGTGTTTTTAAATGCTGGGAATTTCAATTATTGTAGAGAAAAAAAATGAAAATAAATGATTAGGACCTAATTAGCATCAATTCGTAAAAATCATCTGTTCACTTCTTCAAAAATTCACCCTGGCAGGAAGAAACTTATAATACAAAACTTACAAGTTAAGGTGAAAAGCAGATCTAAGCTTTCCATCCCCAACCCCTACCCCACCAGTTTAAATCCTGGGACATTGTGTTTATATTTTTTCCAGGTTATTAAGAATATAATATATACTAAAATGCGCTCGGCGAAAGAGATTTCATTCATTGGCACTCAGACTTTTGGTTTCTCAATGTGAAATCATCTAGGGTAGTGGATATATATCATCAGTATAGTAGGGAATTAGCTAAACATATATTGTTAGCAATATAATAAGGAATGCAAACACTCAAATAAGGTCAGATGTTTAAGAAGAGACATGTGCATTAAAGAGAAAAAAATTAAACTAAAACATGTCTATACTCACTGCATATATTCAAATCTTTTTTTCCTGGCCAAATTCTAAATTCAGATAGTTGCTCATATTTTAAATTCTGCCTAAATTCATGTTAAATCGTCTTTCTATCTCTCCTGATTTTCATCTACATCATTCTCACTGGTTTACTCTTTGGAGATAATAGATGACTTCATTTGGAATTTGAAAACTTCCACAAAAAAGCCGAAACAACATACGAATTGTGTTCAGAGAAGACTTAGGAAGCAGGTTGCAGTAAGTCCCCTTCCCATTGCTTGCATATGAATTTTCAGGCGGCATAAAGAAGGTTGGAGGTTTCAGTTACCTCAGCATAAGAAATAAGGCCCCCAAAGTAAAGCTACACTTTTAAAACATTTATCCTCCAACCAACATCACACAAAGGAAGCCTGAGAAAACAGCATTCATCCTCCTCATGGATGTTGCGCCTCATCTACTGAATTGTAGTAACAGGTGCAGTAATGATAATATGCCGGGCAATCAACTTTTTTCCTCTGATTTGTCAGTTTAGCTTAATAATGCCATTAGGAATGTAAACATTTCTGCAATTTATATTTAAAAGTCAATAAAATAATGGGGTACAGAATTTATCCTTTTTAATTTTTTAAGTAATACATTTGATTATTTTAATCACGTCAGTACTTAACTGGATGGGGTTTAAATATGCATGTAACATCAATTTAATTTGTTTTATTCGTTAGAAAAGCTATTGAGCAATATGCCAGTATTCCTTTTAAAATTGTGGAGCACATTCTGGAAAAGGGGAGGATGGAGCACCTCTGCTATTATTCAGCCTTTGAGGAAGGAGGAATTCTGAGCTTTCAGAAATCTCTTATTAAGCATAATTTTTTTTAAAAAAATGTGAATCAAAGTGGGGAAATCAAAGTATAATAACTGTATAACTAGTCTAAACAATAAGAGCTTTACATACTGTGGAAAAACTTTACTGGAGCTTCTGTAACATTAGTGTGGTTGGTAAAGGCATCAACTATTTTTAAGACTGTGAGATTTTTCTTAACATAGCAATTCCCCCTTGAACAGGCTTATTATTGCTGCAGTTGTGCAGCACTCTATAATTCTCACCCTTACGTTTCTGGAGGTGAAAAGCCAAGTCAAATGTTAGCCTAGATCGTTAACATCCTTTTATTCATTTTCAGGTCAGCTACAATGGAAGCAGCTGTAATGCAACTTTACCCACACTGCCCTACCAATTACTTCAACCATGCCCTCTCTCAGGATGAGTGTAATTTGGTCTCTATGAGAGCTCAGCCCTAGGTCTCTGGAGGATCAGAGCCAAAGCTTGGCTTTTGGGAGGGTGGAGTGTGAATTGAGATTGCCAAATATAATTCCTTGACATCTCAGGTGTTTTAACCTACTTTTCCCTGTTTTATGCTGATATCCTAATAAAACAAGGTAGATATTTTAAATAAATTAAATCTTATAGACTATTTCACCTTTTCTCCAGGCATCTTATAAAATGTTGCCAGCACAATGCCAAAAATATTTGGATGGCAGTGACTGATTTGCATATAACAAATACTGACACAAGAAAGCAGAGTTTGAGGAAAGCTAGCTAAATAATTCAAAGTACCTGAAATTTAAAATGACATCAGAAATATGGATTTATACATTCTAATCCATATCAAGTGTGTGATATAAACACATTTGTTATCAAAAGACTGTCAACATTCAGTTTGGCACATGTGCCATGGAAAACCAGACATTCGGCATTGCAAATAAGATTTCCAAAGACACATACCAAACCATTTTCAGCTCATATTAAACAATTTTAATTTTATATATGCATACATAGAAAATCTCTGTCTCTCACCCTACATACATATGTAATACACATAAGCCTTTTGTACACATTGGATAAAATATGATCTTTTTAATAATATACATTTTTTCTAAGGTATTTTAGACTTGTGTAAGATCATAATACACCATATAATTGAAGACATATATTAAAATATTTTACATCCTTAGAAATACAAGTTTCTGGAGGGCCAAATAAGAAACTTTCTAGAGTACTACTTCATCAACTGAAATAAACAAACAAAAAAAGAGAATTATTTGATTCTTTTCCTGGCAGTGCTCATATATTTTTCTTAGCACCTTAATAACTGTTTGGCTTCAGATCTATGAGAGTATTTCAGATTATAAATATTTTATAATCACATAGAATGTCAATTATGTTTTTTAAAATATATATGTTCATCCTATTAAAAAATCACATTGTAGCACCTAGGATTTGATACTTCACCTAAAATTTCCTGTAGATCGGTGGGAAAGGTATTTAAAGACTGTGTCAACTATTAGAGTTTTTGCTCATAACCTCTTTGCCTGTTCCTAATTTAGATGAAGTATCTCTACTTAACTTAGGTAGAGTTAAGTGCTACCTAAGATATGTATGTGGTAGGATCCTGAGAGTCCAGAAAGAATTTCAGACACAGAGCTTCATCACTTACAAAAACACATTCATTGTGGGGAGAACAAACCTGATTTGGAACACTGGTAATACTGCAGTGAAGACCTGTTCATTCCCAAATAAAGAATAGTTTTTATGTCCTGAGTATCCCACAATTAAAAGGACAAGAGTGTGTCTGATCTTCAATACTATTTGAAAATGGCAAGAAAATTTGGATCCCAATCATTTCCAACACAAACACAAGTTGCATTTTAAATCTATTCCTGACTAGAAACTAAGATTCTTTGTAGATAGGGTGACTAAGTGCATGGTTTGTAACCTGCACATTTATTCTGTAGGAATAATAATATTGCAATTACTTTCCCAATGGCATAGCTGTGTACAGACACTTGGAAAAGAGTTAGTAAACAAAAATCCAAAACATATCCGACTAAATATGACAACATCTGAATAAATACTAGCCAAAAATATAATAGACATTTTCCATAAAAACTTACAAGGAAGATATCAAGCTCTGCTGTGCTTTGGAAATTTTATAGTAAAAGGAGTATAATGCAAACCACATTTATAGTGGAACAGGAAACAAACAATTCTTCTGCACAATTTCCTGTAGATCAGTGGGAAAGGTATTTAAAGACTGTATCAGCTATTAGATTTTTTGCTCATAACCTCTTTGCCCCTTCCCTAATTCATTTCCATCTCTTTTTTGATGTAATCTCAACAATACAACTATAAGATGGCTTATTATTAAGAAATCAGAAGCATATTAAATGATTTTAGGACATCCACAAATTCAGAATTAAATATAATTCATCACATCTATAACATATTTATATTTTCTTCATAATAGATCAGCACCACAAAGATGTTAACAATGGCCTTTTTGATGATAAGTATCATAACTGAAACTTAATCAGATGCATAAGAACAAAATGGAGGCACATTATCAAAATTAAGTGTCTAGTAGATTTTACTAGTTTAAACTTTAAGTAAGCAACATGGAGGCATGTTTTATTTTAAAGAATCTCATATAAAATGGAAAATCTATTCTTGATACTATATTTAGAAAGATAACAATGGATTCTTTAAAAAAGTCAATGCTATATTAATAAGATTTTAAAACAAATAAGTGTGAAATGAGAAGTTTTTTAGATGCAGGCACACTGAAATTTCAATACATACACTTTTATATGATATTTTGCCTCTTCTCCATTAGTGGGGAGCTTCAAAATGATATCAGTTCATGAAATGATAAACTGTTCTATAAAAGCTACTAAGCCAAAAAAGTGATCTGTTTGTACTGGTTACTTTCATTTCTACTCACAATTCTGAAAATAGTAAGTACATAAATTATTCCCCTCCTTTTCTTAAAGCATCGAATATAATTTGCATAGTTGACATAAGATGGAAAACTTTTCACTATAGTATTACCTGACTGTGACTGTCCAAACTAATTTTGGTGTTTATGAAGATAGAAGTGCAAGCAAAATCTATTTTAAAATGTTGCCTCTTAAAGATAAGTAGTGCACATCTCATGCCTAAATGTTATCTCAAATTATTATACTACACATTGAGTAATTATGGCATTATTAAATAGTGATTTTTGGAATAAAGGTTTTTGCTTTAGATGAGGAAACAAAATTTCCCAACCTTTTTATAGGAAAATCTTCAAATAAAATGAAAGGATTCATATGGCAACATAGTTTTGTATTTTGGAATGAAGCAGGGGGTAGGAATTTGTTCTTATTTGCTCTATATTATTGATATCAAGAATGGATCTATACATTCATTTTCATTTATGAACTTTAGGAAGTTGAAAAGCTGCATAATAAGCCCTGGAGACAGAATGTACACACAAAAACTCATTACCATCTACTTTTTGAGATTTGATGACTTGACAAATAACTATTTCAAAACAACTAGTTTGAGACGCGGTTTGAAGCTTGTTAGTATAAAGCAAAAAGAACGATTGCAATAATTATAGGTTTCTCTATACGATTTAACACATGCACATGCTGGTGAGAGTTGATGATTTGATCTTAAATTACCATTACGAGAAAATTTCACCACTTTTGTTTTTAATTTCATTCTCAATAATTTTATCTTTATGGGCTTGTGATATTTTAACATGTGCTATTTGACCAAATAATTACTTATTAAAATCCTAGCTTGATGGAAGTGTAAGCAGCTATAAAAATCTAATTTAAAGATTAAAACTACACTGATTCCAGTCCAGTTAATGCTGGATGATAGTTATATCAGGATGGAGTATACACTCAATGTATCAGACTAATGAGACTGTAGATAGGAGGCTTTAAAAAGGATGTAGTGATTTATTAGGCTAGAAGAAACTTCCCTGTTATACTAATAACAAGTAATCCTTTTAAATGTTATTTTTGGATGAATATGACATTAGGCAAAAATGAATTGTCTCTAAAGAAAATTACAGTCATCCTTGAGTTAATTTCAGCAAAGCACTCACCTGAGGTAAGGTGTAGATACTCCTCTCCTCCCTCCCTCTCAGCAGACTTTACCTTACAGTCACATTCAACCATTCTTGGCCAGTTCCAGTTTTATAATTTTTAATAGGGCTATCTTTTATAGAGTCCACATTTCAAGAAAACTACGCATTTTTGAAGAGTGAGGAAAACAATTTGCTAGGGCAAGGTAGAAAGGAAAATCTTTAATAATTCCGGGCAATAGAAAATTCAAACTTTCCTCTGTTTTTCTGAAAATATTTAAGGTAATTTTGTTCATTCTAATGGAAAGTTAGAGGAAAACAGCTTTTGTAGATCCTAGAGGTATGATTTTTTTTTAAAAAAAAAATTGTTGATATGCTTTAACTGTCCTCGCCTTTTCATAGCAACCCA
>CM053769.1:671937364-671949864 GCA_028658325.1 Potorous gilbertii | reverse complement strand
GTTTTGTTTACATTAAATATTTTCCTGCATGTTTCTTAAATGTTTAAATTCTTTTACATTACTTTTTTTAAGGTATAAATATTTTTAATTGGGCTAGAGCTTTACATACTTATAAAATTATCTCTTGAGAATGTGACTGGCAAGTTCATATTCAAGTACAGATTTGGATCAGATAAGGTATAATGGATTTTTAAAAAATCTACAAAATTATTTTTGAGAAATGGAAATCATACAATTATTCAGATAGGACCATTAAGACTGAGCTTTAATGAACGCATGGAGAAGAATATACTGTTTCATGTGCTTGTGGTAATAAAGTACAGTAATTAACAAAGATGTAGGATTCTGAAAGCTAATCTCTGAATTTCAACCAATGAGAAAGGAAATTTGTTACAGTTCAGTTATATTTCATTTTTACTTTTTCTGACCTTAGAGCATATGTCTATCATTAAATACAAGTCAGGGTTCTACAACTTAGGCTCATTTTCTCTGACCAAAGACTTTGAAATTTTTAGGACACAAAAATATATTCAATGGGAAATTAAATCCCTATGTTTTAGGTGTGTGTGTGTGTGTGTGTGTGAGAGAGAGAGAGAGAGAGAGAGAGAGAGACAGAGAGAGAGAGACAGAGAGAGAGAGACAGAGAGAGAGAGAGAGAGAGAGAGAGAGAGAGAGAGAGAGAGAGAGAGAAAGAGAGAGAGAGAGAGAGAGAGAGAGAGAGAGAATGAACATTTTGGCCTGGGTCAGTGATTTTAAATAGTTTAAGAAATCCAAGTGTGGATAATTCCTCCACAGGATGGAGACCACCAACTCATCTCTGACTTATACCCTTACAGAGAGTTGCTTGAGGTTAGTGGGCCCATGGTGGGTCAGTACACAATTTTCTGACTCCAAGACCAACCTTTCATCCAATATACCATGCTGCCTCTCACATTTTAACAATAATAAGAAAAGTCAGTGTGTGTGTGTGTATATACTTGTTAGCATACACATTCTCTTAGAGAAGCAGTTACTTGTATGACTAAAGTGAAAAAGAATGACAATTAACCACAACAAAAATGAGTCTACTACTCCCTGTAAGTTAATTACTAATGTATAGATGTTAAACACAGAATAGTTTTTGATGATAATTAATTCTACTCTATAGAAAAATGAATCTTTTAAAAATGGATTCTTTTTCTTAAAATTATTGATCAATTTTTAAAGTTTCCACATTATTCTTTCTTCTTCTGAGGTACACAGTTTTTGGATTTTCCTTATAGAGTTTAATAATAGAAATGAAGAGTCGGGGTCACCATCTAATCTTGCTGTTTAGGATTAGGGTACACTGAACTTTAAAGACACTATTCTGTATGCTTTTTTTGAGAGTAACCATAACATCTTCCACAATTCACTATATGAAGGAGATTCTCAATAAATACTTGTTGCATAAATAGATGAATCATGTAATTCTGAAGTCCTATAATTCAAAGGGATTTCTTCTAGGATTTATTCACTCAACACTTCTGTACTCTTCCTGTACCTCACTTTATACTTTAAGAACATAAAGAAATATAAAACCAGTTTGTAACCTGAGAAAACTTATGATCAGGTTTAAGAGAAATGATTTACATAGACAAAATTAAGTAAAAATAAAACTAAATTGTTACACTTTGGTTAAAAAAGGCAGACAATTTAACATACACACACAACTCAATTAGGAAAAAACTTGTCATTTTGTTGAGTTGTAATAAAACGTTTGACAGCTAGGTGGCAGTGGATAGTGCTGAGCCTTGAGTCAGGAAGATCTGAATTCAAATGTAAACTCAGTTATGTGATCCTGGGCAAGTCACTTAACCTCTGTTTGCCTTAATCCCTTGAAGAAAAAAGTGGCAAGGCACTCCAATATCTTTTCTATGAAAACCCCATGGACATGACTAAACAACTGAAAGACCACAAAATAAAATGTTCACTTACAAATTGAAGGCATTATTTTTTTCAAGCACTATTGAACTGGCTCTAAGTTTTGGTTGAAAAGACTGTCCAAAGTAATTGTGAGAATTCAGAAGGTCAAAGATACCTATTCTATCTAGAGAACATATAGAGCTCCATGACTCTTTCAATATGATGGTCAAAACCAACGAATGCAGTTTATTATGGTGGCTGTCTAGAACTGACTACCATACCCCTATGTAAATGAGGATTGCCAACAAATAGTTCTGTTTAAAATGTCGCATACCTAAATGAATACTTTCCAAATGTTGTTATTTAATTCCAGAACATCAACTACCATGTGCTAAGTGTGTCCAGATCAGAAAAATACATTAATCATGCATTTCTATCCTGGGAAACTACTTTCCACCCAATATGGACTTTGGTCTATCACAAGTCTTCTGGTAAAAAAGAAGAAACCTCTCAAAATACATATAAAAGTATCTGACAAAAAACAGATTTTAAAAAACGATAAGTAATGTTTGTTGGTGTTTTAATCTCTACATGCAGTATTTTCAGTTTTGCATCTGGACATAACATAGTGCTTAAGGGATTTTCACTGAGCCTGGCAAAGGCAGTTATTCTACATCACTTGTAGTTGATCCAGAAAAATGTTATTAAGGAATGCTACTAAAAAGTTAAGCCCACAGTTTTTGCATTATCCCAGCAGGAGTCAGTATTTTGGTATACCAAAGTGTTTTCAGAATTTAATTCATAAAATGAACTAAACAATGATGGTCAGTTTTCACATAAAGATTTATGTTATATACATTACAATGAATTTTCAACAAGCTAATATCCATAGCTGTAGAGTAGCTAATGTACAACATCTAATGTTAACAGTCCAGAAGAGGGGCATAGTGTCATAGTGGAATGGTCTTTGGAATTAGTAAGACTTGGGTTCAGATCCTGTCTCTGCTACATATCAGTTGTGTGGACCAAACAGTCTTCAAAGGAATCAATTATCCAAACACTTTAAACTGGCTCCAAACTCTGTAAGATTCTAAATTACAGATGAGTTGTGGTTCTGTCATTAGGATGGAGTTTCTACAGAGAGGATGTCCAATCACAGGTCTGCGTAACACACACACACACACAATCCCTCCACTTCTTTTAGGTGAGAACAGTTCAATTAACCCAATCATAAACAAAAAAGATCCCATTTTGACAGTGAAGGTTTAATGAACCACAAAATCATAGGGATGTAATGATACTAAACATTAACTGGCTTTTCAGATCAACAATGGATTTGTTTGGACACTGGACACAATTAGCCTATTGTTGAACATTGTAAGATTCCCATACATACACTGAGTCACTGATGACTGTAAAATTAAGACAATTCCCATTATTATCTTAAAAGGCAAATGTTTGGACCATCATACAATGTTCTTTGTACTCTTTAGTTGGGGCATATTATGTATATATTATTCTATGTATGTATGTATATATTATTCTAACACAAGGGCCCTTTTTGGCCATGATGCTTTAATTTGTTACTTCATGTGTTAGGTAAGGTAGAGACTATCCTGAAATAAATATCCCCCCTGCCTTCCTCTGGAGGAAGATCTGTGACATAGAACTACCACTTATATTAATTACAGGGTGGCTAGGTGGCTCAGTGGATGGAGCCCTGAACTTGGAATCAAGAAGATTCACATTCATGAGTTCAAATTTGGCCTCAGACACTTGCTAACTGTATGATCCTGAGCAAGTCACTTGACCCTGTTTACCTCAGTTTCCTCATCTGTAAAATGAGCTGGAGAAGGAAATGGTAAAGCAGTCAAGTATCTTTGTCGAGAAAATCCTAAATGGAGTCACAAAGAATCAATAAAAATACTAATTTCAGGGGAAAAGAAAGGGATTCTCTGTTACTTGAGGAATGAAGGTGATGGGGATACACATTCTTCATCAATAATAACACATTATAGTCATAAAATGTTTGAAGATTTACAAAGTGCTTTCCTTATGCAATCTTATGCAGCAGGGCTTCCTGGCTTCTTTCAAGACTCAGCTTCAATCTCATTTTATGAAGAAAGAATTTTCCATTCTTTCCCGTTCCTACTGTTACTCCCTTCCCTCTGAGATTACCTTCCACTTACAAGATATAAATAAATCCTACATGTATGTTTTTCGCATGTTGTCTTCCTTACTGAAAGATGAGCTTTCTAAGGATAAGGGTAATTTTGTTTTCTCCCTTCATATCAACAGGATTTAGCACTGTGCCCAGCATACAGAAAGCTCTTAATAAATGCTGACTAGCTCCTTGTATGAACACAAGGGCTGACAAAACATGACTCCCAGGCTTGATTCTATCAACAAATTCCGCTACTAAATCTGGTGCAGGGTCTATGTACACAGAAGGTTTTTGTCCTGAAAAGTGGTCTGTTTTCATATATATTCAAGAAATGTGGGATATCATTCCTGAATTAAATAGTTATTGAAATACTATTTTGAAATAATTTTGCATTGACAAAACAAGCTATGTCAACTCTTTTAAGAGAAAAAGCTTTTATCTCTATGGACTTCAATTTCTCTATCTATGAATTGGGGCTGAAGAGGATACATCTCATATAACCTTATAATATGGAAACTTACCCAAACCCACACTGATTTGGAAAAGCACAATCAACTAATTAACAACAAATCTCCATGGTTTCCACGGATGTATGGCAGGATCATAGGAAAACACAAAGATGGACCCACCAAATTCTTGCTACCATCTTCAAAACACTTCCACTGAATATTTTGTAAGCATCCCAAAGCTAGGTGAGGAGTATAGAAAGAAGAAAAACGGTAAAACTTGCTCTCCCAGATCTTGCAAGATTTCCCTCAAGCATGAATAAATAATCAATATGACAAGGCAGAAGGTAGTAACAGTTCCTCCAGTGCAGGGGATGCTACAATTTCGTTTTTGGATCCTCAGAACTAGTTGAAACTGAATAGCAAAATAAAGATGCAGAGTTAAGTGCTTTAAGAAATTTTGAGGAAGGAGAGAAAACTCACTTTCAGGTGGAATTGGGAGCATGATGATAAGGGATCCATCAAGGCTTTTGCAGACAATTCTCAAATCATGGCAGACGCTGGCCTAAGTGGTAGAGGACCTTCTTCACTTAGTTCAAATTCTTCTTCATAACTGGTCTTATATGTTTGGGTTTTTATGGTCCAGAGTCCAAAAGATACCATGTATTACACACATCAACAGATCATCTTCTAGCCAATAATCTACAAGACACACTGACACGGTGGCTGTGTGTCAACGGAACTCAAACATGCATCTCAAGTCCAACAGAATATATGCTACTCTAATATGAAACATTACTATGGTGCAGCCTGAACAAAGAAAATGGAAGTCCAGAGTAGCTGTCAGTATCAAAGCACACAAGAAAATTTCCAAGAGTTAATCACAGAGCTAACTCTTCTTCCCCACGTTCATATAGCAAGACCTGGAACTGTTAAAGTGGATTTCTATCATGTTCCTTAAAAATATGATAAAGACTATGTAATGAAACTGCATTTTCAAGAGATAAAATGAAATCTCTTTTTTAATTTCCCTCTCACCCCAACTCCAAGGGCCAGGAAAACAATCCCCACCTCCGCGCCCCTGGGATGCATGGAATGTTCTTGAAAAAAATCTTCATCCTGACCTAGTATAACTGGGGGCATGCTATACTCAGCCGGGCCAAGAGTTCAGAACAAAAACAAACCGTTTCTATTCTGAGACACTGAAGTGGTATCTCACTTACTGGACAAAATAACAACAGAGACAGAGGAAGCTGGCTCAAATTATGGTACTTCCCTAGATAAAGGGAGCCATGCGTTTACTACATTTACCTGAGCCAAATGAAAGTATGAGGCAATTTTTTCCCCCTCTAAAAAAAGTTTGGAGACACATTTTGTCCTGAAATATGTAAAATGAACTCTAGTAATATCGAGGGGAAGTCCTGGGTATATATGTATGTATGTATGTATGTATGTACATATATATATATGTATATGTATATTTTTTTCTGGGAGAGGAAAGTTTTCCTTTTTGGGACCTCTAAATAGTATACTTCAGCAAGGCCTCCCTCCAAAAGGCACAAGGGGGGAAGGGATAATTACCATAGCATCTGGATACAGATGAAAATACATTTTTAAAAAGACCCTCAATAAAAATGGGCCTATCTATGCATTAAACAATAATCAGGCCAACTAAAAATAGCCTTCCTTTACTATTAAAAGTGATTTCTTTAGAACATGAAATTTCTTTGTTATTCTAAATAGATTTTTCAAGGTTTTGTAGCTACTTATGGAAATGGCAACATCAATGCTTTTAATCATAAGTATGTTGAAAAAAAAGAAGACCTAGATTTCACTATCAGCTTGGCTAGTTATACTTGCAAGACCTTGGGCAAGTCACTTCAACTCTGAGTCTCCTGAAAAATAATGGTGTTAGCTTAAATGGTATCTAAAGTTCCTTTTCCATTCTTGATCTTAGGATCCTCTGCAAGTATCATATAATTTTATAATAATATAAGCAACAATGAATTATAAGGTGGGATGAAACATAAAATTCATCAGATCAGTATCTATTAAGTGAATTATTGATTAGAGCAAATCAACCTAAGAATTTAAATAAAGATCCCTAAAATAACCCCAGATGCCCAGCATCCAAATAAGGAATATTGTGCACATTTATAAAATAAGATTGAAATATATTTGTATGTTTTCACTATACTAACACAGAACAAAAGTTGAATATACTGTTTCAGTAAATACTAATAAAACCTAAAACCTTTCATTTCTAGGTCATCTGACTCTAGCTTAGGTGAGCAGGAAAAAATTATTAAAAATCAATTGCACCAATATTCTTGATGACTCTCATTCATTTCTAAATGGACAGGTTAAAACCTCTGTAGGGTTACTAATTAGTGCTGATCTCTATGCTAAAACTGGCTACTGACAAGTACAGTCAGGAGAGTCACCACCAACCTTTTAGGACAAAGGGTTGCATTTTTCCAAACTTTTATCCTGGCACTCTTGTCAATTAAAAAAAAGACAAAAGCAGTCTGAATAAACAATACTGACATCTATCTTAAAATGAGCTGAAACTTGGAAAAGGTCAATCTTCTGCACTGTTCACTAAGTTGTATGGGGAAGCCAAAAAAAAGTGGGAATTTTCTTTGCTATAGAAACTGGCATTTTCTTCCGACATCTGCACGTACTTGAAGAGGTTGAGGTAAGTATTGTATTTCCACTCAAAAGATGTGACTAAGTCAACAAGCAATTATTAAGCACTTACTATATGCCAGGCACTATGCTAAATTCTGTAAACACAAAGAAAGGTACAAACTATCACTGCCTTCAAGGAGCTCACAATTTCATGGGTGGAATCAAAATGCAAACAACTCTATACAAACCAGATGTTTTAGGGATACATTGGAAATAATCTCAGAGGTAAGATCCGAGCATCAACAACGAGAAAAGGTTTCCTCCCAAAGGTGCTATTTTAGCTGAAACTTGAAGGAACCCAGGGGGTAGAAATAGGAGGGAGAAAATTCCAGGCATGGCCAAGAGCAGGCGAAAATGCAGAGGCATAGGATGAGAGGGTCTTATGTGGGGGACAGCAAGGATTTCGGAGACACTAGATTAGAGTATGTAAAGGGGAGTAAGAGGTAAAAAAGATTGGAAAGGTGGAAAAGGATCAGATTTTGAAGGGCTTTCAAAGACAAACAGCATTTTATATTTGATCCTGGGACCAAATAGGAAGGCTTTGGAATTTCTGAATAGGGGAATAACATGGCCAGAGCTACATTTTAGGAATAGCACTTTGATAGTTGACTGAAAGACAGTCTAGAATGTGTGTGTTTGTCCTTTGTTGCCGAAGACCATGCTATCAGAGAAATAATGACATGAGTTGCACTTGACTTCGTTTTGAGTGAGGGAGGGCTGTGCAGGTCACCAGCCTCACTTCTCCTCCAGAGCCAACTGAATCCAGTGACCAGATATTCATCAAGATGACTGGAGATGACCCAGGATGAGGCAATTGGGGTTAAGTGACTTGCCCAAGGTCACGCAGCTAGTGAGTGTCAAGTGTCTGAGGGGAGATTTGAACTCAGGTCCTCCTGACTCCTGCACTGGTACTCTATCCACTGTACCACCTAGCTGCCCCTAGTCTCAAGTGGATAGAATCAGAGAGGTCAACTAGGTTCATGCAGTAGTATAGCTGTGAGGTAGGGAGGGGCTGAACCAAGGGGCAGTAGTGTTAGGAAAGAAGACAGGGTACACAGGAAAGATGCGAAGGTAAAACTGACAGGACTTGACAAATACACTGGATATGGGGGGGGAGGGGAAAATGAGGATGATGCATAGACTGAGCCTGAGCGATTGGAAGGATGGTATGATACCCTAGTCAGTACCAGGGAAATCTGGATGAGGAATTTTGGAAGGTTTGGAGGGTAGACAATGAAGTCAGTTTTGGACATGCTGAGTTTAAGATGTTGCAAGACTTCCCGTTAGAGATGTAAAGTATAAAATTGGAGATGGGAGACTGGATGTCAGAAGAGAGGTTAGAAGTTAAGGTTAGGTAAATGGGAATCATCTGCATAGAAATGATAATTAAATCCATGAAAACTGATATTATCACCAGGCAAAATAGCATAAGGGAAAAAGAGGAGAGGGCACAGGATAGAGGCTTGGGGGAATACCATCTGCAGATACTGATATTTTGGTTTTTCTAGGTTTACCGGTGAGAAAGGATTTATTTATCCCTCAGGTATTAATATAACCTACTCCCTCATTATTTTTTTTCTTTTGATTGAATTTGTGATTTCTTTAGAGTAGGAAATGTCTTCTACCAATGTGTATTTACATATATTCACAACTTATACTCTTAGACCCTTGCCTGAGGCACTGAAGTTAAGTGACTGGCCTAGGGTCATATAACTAGTATTTATCAAAAGTATGACTTAAGCTCAAGTCTTCCTGATTCCATAGCCATCCTTTTATCCATTGCAAAACATACCTTGTCCTCTGTCATTTATAGAGGAGGAGACAGATGCAGGTAAGTTAAGTGACTTGCCAAGTTCACCAAGGTAGTATGTTTCAGAGAAAGCACTTGAATGAATATCCTGTTTCTCCAGATATGGTGCTGCTTCCACAGTACCAAACTCCCTCTATTAAACCAAAGTATACATATATACATACCTATATATATATATATATCATCAAAATCATCATCAATTTAAGGATACATCATAAAACCATACCACACCCCCATCTCAGAGCTTTCTCCAGCCTCAGTTGAAAACCTGTTTTTCTTCATGGTAACCTCATATGGATATGAACTGATTTTAACCCAACTCTGCTTCGTGTGTGTGTGTGTGTGTGTGTGTGTGTGTGTTAAAATCAGTTTTCCCTAAATTGACAACTATATTAGATGCCCTAAATTGGCAACTACAGAGTCCGATTTAATATATCAATAAGGAAATGGGTTTACCTGGTACAGCTGCCTAGTGCTCAGCTAAATCCCTCCTCGCGTTAAGCCCACATTTCTATATCTTCTGGTTGTACTATGTGATACAGTGGATAGAGCACTGGGGCCGAGAGTCAGGAAACCTTGAGTTCAAAATCAGCCTTCGATATTGACTCGCTGCGTGACCCTGGTCGAGTCACTTAACTACTATTTGTTTCAGTCTCCTTATTTGTGAAATGGGGGTAATAACAGTATCTCTCAGGGTTGTGGTAAGGACCAACTAAGATAATAGTGCCTGGCACGTAGTAAGTGCCATATAAATGCAATTTATTATTAATTTGGCTAATGACAGCTAGAACTCCAATAGCTCTTAGGGAGCAATCTCACTTGCCACCACTGGAGCTGGTGAAAGGATCAACGAAGACCATGGAGCACTAGGATTCCGTGAAGGCTTCTTATTTGGATTAGTGGAGAAAGAAGAGAGAGAGGGAGAATGAAGGACAGAAAAAACTACAAAAGAGAAACATTGGGAAAGGGGTGGAGGAGCTAACAAGGCTCACTCCTTCCTAGTGACCCAGGGAGCTTTTTCCTAAATTTTCAAATGAAGCCCATGGTTACCCATCTAATCCAGTAACAAACCTTTAACTCTGTGAAAGTGAAGACCGTTGGGAAATTAAGTTAAAAATGAGAACTCTGCAGATATCGTTCCTATTTTGCTCTCTATATGTTGTCACCTCAATCTATTTAGTGAAGTTTACTTTGATTTCCCTTCAGATTTCTACTTCATCCAAATGTTTGTGGTTTTCTTAGTTACTACACTGTGGCTAAGACATGATGGCCAAAACAGTCCCAGACTGCATTCCTGGAATTTAATTAAAGAAATAGAATGGTGTATTATAGTTGAAAGAGTACTGTAATTGGTATCAGAAAGTTTTGGCTGTGCCAGATGTGTCATTAGGCAGGCAATTCATATAACTCTGTGCCTCAGTTTCCTCACACGTAAAACAAGCACGCTTGGAATGGTTCTAAAATTCTATGACTGATTATAATGAGGAAAAATAAAGAAGGATCTAAAAAAGCTTAATGAATATTGCGATTGTCTTTTGGAGTTAGGGAAGAAAAGGCGTTTGTAAAGCACTTACTCTACTGCCAAGCACTGTGCTAAGCAATGGACATATAAATATAGAAGCAAGGCAGTCTAGCCATGAGTGAGTTTACATTCTAACAGAAGAGACACTACATTTAGGAAAGGAGGTGATAAAGGACGGAATAATAGGACAGTCTATTGGCATACCCATTACAGAGGCAATGGTCATGTTGATATGATGCCGGTTTCTGCTCAAGAGGTCTCTGTCTCTGTCACTCTCTCACTTTTATCTCTTTCCATCTCTCTGTGTGTGAATCTGTGTGTTTGTTGTGTACACAGCTTGGTGGGAAATGACTGTGGTGAAGATGCAATCCTGACAGGGAGTTCAGAGTTGAATGGATTAGAATCTCTTGGGAATGGCCTGGGGAGGTTCTGATCAATTATTTCTGAAGTGGGTATGGAAAAAAATCCCCCAATACCAAGATTAAGTGGCACTTGGCAAAATTTTACAGTGGATATTTATAACCACTAGTTTAATGTGGAAGCCACTGAAATCTAACAATGTTCACTTATGTGCTAGAGAAGCTAACATATAGCAATGGGAAGATTTTAGTGCCTTCTACTTTCGTTAACTTTTCTTGTATGTATGTCTTGACTTATTGAAGGAAGGAGAAGGGAGAGAAAGGAGAAAGTGCTTTTCCTTCCTTTTCAGGAGGTCCTGATCAATTATTTCTGAAGTGGGTATAGAAAAAAAAAGCCTCCAATACCAGGCATAATTTTACAGTGGATATTTATAACCACTAGTTTAATGTGGAAGCCATTGAAATCTAACAATGTTCACTTATGTGCTAGAGAAGCTAATATATAGCAATGGGAAGATTTTAATGCCTTCTACTTTCGTTAACTTTTCTTGTATGTATGTCTTGATTTCCACATAGACAAGAAACTGATCTCCATAGGAGAAATGTCTGCATTCCACCTGTTGATTTCCTAGCTATCATTTAAAGCCCAAATCAAATGCCATTTCTTCCAAGAAGGCCTTCCTCCTCAGCCTTGGCATTGTTTTGAGGTGCATTTCTTTAATGTTCTTACTGTACTACCTATATCTATATATCTAAAATATAGGTATGTGTTTGCATCACATTCTACTACCCCTCGAACTGGGAAATCAAGACTGAAGATCACATATCATAATTCTTTATATAGTACATAACATCTAGCACTTGGTTATACAATAAAAATGTTATTGAAGGAAGGAGAAGGGAGAGAAAGGAGAAAGTGCTTTTCCTTCCTTTTCAGGCCCAAATCATGATCTAACCCAGGAAGCCCATGTACAGTGACAGCTCACCACAAGAAAACCAAAGTGTGATTAGATTGAAACTCGTCTAAAATTATCAAATCCTTCCTGGGCTCAGAAAATTCAACTTATTGGGAAACATTTGTAAATAAAGAAGTTAAATTTACTTTTAGCCATGAGTGATCAAGAAGGATATTATGGTGACTTTTCTAACTAATTTCTATGGCCACTTTCTAGACTGGTAAAGGGTATCATTCACTTGGTGGTACATTTCAAGACTCTAGATTATCAGCACAGTTTCTAATAACTCATAAGATCACTGAGATGTAGAATACAGGGTACCTTAGTCTCTAAGAGTTTGTGACTTGCTCAGTGTCTCATAGATCACATCTAGCAGAGTCAGAAGCCTAGATTTCTTGATTACAAATCCAGTCTTCTTTTTATTTACTTTAAATTATTTTTCCAGTTGAAAAAATATCCGGTGATTTCTCCCCAAAGATTGAGGGGTATGACATATAGCTATTTCCAAAATGCCAGCAGAACTCCAAAGTATAGTAGAATATCCGTGAATAATAATCACTACTTTTACCACATCTGTTGCTGGCTATTACTACTACTACTACCACCACCACCATCACTACTACAACCACCACCATCACTACTACCACCACCACCATCACTACTACTAC
>CM053769.1:671742298-671936864 GCA_028658325.1 Potorous gilbertii | reverse complement strand
CACTACTACTACTACTACCACCACCACCACCATCACTACTACTACTACTACTACTACCACCACCACCACCATCACTACTACTACTACTACTACCACCACCACCACCACCATCACTACTACTACTACTACAACTACTGCTACTACCACCACCACCACCACCATCACTACTACTACTACAACTACTGCTACTACTACCACCACCACCACCATCACTACTACTACTACTACTACCACCACCACCACCACCATCACTACTACTACTACTACCACCACCATCACTACTACTACTACTACTACTGCCACCACCACCACCACCATCACTACTACTACTACCACCACCACCACCACCACCAGCTCCATTATTATTTCCATTTTACAATTGAGGAAACTTTAAAGTCATCTTCTCTCTACTTACAGAACTGTCCTCTTAATGAAGGCCACCAATGCCTAGACAGACAATGCACTTCTTATTCCTGTGCCCTTGGCCTAGCTATCCCCCTGCATGAAATGTATTCCCTTCTCATCTCTGCCTCAAAGAATCCCTCTCTTTCTTCAAGACTTCTCTCAAGCAGCACCTTCTAGATAAAGCCTTCTCGGATCTTTCCAATTGTTACCTCATTTATCTACTCCATCTTTGGTTTTATTTCCTTTATGTTTCTCCTGTATATACTTAGATAAGTTGTCTCTGTCACCAGAACGGAAACTCCTTGAAAGCAGGAATTGTTTCATGCCTCATCTTTGCAGTCCCAGACTTTCACCCAGTGCTTGGTACAGAGAAGATGCTTGATTATAAATGTTAGTTGTTTGATCTACCCAAAATCATGTACTTCATTTTTGCTGTTTGTGTGTATATGGTTCACGTTGGATACTTCTCCAATTCCAATTAGGCAATTCTCATTCTGACCTGTGATTATTTTAGGTGGTGCAACATGTGTTTCTACTCTCGAGTGAGGTACTGGGTCTTGTTATTTCACTAGTCTAGAGAATTTTTTGGTAAGGAAATATCCTCTATTAATGAAGACCAAACCCTTTTTTGGCAATCACAGGTTTAGAGAATTGCCTAGAACACTGAGAGGTCACGTGGCTTGCTCACAAAGCCACTAGATGCCTGAGCCTGGAGCTGAATGCAGATTTTCCTGGTTTCAAGGCCAGCTCTCTATCCACAACTCGACATCTGCTCTACTTCACATCTATGTAGTCATGTATGATGTGGCAACCTGATTCATTTAAGTATACATAAGCCTGTTTAGTTCCCTCTACATTTCAATGACTGATTCTACATTGTATCTTCTAACTCACTAGTAGGAATATCCATGTGCAGGAAGACAATGCTTTCTGTGATCTTACTTAGCTTACTGAGAGTTTCTTAGCAATTGGGCAGGAAGTAAAATTATTCTTCCTAAAATCTTTCCATGTAGATTACTTTGTTATTTCTTTATATAAAACAAAGTTGTTACTCTTTTTAAAGATGGTAACTTTATAGCACCCAAGATCCATTTGTTAGTGGTAGCAATTTTTTTTTTAATCACTGATACACTATCATAGAGTCTAGGATTACTATTGTGGTTATTGAGAATTTATTTACCACATTCTAGTTTTGAAAATGTGATTGCCAATAAAGAGGCATTAGAGAGACAGAAGGGTAAAAGGAGAAAGAATACTGACTCTGACTTCAGACATGAATTCAAATCTAGCTCTGCTACTTGCTACGTGTTGTTTTACATCTCCGAGTCTCACTTAACTATGAAGAGACTATACTTGATGATTCCTAAGATCTCTTCCAGCTTTCACGTTACCGATATTTACAAGAAATAGAAAACCATAATAACTGAATGCTTTATATTTACTACACGTGCCTTGAAATGACAAATTCATTTTAATGCAACAAAGTGAATATGTAGGTATATACAGGTAAGTGATGGTGTTACATCACCAATACTTATACTTTATAAACTGTAAAGATGGTCATTATTTCTATTTCTCTTCATGACTGACCGTGTGGAGGTGGTTGTGGGAATGGGTAGAATCTAAAATGAATCCAGATAGGACAGAACCTTAATAGTATGGTACTTATATTTATGCTACTCAGCTCTGGATAAATATAATTCTAGGAAAGACTGAACTTTTTCAGCACAGAGTGGAAATGGCTAAAGTCACTATACTCAGGAGTATAGTTAGCATCTTGGCTTCTAAGCAGTTGTAACTATGACAAATTGTTTAAGTCACATCTACCTTGGAAGGACGAGATATACAAATGCACAATACCTTTTCAAGATTCCTTACTAATAAATATTTGGGCTGAGACTAAGTGCTAAAATAAGCTATCGATCTATTATGTTGGCTTAATTTGTAAAAAAAAAAAAAGTTTTTCTAATTTATGTGTTATCAATATCACAGAGATACCTGGTAGCACTGCGGTGGTTAAGGATCTGTCAAGGTTGCCATTTCAAACCCTAATTTTCAGATATTTATAACAGAAACTGCAAGACCCTGAAATTTGGTATGCAGAACTGTCTGTGGACATGCAAATTCCTTTCTCTTTCTCAAAATTGCTAAGTCATTTTAAATCAAAGATAGATCACTAAAAATAGACCATTTTAATAGTTTGAAGATATTGTTATCTTTATTATAAAGGACACATAAAAAACTCAACTTTCTATCTATTCTTAAATACACTTTAATTTCCTTGAAATTACAGGTATTTAATTTTCAACATAGCTTAGTAACTGATATTAAATCCAAAATCATGGAGGATACGACACTAAATTTGTATAGTAGCTATTCTTCAGTGATTCTATCTTATCTTATACAAGTACAGTATTTTCCGCTGCCCCCTACTCCACTGTGTAACATCCTTAATCCTCACCCTATGTAATCTGATGGTTCTTTCCCACCTTGTCCTTCCCCCTCTCCCCTCCCAATCCCTCAACCTTTCCCCAAGGCTTCAACTTCCCAGAAAAGCTAAAAGGCAAATTGAGCTGTGTATTTCATTGACTACTGTTTTTACTACATCATGTTAGGTTTGGAGCACAGCTGTGAAAAAATATCTTCCGTGCAACCTCTGGCCAAAGGATCCACATAATGTAAACAACTCAGAACTTCACCCAAATTTATATGAACTAGTGAAAAAATTTTTTGTTGTGATGATACCCTCTCATGTCTCTTCATTCAGATTTAATAAAAGGGTGAAGCATGGGTACTTCATTGAAATAATGACTAATTACATTTGTAGATAGCTTACTTGATAACTTTTGCTGGTTGTATTTAAATTTTTTTAATCCAAGTTTGCTGAACTAAGACAAATTCTAATTGACAAGATTTGAGATTGATTTTAATTTTTGTATATTTAATGTCAGTACTCCCAAAGTACAACGATAATAGTATTTAGGATAGCCACTGATTGTTTCTAATAACTGCTCCATAACAAGAATACTATGTAGAATTACCAACTTAGAAAAGCTTCTGCAATCATTTCTCATCACAAGTTCCAAATTTCACTGGTGGGTGTCACTTTAAAATACAGTGCAGCATAAAGCACAAAAACTATGATAAAAGACAGACTAACAGATCAGTAAAGAAATTTGTTTTGAAATGTAGACAATAAAATCATCATCAGACTATTTTTAAATGCACGAAATGCTAGCCACTAAATGTTCTTTTATGTTTCTGTAAATGGAAACATGGCCTTTAAATTACTAATGATTTTTACAAGTAATTCCTCACACGTACCATAAAACATCAATAACTCAAACTAACAGGTTTTTAAAACAATTATAACAGAGCTATTTTGGTTCTATGGGTGATAAAAATATCTTATGTATTCATTTTTCAAAATTATTTTATGTTCAAGCAAAGGAGTATTTTTTCATATGTGATATATACACATATATGTCTGTATGTGCATACAGCTATGAGAAAATTAACTCCTTTTGTACAATACATTTCTGAAGTATAGCCAAGGGCAGTTAATTTTTCTCATAAAAAGACTCCCTAAAACAAATTTTATTTTAAATAGCTGGATTTCAACAATTCTTTTTTAAGTCATTTGATGACTTCAGATTTTTCCATGTGAGAGCTGGTTAGTACTGGACAAGGGTATATTAAGCAGTGTTTATTAATTTTTAAAATACTTCAATGCAATTCTGTGGAATACACACACACATACACACATACATGTATGTGGGTACATATCCCTGTTCAGCAACCTTAGAACCCAGCTGAAGTCAAATTTTACCAGGGAATGGTATCTGAGAGTCCTACTGTTACTGATACAGATAGGTGCTAAGCACACATATCCAAGCAAAGACGTTGCTGGCCTCAGACATGGGACTTACACCAAGGAAAATCTGTCCTTAATTTATCCCATCGTGCCTAGGTTTGGCAGGGGTTTCTGAACATCATTTACATACCATATGCCCCAAATTACCTAGGCACAATGGAGGTAGATAAATATGGTATTCTGGTCCTACTATTTCCTTGCCTTTGTAGATTGTCTTAAAATTTTATTTTTACATTGTGATATGATTTAGTGCAATGTGACATACTGCAGAAGGGTGTGTTAAAATTGTCAATAAACAACTGCTTTTTTTTCTCATGATTAGAAAATCATTTTCATGAGATGGGACCAGTTGTAATATTACATATTATTTTTATTATGAAGGTTCTCATTAAGTAAAATTAGATTGTGCTTTGGGTTCATTTTAATATTTGTTTATTAAATATGTTTATATTTAATCCATTATCATAATAAATAACTGCCAAAAAGCAAAACCAAAATACGACTTCAGTAGATATTTCCAAATTTGGGAGCAAAAGCTACTGGCAAAATAGGAGTAAAAGCAATTCAAGACAACCATTGTTTCCTCCTAACATTAAAAGCAGGCATAACCTATCTGTGCCTCAGTTTCCCTCTTAACCATGGTTTCTATTGAATATTTAGTAACAGGCATATACTGGATGCCAGTCAGCATAAATAAAAACAAATGAATAAGAATTTACAGTGAAATTAAAAAGATCAATATCCTGTGCCTGGCTTGGATCAGAACTGTAGAATATGTATTTTTTTGGTTGTGTACTATAAATCTGGCTACATAAACTTCCAATTAAAAATGGCATTCACACTATCATTTTTGATAGATCTCTGCACAGTAGGAATGCTCATTAATGCAGGGTAATAGTGTGATAAGCAGCTTAGACATAAAAATAGTAATATATATGTATATATACATATTTGTATGCATACATATATGTATATATGTGCGTATGTATGTGTATACATGTATATATATTTACACAAAAAAACTAAAATGACAGTTGGAAACTGGGGAGGGGGCATGGTCTAGGTCTAGTCTTTGCATAAGTAAAAGTGAACTTATGGAACTGAAGAAATAACAAAAAGAACACTTACTGTTTTAAAGGCATAACAAGTCCTACTTAACCCTATCAAATCAGGGATTTTCAATCTCTAATTTTTTTTATGTTAAATGTATGAAAATTGTAATCTACTGAATCAACATACTGTTGCCTCTCTGCCCAGCAGAAAATATCATATGCTTCCCGTAAAGGAACATATTTTAACTGTACCATGCAAACACAATGGGATGAAACAAGAGCTGGATATTATCAAGCTCTGTTTTATAAGTCCTCTGTCCTACATTACTTCTCCCTTAAGCTCTATTTATATCATCATGAAATTTTTAAAAAGGCATATTAGTAGGGGTCCTTTTTATTTGGCTCTTTACATAAAGCATTTGAAATCTCACTGATTTTTTTTCATCAGTGGTCATAAGGAGAGTAACGTTCGTTATGAAGGACATTCCCTTATACTATTTCTTTGGTTATAAGATAAAAACAGAAGCAAAACTTTAAAAGTTACACCAAAATTAAAAAAAAAAAAAGATGGAAGGACAGAGGTGTACTTAATGGAAAATCAAGGAAGAAGCAAGGGGCAGTAATAGAATTCAAAATTACAGAATTTTGGCATATAATTTTTTTCTTAAAAAAAATCTTGCTACTTGGAAGATCTGCAATGAAGGGGTTAACAGACATATGCTGTATAATTAGGAGATGCATTAATGATTATGAATAGTAAATGATTTGGTGCAAAGAAAAAAATTCAGTCAAAGGGACATGCACCTATCTTACATGTTTATTAGTAACTGTATAGAACTAGAGAATTCTGCTATTAAGAATCCTGCATTATTGGTGTAAATACTTCCAAGGGTACATCAAATTGTAATCTTTCATACGACATCCATCAAACCAGGCTGGAGATTTTGACAAACATTAAACACAGTAAGGAGGCAATTATGTATGCATGATTTAATCTGCAACTAATTAATATGCAAATTTATTCATATGTTAGTTACTAAATTAAAAATGCAAAGAAGCCCTTATGGTGATTCTCGAAATTTTGCACAAACAGAACATTTAAAATGTAAGAAAAATGAAGTTTTTTGGAAACCTACAGCATACTTTTAGTGTTTTCAAAACCTGTTGCACTAAGAAGGTTCAAAAATATTTGTTTAAATGCTAAACAATGATTTAAAAGGTGTGCTAATTTCATGTGAGAATGTGGGAACAGAAAGGTTAATCAGAATTCTATCGAACTCTTAAGAGATGCACCCTAATTACCAAACAAATGGCATTCTACCCCTCATCCTTCTAGCCTATTTTTTGGATTGTCGGAAGTTGGTCATCTTACTGAGGTCTTTAACCAACTGCTATGGCTTTGTATGAAATAATAGCTCGTCCAAAGCAACCAGAATCTCTTGAAAATTCCAGTCAGAACTTTTAGAGCATTTGGTGTTCACTAAACATATCATCTACTCCTCAAGATGGTAGCTCACTCATTTTTGCCTTTGGGAACTGCTCTCTGCAAATATAGAAACAGGAGGAAAATCTTAAGGGAAGATAGAAACCATCCTGTATTTTCTTCTAAATGAATCTTCAAAGAAAATGGTGAATCGAAACAAATAGGAACAACAAAAACTACAGAATCAGTCAACTGACATTTCTAATTTCTTGAATGAAATGAAGCTGACCCTTTCAGCGCTGTCCCAATGCTCTATCATGGCCAGAAATGATTTTGATTTGTTCTGGAAAGTGTCAGATCAATGTCGATTACAAATATATGCTGGTGTCTTTTAAGACTACCACTGAGGACAACTATCGGCATCGATACCTTTTCTGAATGGTATAAAGGCATTTTGCTTTTTGTTTTTTAATTTCCGACTTGATTACCTTTTTAAAATGAGAAGTACAAGTGTTTTGTATACAGCTTTGAAAGCTACTACATGGAACAGCTGCAGTGACTTCAAAAAATGAAGCATAAGTCAACTGTATGAGAAAGTACAATAATAGAGAGAGTCTAGGCTACTTCCCAGTTCATTGAACTCTCACCCCATATTAAAAAAAAATGTCATCAGTTCCAATAAAGCCAAGCATCACACAAAGAGGAAGTTAACCATGGGCTGTGACTGCACACGCAGTCTGACTCTGTGCCCCCAGCTTCCCTTAACCCATTTTGTTGCCAAGCAGGGTACAGCGTGCCCATTTCTCTTTGTGCCTGTCAGCCAAAAAAACAAAAAGCCCTGCCCTATGGTGCAACGATGAGCAGTCTGTTTTTATATTAGTACCTCAGTATGTAATATAAAAGAGTCAGATGTCCCCAGACTATGTATTCTCCTAAGAGATCCCTGCTCACCCTCTTTAGCCAGGAATATGATGAGTGTTCCGTAAAGCCTCAGATTTAAAGAACAAGGAAAAGAGAATATCTTTAGAATTCACACAGAGATGTAGATAATCCCTCTCTTCTTCCAAGAATGAATGTTCAAACACAATATTTTCTAACCAGAAAGACCCATTCATATTAGATTTAGATCACAGACGATGAAAGGCACACGGTAACCTTCACTTTGTATGAGATAGTAAGAGACAGTGAGGTAATGAAATTATTTTCTAATTCAACACTATCAAAATGTATCATTTTTAAAAAAATATAACTAAGAACAATCCTTTAAAAAAAAGATAATTTCTAAAGTCAGAGGAATGAATTTTCTAAACCTGAGACTCAAATGAGGAAAAAAATATGGCCATGGAAATCCCAAAATGCATCTGGATTTCTTTGTTAAACATACACAGGCTGATTCTAACCTGATGTAGCCTCTAGACGTGCCTTGCTAGGGATCTAGGCATCCCTAACTTTAACAGGTGACTCAATTTTTGTTTTGACCAGAACTGAACATAAAGCTTTTAAAAGCTTAAATGTACACATTTATGCATCCATTACACAGTGTTAAATCTAATTTGTTCTTTTTACTGTCACAGGAAGCACATGTTTAAAGCAATCTGTTTCCTCATATGAATGCTTTCCTGTCTGTTTAAAAAAAATTGCGACACACTTTACCCTGAGTAACCAAGAGGTGATCATAAATATCCCTAAATAGCATTAAACAGATATGAAAGACATTAACACTTTCAGAATGCCAAAGTAGTATTAAAAAAAATTCTAACAGATGCTCCTAGGTCAAAAAGTGAAATGTGTGTTTCCTGAAAAAACACTCTCATCAGAATCATAAATGAACTGTGAGTGGAGAAATGAGGTGTTACTGAACAAACTAGGGATCCTTTTGGTGAAGAACACTAGCAATCCCCTGCCAGAGTGTACTTGCAATAAAAAGAGCCAAAATTAAATGGAAGTTTATGAAAACCAATATCCTTTGTAATCCACAAGGTGGCAATGACTACAAATGAGGGCTGGCTAAGTCAAACCTAACTTAGGACTGTTCACTTTTCCTAAGAAAGGTTCTCTCATTGCAACATGACCAAAGAGGGGGCACTTCAAAGGAGAAGGGATGGTGGAGAGTATATTGGCCAAAATGGAACCACACCAAACAATTTTAATTTTATGTCCTGTCACTCCATGACTTACATTTGGCAAGAAAAAGATTTCCTCATAAGGAAATATAGTCAAATAATATGGCTATATGCAAATCTGTTTTGAAATGCAAGACTTAAAAAGCCTGTGCTTGCAAAAACAAAATAATTTTAAAAGTACAAAAAGTTTCCAGAGCCAACTGATGAAAATATATTCTTCCTTGTGAGAATTTAGATATACCATTAAAAGAAGACTCTGGAGCAAAAGCTAGAACCAAGCTATTCTCTAAATTTACCTAAAATATCACTCTAAACATCATTGTTCTGTATTAGGAATCTACAGAACATGGTACTGAAAATTTTGAAGTTGGTTCTTGATTTATGACTGAAACAAACTGCTGCACCAATACACATACTCATGCCACGTAAAATGAATGGAAATTTTCCACTCACAACCTAGAATTTCTTGAACCAGCAGAGCCTAATCATAAGAGGAAACTGACAATTACTCAGTAGCACCCACTTCTGAGTCACTGCAGAATAGCACCGATGTAATTTTAAAAGAGGCAAAAACCTTAAGGACTAACGATAATACCTTCATGGAATAAAGATTTACAAAGGATTCTCAAAATCTAGCATATCCATTTGCCAGATGAGGAAACAGAGGCTTAGAGAGATTTAGTGACCTGTACTGAGAAACATAATTATTAACTGACATAATGAGAAGGCACAATCTGACCCCAAATCCAGTGTGCTTGACATCATACCGTAGCTAATAAATTAATCACTAAAGGCACCGTATTACCACAGACCCTCCACCTTGGACTGATTTCCACTTTCACACTAGGAAAGACATGTTTAAATTTTGGAAGCAAAAGGTCTAATTACCTGATTCTTGTTAGCACTGATGCTGTAGGGAATGGAAAGGCTGCTTACACAGTAAAGCACAATCTCACTTATGGGATGTCCAGACTACAGAAAACTACTTCCAAAGTAAATGTCTACTTGTGACAATCAGGCTCTACTACCCTGTAAGCCTATATGTTAGACTTCCTTAATTTGTTTGTTTTGTTTTTAAGACAACCCTAAATACCTAATTAGGCAATAGCAAAGAAAGGTAACCTGAGATATCCAAAACACAGGGAAAATGTTGTGGCAAAGAACTGCTATATAGTCTTGATGTCAGAGGAGGTAGACTGACCTTTGACCTAGGGAAAATAATTTACTCTTACTGAGCCTTAAATTCCTCATCTGTAAAATCAGTGTAATCCTATTTTCACTGCCTAACTCACAGGAAAGGGGGCTATTGTTCGTCAGTCTCTGTGTCCAATTCTTCATGACACCATTTTGGGTTTTCTTGGCAGAGATACTGGAGTGGTTTGTTACTTCCTTCACCAGGTCATTTTATAGATAAGGAAACGAGGCAAACAGGGTTAAGTGGTTCACCCAGGGCCTCACATCTAGTCAGTGTCTGAACTTGAACTCAGGTCTTCCTGACTCCAGGCACAGCTCTCTGTCCTCGGTGCCACCCACCTGCTCCTAAAACACTATACAAGTTTGAATAATTATTATTTATAAAATGATCTTCTTGGGATGAAGGAGGAAGAAGGGATAAACTATAACAATGAATAATTTTAAACGTGAGACTGAATTATACTCAGTTTCTTCTGGCATTTTAGGTGATATAATCGGTGATACTGTAGTGAAGCTCCTGTTTGTTTTATTTGTATGCACCTATTCATCTCTGTTAAAGGAATAATTTGTGATTAAAGTTATTATAATAGTTCATCTATTGACTACTTTAAGGTTTGTTTAACATATTTATCTCATTTTATTCTCACAACAACTGCATAGTAGGGGCTATTACTTTACAAATGAGGAAAGTGAGACACAATCGATGAAATTATTTTCCTGGATTTGCACAGATTTGAACTCAGCTTTTACTAACTCCAAATCAACTCTCCTTCCACTACAGACTAATTCAACAAAAGCCTACTAATAATGTACTAAGTACAAGGAGCTATGCTGGGTACTACAGGGCAGGAGATAACGAGATATCCGGAGCTGTTGGACCTGGAATCAGGCAATACTTATCCTTGAATCCAGCCACTGCCCCCAAACTGTATAATCCAGAGCAGTACCACTAAAGTCTCTGAGCGCAAGCTTCCTCATCTGTAAAATGGATGTAATCACCACACCTTCTGAACAGTATTGTTGTGAGTTTTAAGTCAGTTACTTTATGTCACATACTTGCAAATCTTAAAACTGCTATATAAATAACAATTATTTTCACTATTATTACAAACTCTAGCAACTTGTCAAATGATGAATGGTCCACAAAACATGAAGTTCTTTAAAGGTTGGATTAAACATTACCATCAAGCCCATCTACTTGTGACATCCAGTTTTCAGGGACACAATACTGAGATTTCAAATAGGATGAATTTAGGTTGCATGTGCTTCAGGATTTATATGAGTACCTTCAAGAGAAACACATGCTGAAGATGATATATTTCCGTCCTTGGTTACTAAAAGTAGAAACTGATATCTGGGGAATTTAGGGTTAGGTTTAGGGCATTTGCTAAATGAGTCAATGAATCAATGAATGGATGCATGAAACTGCCAATATTACTTGCTCTCCATCTTGGTTTCTCCCAGTTTATTATTAAAGCTACAAAAAACAAAGTCAATATTGTTTCACTGAATAAAAAAGAACTTTTTTGGTGGGATACATATATGGTGACTTAGACGTTTGGGGATTTTACCTACTCCTGTCCCCAAGAAATATTCTTAGATTTTTTTTGTGGGTGTGGAATTGGGAGTGAAGTGAGGGAATATACTCAGCTTTTCATTAATGGAATTATTTTGAAGTCCTAGACATTAAGTATGCTTCTAAAAATCAAAACACACAAAAACACCAAAAACACTTAAAACACATGCAAAGTCACCATATATAAAACTAACATTTTTTTCCTTAAAGAAAATTTTAGTAATGAAGGACTAAAAGATTCATACTTTTATTATAAGCAATGGAACTTGCATCATTTTTTTAAAAGCAAAAATAATGTTTGTATGATGTAAGGGTCAAGAATATAAAGGTGTTTTTATCTTACATTTCCTCTAGCATAAATAATTAAACATGTTCAATAAATCAAAACTACTTTGTCAAAATTATTCTAAAATCCAGTTTTCTGTAGTAAAAATAATTTAAGATTTTTTCTGCGTTCTTTTAACAACTTCATTTTTACTTCTTTCAACTGTGTATTTAAGATTAACATTTCATATTCAATTTCTCTTGTAATAATACTCCCAGAATTAGTAGTTTTGAATTCTAAATATTTATCTTTTGCACCTAAGTTATAATGCAGGTTAGGCAATTCTTCTAAATATTAGTGCTGCCTTTGCTGAAACACTATGGTACCACTAAAACCACCAAATTTGATACAAACTAAAATCATCAAATGGGGTGACTTAGAAAAATGCCACTAAGAATCTACTACTTACTCTAAACTGCTTCTTCAGAGCGGTACCACTTCGTAAAATTCAATAAATAATGAGGTAAGTCAGTGACACATTCTGATTTTATGTGTTGCAGCACTTATTTTTATTATTTGAATGCACCGAGAAGAAATGTAAGGGAATGTTTTTAGGTAAGTTGGAGAGAAATAGTTTTTCTCATATCCAAGTCATTTATCACCAAAAAGAAAATGTCCCCTCAAATGCTGAGACTGAAAATATAATTGGCCTACAACAAAACACAGCAACATTTTCTTCACTATGTGATGTGGACTGCACTATGCTTGACCAAGACTACAGAAAAATGAACAAGATTAAATTAAATTAAATTAGAGAGAGAATAAAATTCCTCAAAGAATTAAAAAGTTTCTTATATTAGCAAGAAGTATAGATATGACTAAAACATTTAGATATAGTTATACCTGTGATCTTCAAAATATGCTTAGCCCATATTTTAATATTCAAGTTTATGCCTCTCACGTACACTTGTCAGTTATCCATATTTTCTAGCCAAAACCTTAAAAAGGTATGTACCATCTACTGCACTACCATAATATCTCTGAAGAGGGAGTGTATGCACCAGCAAAACACAGATACTCAATAAGGACACATGTATGTTATCAGCTGTAGAAGCATACATTCAGGCACACATACAAACATACACATGCATACTCACACGCACATACACATCCCAAATCACTGTCAAACTTATTTTATGTTCAAATTATTACATATCTAGAACTGTGTCAATTTCACATTACCTTTTCTCAAAGCTTCAAATAAATTCAACCCTACACCAGCCAAGATTGAGGCTATCCACCTCCTCCTATTCTTTACACGTGTAACTTTGTATTGTGCTTAATTAATCAGTGCCCTTTTTTTAAAAAACAAACAAACAACACAACAGGTGTCTGCCAACAGCCCAATTGCACTTTAATCTTCCTTAAAAAAATACTACACTTTGATGTCACTGAAGAGATTCCTTACTCCTTTCTCGATCAGTTTACAATTTTAAGAGAATCTTATTTACCCAACCCACTAGTTTACAATCAACTCTGATTTACTAACTTTAAAAAAAATTGTTTGGAAACTTAACTAAGAAATTTTGGACATGTAGAAATCTGTCAATGAATGGCAATTAGTGAGGGAAACAGTACTGTATATTCAAATTTATGTTTCCATTTGAAAAACTTTAATGTTTTTTACAGTATTTAACAGCAAAAGTTAAAATACATCATTCTCTTAGATTATACTCTTTAAAATACCCAAAGTATTGAAATTTGATCGATTTTTCTTACTTTTGAAAAAGAACAATCTTCCGACTCTATCCTTTGCCTCAATTTCTTGTCCCCTTTTTTTGTGTAAGTCACATGGACTTAGACACTACAAAACTGGTAATATATTTTCAAATGTACTAGAGTATGAGGTCCCCATTACAATGTCTCCAAAAATTCATGAATTCTACACAATAGTTTCTGATGGACAAAAAAAAACCCTACTATAACTTAAATAATACTTTAAATGAACCTCTATTTTATTAATAGCTTCCAAATACATTTTAAAAAAATTACACACACATATCTGTTTTCATACTTATATGTATATAATCTTACATATATGCTCACATATGCATATTTTTATGGAGGCATATTCTGGTTTTATTTTTTTTCCTCTGTTTTCCACATACCTCCATCTGTTCCATCCTCCTTTTTCATTTGTGAAGGCAACTTTAATGCAGGGCTACCTATCACAGCTGTAAAATTCTAGTAAGGTACCTAATGTCATTTCCTTCTCTACTTTTATTTTTTTCATCTAGTTAACAATATACCCATATACCTACTAGAAATAAGATGACTGAACCAATCATACACACACACACACACACACACACACACACACACACACACACACACACAGAAGTGTGGTAGAGTATTCAGAAAGCTACTTTAACCTCTCCAGGTACGTCTCTATAATTGTAATCTAAGTCACCAAGTACATTGTTAGAAGTTGCCTTCCCTATACCAAAGAAAGCCTAGTTACAGTCTAAAACTAAAAGTGTGTGTGTATGTGTGTGTGTGTGTATATGGCATTTATTCAGCCTTTAAAAGTGTGTTTATTAATACAAGTAAGTAATTCTTATTACTTTTAGCACCCTGTATTCTTAAAATTAATATCAAAATGATGACTTCTGATATACACAATTTCTCATTTCTCTAAGGTCCATAGGTTGGAAATCAGTATACTGAAACACTGCTTTTGGGTTCATGAAAAAAGGAAGGGAAAGGTGGAATCAACTTAGAGATGTAAATTTCTTATAATAGGTTTCTTTAGCAATTCGGTTAACTTAGTCATTCTAATAATGTTCAAGAACATGACAAATTCCCCTCCTTAGAGAAGGGTATAACTTCAATGAAATATGACATACTAAGTATAGTTTCTCAAGGCTAGTTTTACTACTAATATAGGTATTTTGCAGAATTTTAATAGTTCTTAGCAAATGTATCACACATACACTATAAAACAACAGCAACACACTCCCATATGTGTATATGTTTTAGTGTATCGACATGTAGACTATACAATAAAATACTGTATAACAGTGATCCCAAAGTAACCTGGAGTACACCACACACTTCAGGAAGTTAACTGGGAAGGACTTCATGCCACAATTATCAGGATACTGGCTAAGGGGCTGTTTTTTTGTGTGTATGTGTGTGGAGGATCCATTTCTATAAAAACAAGAGGATTTTCTGTTTATTTTTTTCAACGTCTTTTATACATTTCGATAAAAAAACTGCCACAGGGCATATGATACATACATGCAACTTTGGTTCAATTTCAATAATTACAGTGTTAACTTTCCAGAAAGTAATCTAATGTATTTTCCTTCTTCACATTTATTTTGTCTTCTAGGTAACCATTTACCAAAAAGAAATAGGATGATGGACTGAATCAATGAAATGCCAGTATACTTTATTTCAGGGGGCAAAACAGTAGAGAACAGACATACTCTCATTAGAAAACTCTGAAAAGAAGTACAGAAATCTAAAACCTAATTTTGTAACAAGATTATAGAATACGCTTCATTGTATTAAATTTGCATGTATTCCTTTTGTCTTTTGAATGACTTTCTGATTACAGTATAGCAATCCTCAAGAAGATTTAGGTTTGACTATATAGATTCTCCAATTTAAATTCCATATACTCTACAGCAGAGACTCAACTCACATTAGTGACAATTAAGCATCATAATGGAGAACCTTGAAAGTAATTTTCTTAGCACTGGAAGTCAAAACAGTGATCAGATACTTATACTTAAGTTTTAACATAGTGCCTGGCACATCAGAGGTGCTTAATAAATGTTTATTGACTGACTTATTTGCCTTAATACTGAAGAAATATTAGCATTTCATATATTAACATTTATAAGAGTTTCACAGAAGAATCATGAAAAATATTCAGAATGAGTTAAAATGTCACTCTGTACACAGGCAAAATCTAATATACAAGTCATTTTTTCTTTTCTGATATAAAATGTATTCCTGTTACCATTAACTCCATCCTAAACTTTATAAAAAAGACATTCTTATATAGGAAAAAAAACTCATCTTTCAATATTAGGAACAGAAAATGGGCATGGTGTATTTAAAGGGGAATATAATCTGCTAACCTGATATCAGTGATTTGATATAAAAAGTTCTACTTTTCTAGAGTGCTCATGATTTTACTTTTCGACCACTGCTTACTTCACTAATGACTACTTTCCTACTTCACAACACAGACCTGATATACACTCCTCATTATTTAGTGATACTGAATGTTTTGCTTTAAAGATGTGTGTATTACTTTTCAAATTAATATCCTAAAGAGTTGAACAAGTTTGATGACATATTGGAAAATATATGATGAATATTCTCTTTTCATCAGGTTCAACTATGACTAGTGAAATAGAAAATTATCTAATCATTCTGAAGTTCTTAAAGGTGAGAAAAGTCTTTTTCCTAACATGTACTTTAATTGATTTTATCTATTGTAGAATTTTATTTTTACAGAGGTCTTTTAATACTTTCCAACACTGCTGACCCTTCCCTGAAGCCTTAGACTATCTGTTTTTTTTTAAAAGATGAGAATTTTTTTAAAGAATGTTTTACTTGTAACAACCAATGAAAAATTTGAACTCTTATACAAAGTAGATTTTTAACCCTTCAAATCAAAATTAGCTAGTTTATGGTGGTCAAATAAAATTTTGGCATCTTCAGTTTAGAATAGATTTTTAGCTAGATTTTATGTGATCCAAGATATCCCTGAGCATTTGATATGCAATTTGTCACATTGAATATTTAAAGCATTTAAAAAACCTACCTGTGAAAAAAGTCTTACAACATAAGATTACCCTTAAAAATAAAGATGATTTTTTTAAAGTTTGTGTAGAAATGGTATTGTGACACACATTTCCTAAACTTTGTTTCTACGAAGAAGGATTTATATTCCATCGAACCATTCACATTCTTTTGGCAGCAAATTGACCCAATGGTGAAAAAAGTAGTTAAAAACTTGATTAACTATTAATATTACTTTTGACTACTGCAGTAAACATGTGAAAGTAGCAGAGCTAAAGCTGAAATTTCGACCTGTGCAACACATTTATTTCAAATTTTAAATTAAAGTGAGAAGACAGATTACTAAATGTTCATTTATAACTAGGGGATATAAAATTTTTTAAAACACTTAAAACAAAATGTTGCACTTTTCATGTTGTTAAATTGATCATTTTTCAAGTAGCATGAAAGCATTTTAAGTGGAAAAGATGAGGTAGTATACCTTACTATTTTTTGGAGGATGATACAATCTCATTAATTTTCTCTAGTAGTCAATGACAATGATTTTTACCAGGATATGATATTTTTTTTTTAAAAAAGGTAAGATTTGGTTTAATGACAGTTTCTTCTAAACCCTAATTCTTACTTGAATAGATTCAATTTGTTAAGAAAAATCATTTAATGACACAAAGATAAATAAATGAGTGAAAAGGGCAGCAAGTTCACCAAGTTTTTGGTTCAAGATGAAGAATGTTTGAAAACTCTTAAGTGTGGATGTATTTGATGAAAATACAACCCTGGCACTGGCATGTGCTGAGATTTGACTCAGAAAATAAACCTGTGCTTAAAAACCAAATATAATAAATCCAACAAATTAGGTAAGTTTTTTTTTTTTGAAAATGTTGGTAAATTAAGCAGCTCTTAAGTTCACAAAGACTAAAATGAATAACTTGAAAAATTTACTGAAATACTTTACAAGGTTCTAATGAGGTGGTATTTCCTGTAGACTTTGCTTGTGAGCAACCTTCCATTAATCTTAATTGCAGGATTCTGTACTATGGATGTCAAGATCCCTCTCTCTCTCTCTCCCTCCTACCTGTAGGAGTGGAGGTTACAAGATGGGTACTAAGCAATCACTTAAATGAATCATGTTAAGAAAGTGCTTTGAGATCTCAGATTGAAATGCAAAATAAAAGACATTCATTTATCTTACTAGACTTACAGCATGCTTTGGAAATAGGCCTATATTTTCTTTTTCCTACAGATACTGCAGTTTTTTCAAATAAGAATCTCAAACAATGGTGCTTTGTAAAACATGGATGGATTTCAACCTTAATTCTAAACTTCCTGGTTTTGTATTTAAAATCTATAATAGAAAATAATCTGATAAAAAATTTTACAGTTTAATTTTTTGAAAGAAAAAATGTGGACTGTTTTACACAAAAAAATCAAATGAGATAATACAATAATAGACTGTGACCGTTTTATTGCTATTTGTCATGATAAATATATTCTTAAGAGAAATTGTAAATGTTTTTATCTGGCTACAATCACTCCAAAAGAAACCTTTCATTGTCCCCTACCTTTCACTATCTATCTACCATACAAATACTGCTTCATAGTATCAGATAAGTATCCATCGTTTTCTCTGAGCTGAAATGGAACTGATTCGACTAATGCAGAATTAGAGGCTTATTGGGCCTAATGCATCAGACTCTCATTTTCCAATGTAATCTATCATTAGGTGAATTAGTATATTTTCTTAAGTATTTGAGATATGTAGTCTTATGAAAGAGCTCTGAGTTATAAGTGATATTGTTTATTAAAAATGTCAATATAAAGGAATAAAAATACATTGATTTGAATTGTTCATTTTCCCTCAACCATTTCAAAAACTAATAACTTAAACATTTAAATTCTGAAATAACCAGTATAAGCCTATTCCACCAAAAGCAACATTATCCTGTAAACATTTACCCATTCATATAAAAATTGTATTTATTTAAAAGTTTCATCAGAGCCCTTCAGACACAGAGCTGAGCTGGATGTTCCAACTAGAGCATCTCCTGAACATGCTACCATAGCAGAGGGATAGAACAATCCAAGCTGAAGATTCCATGACTGAGTTCTAATTACTAGGCAATATCGGTTTAGAACAGGGTAGTATTCAGATTTTCAGAACATATCACAACACTTCAACAACAGTACAATAACTCAATGTAGAGCAAGGGTAAAATAGACCAGTATAATTGTCCTAAAATGGTCAGCTGTCTACAGGAAAATATTTTTAATTCATGACAAATTATGGAAAATTGTTGTCTGACAATGATTAAGTAAGTAGAAAACAGACTTAATACCACACAAATACACTACTTATGTGGTGGAAAGAAATTTACATAATTTTGAACACAAGGAAAAATTTAACAGTTAATTTCTAATATATGACAGAAAATTAGGCACAGCATCTTTAAGCCCTTGTGCTTATTGGCAGTACTGGAGATTTTATAGCAAAAAACTTACTTGATTATTTCAGATCACTCAAAGGTAAAATTTTTGTATTGAAAAATACTCACATTATATAGAGCTGTATCATTTGAATTATTATGCAAACTACTAAAAGCTAAGCACTCATCCAAATTAAATCTACTTTTAACCATAAGTTTTAAAAGTATTTATAAAATCTTGGGGTTTAGGGAACAGACCCTTTAAAAAACAATTTCATTTAAGATAAAATTCATTATGTTGACATTTTCTGGTGGAAAGGATATAGGTTTGGTTGCCCAAAATGACTTTGAAGAACATTACTGATAGAATTTTATTTGGACAATGCGTGTATTGGTTCACGTATCTAAATTTCCCATAATGCTCCTTCAAATATTGCCATGTTATGTAACTTATAAAACATACTCTTACACATTTCAATTTAATACATTCATGGATTTACTGTTGAAACTAAGTGAAATGCCCATGTATTTGGGTTTATCTGATCTCAATAAACATAAAAAATCCATTATTCTTCTGATTTATTAAAAATAAAATAAAATGTGTTCCTAGAATAATTGCCAATATATTTTAAAATATTTTAATATAATGTAGAAATATAACTACTCATGAATATGCTTGTATTAATGTGATATTTTTGAAAGGTAGCCAGTACCTTAAAGAATATTATATTTTAAAAATGCTATAAATATGTGTCAGAATAATTCTTTTTCTTCCAGATTAGGTCTTTAAGAAAGAAAAGAAAAAAAATCACCATATATTTCTGCTCAGAAGAATATCACTAGAAACAGTCTTCCAAAACAAAAGGCTAAATAAAATATGTAGATAAGTTAACTGAAAATCTATAAAATCAGAGGTTTCAACATAAGAACTATCTAATTTATTTAGTTAAAATAGTCTCCAGTTTTCTGCCTGAGGAAAACTATTTAGGTTATCCTTTTCTGTCATATCTTTGGGTCTGGGAATACAGAAAAACTCAGGAACTACTGCACATAGCTCCAGCTATTAAAATAACCCAGAATGCTTTTGGCTACAGCTGGATTCTTCTAGTTGTCACCTGGTATCACATATCCAGAGAGCTACTGATGCAGTACCTTTACAGACTTCATTCAACACTCTCAGAAGAAAATAGAGATGTTTTCCCTGCACTATGGGCTGAAAACCATGTAAATTTCTCCTAAATCCTCTCCACAAATCTCCTTTAGCATGCAAATCCATAAATCATCATAATACTGACAAAGCATTTAACCAACACATGAAACTAATGCTCATTCCCTCCAAAGACACTAACAGGTAAAACTCTTCAAACTTTAGGCATCTTTTCAAAAGCTCTCTTCAGAGCTTACCCTGCTGAAAATCTACATGACCAGCCCTTCTTCCACAGTGGCAATTAATCACTTTACCGTTTGGTAAAATGGAAGCATTTTCAGGTTATTCCTGCTACATCTATATTCTCTATGAACAAATGTTGCTCTGAGATCATACAATATAGTTCACTTGTATCTCCTTCTGATAAAAACATAAAACAAAAAACAAAACGAAACAAAACAATAGCCAATTGAGAAACAGACAGTACTTACTGAAGATGGTAAACCCGGAGGAACTTTTCGAACTTTCTTTGTTTGTACCTCTGCAAGAAGATGAACGACTTTGTGAGCCACAAAAGCTTTTCCTATGTGAAATATGCCATCCCATGAAGAACCTAGTTGCTGCTGATAGCATTTTAGCCTGGATTTTTAAAATAGTGTATTGGTAAAATGCCACAGATACCATTCACTCCTATCCTGTTGGGGAACTAAAAACAAAATAAAACCAAACAACAAAAAACCCCAAACCCTGCTATTTTAATAGAATAATGAATTCAAATTATTAATGGTTTGATTTAGAAGGTTGTTTTCTCCATGCATTTAAAAAAAAAAAAACAACAACTGGCCTTGTTTATTCAGCTAAAGGAAAACACAGAGTAAGCTAATACAGGAGAGTAAAGCTCCTGACATCTCAGCCTGGCATGCACAAGTGATCCATACCCTAATTCATTTTGGGGAGGAAGTCACTATCTTGCCATTTCAACAAATATTACAGCTTTTTTTCCTTTATCGTATGTTCCTAAAAACCCATCAGCCAATATCACGAATTCAAATATATGAAGAACTCACCCATGGCACTACTATGAAGAGGCCTCCTCCGGGGGTTATTGCTAGAATACTGATAGTACTGGGAACCAGGTTTGGATGGTGAGAGAGCTCCTGGATTACCCATATCCATGTCACTTCCAAGGAGACTTTGCTAAAAAGAATACAAAGAAAGAAAGAATATATATGGTTAAGTTTTGCTTTTCTTTCTCTATTCTCTCTTCCATCTCCCCCCCACCCTTAAACTCCCCTTACCCCCCCGGAACTGATTGTTAGCACTTAAACCCATGGAATAAAGAAAACAGCATCTGCTAAACTGAAGCATTAAAAAAAAATCTGTCTAAAGCAGCCATCACAAAGGACTTGGGCTCCTTATATTAGAAAGTAAGATAGAAGGTAATTCCTTTGAAAATCCTTTAAAAAAAATCACGAAGGCTCTAGTATTAACTCTTCATTACTACTATAACAAAATGTCAGTTACATATGATCAATTTCATTTAATCAGATTTAGGAATTTTATCTGCGAGTTGTTCATGTCTTTTGTAGAAACCCAAAATGGATTTGAATTTTTTCAGACATAGGAAAACTTCATCATGTAGTTGTATGTATTCATGTGTATTTAAAAGTAGCTCTACTGTATTAAGAAGTTTATCTACATATAACAAAGGCTTTTCAATGATTAAATGTTAAGAAACATGGCACAAAATGCAAATTATACATAAAACTAAATTACTTCTACAAATTATAAGTATTTGAATTTACAAAAATTTTAGACAATTTTGCCTGACTAGAAACAAAATGGAATACCCTCCTGAGGATTCTTGTCAACTGAAGAGATAAATACCCACCGAAACCAAATTTACCTGGACACTAAGAAACTTTCCTAGATCTCATCAACTAATTACAATGTAACAGATTATTAAACCTTATGATACTATGACATGAGAACTACTGTAGTATATTAAATGTTCTATAAACTACATTGAAACTTACCCATAATACATAAACCCCCTGATTATACTCTGCATTGAACACATTGTTCTTTTAATTATTCTGATATGCAATAAAACAGGTGTAGATACTACCATTTATATTAAGAACAAATTTACTATTTAATAAAGAAATTTTAAAATTAAGTACCAAAAATCTAACTTTATCGTTACTTGTAATCAACTTTTACTGACTGAACTAATTACTGTACTTGATAAAGTACAGAATGTGTTTTCCCTAATCTAAATTCTAATCACCATGTCACTCACAACAGACTTAGTAATGCTTCACTAACACACTATTCACATGCAAAATACTCTAAATAGGCCAATTATGACTCTGCCCCTGTTCCCTGGTTAACCCGCTGAGAACTGAAAAATTTCACAAGGCAGTCACCAACTAAAACAAAGGGTCCTTGTTTTAAATTAAGACAGTCTTTTTGATTCCTAAATAGCTCAACAAAGTGGCATGTCTTCTAGTGAAAGCAGTTGGTCAAATATGACCCATAAGCTGGAAAACCAGAAATTAAAACATACCTTTTCCATGACCATATAGTGAAATATCATAAAGGCAATTTTTCAATTCAAGAGTTTTCTGTGTGTAGGAGAAATATCTAACAAAACTAATCAGGATTGACATTCTCCTTTACTCATTCTATTTTTACTCTCTCATAGAACATCTAATAAAAAATAGTTTTATGAAATCCCATGTATGGAATGCTAGCTCAAAATTGATTTCTTTGAATCACAAATTCATTGTAGTAAAATATTCTAACTATCACATCGCGAACACACACCTGGCATCTGCATACTTTCTTTTCTCACATAGTTTCTTCACTTATTTTTCACAGAAAAGCAAAATGTTACACAATGACAAACCCAAATACGGATTGTACCATAGATCAGAACTAGTCTCATGCAATCAGGGAAGCTTCTCTAGAATTTCTGGGAGTAAATTTCTAACCCTAAGAGGTAAGAAATATGACTACAATGAGTTTGACTATTAGTGCAGTCTTGGGCTTAGTTACAGATGTTTTCTACTACTAAGAATACAGCTAGCTTTAGATATAGATAAATGCTACACTTTGGAAGCACACCCAATAGAATTGTGCATAAGTGTGTGAAAAGGTTAAAAAGAAGAGGTATTGTGATCATTGTACTTGTTAAAACTTCTTGCTACTTTAAGTGGGAGTCATTAACAGTCTGATATTCCATGTCTCATTCATACTTATATAGGTGGAAGAACAGAATTCACTTTCTAAAGTATTCATGATCCTTGGTTTAGTGGGCCTAACCTTCAACATCCTTGTCAAAGCAACCTCCAGTTTTTTCCTTTTTAAAGTCTTTGTTTTTCTTTAAAACAATATTCATTTTTCTAAGCAACGTATTAAGTGTATTTTCATACACTTTAAGGGGGACTTAGGACTCCACTAAGGAAAATGAAGACACTCTTTCTTTTTCTCTCTCTCTCTCATATAAAATGTTTATATATACATATATGTACACACACAAATATATATTCATTGTAAAATGTTTGAATAGAACAATGGGTAGTTACTGTTGTTCAAGTTACAAGAGATTCCTAAATGTCTGCCACAAAGGAAGAGATTTTTTAAAAAGCACAAGTATTAGTGCACTCCAAAATTTTATACCTAAAGTATCATTTTTATATTGAATAACATCAAGTTTTAAATTGTGAATCAAATGTCTGATTTTCTGGATTCTGAAGACCACATTTACTTTTAATAAACATATCCGAAAGTTAAGCTCCCATGTGCCAATTCTCCTTTTTTGGAGTAACGTTCTAATCCTTGCCTTAAATAGGATTAGGAAGGTTCTAGCTTTCCACATAGTGCAAGCTCATGTTCTGTGGTTATATGCTGGTCCCACCAGTAAGCTGCCAGATTCTGCCAGGAAATACTGGAAACAAGATGTTGCATCTCTCAGAGCTAACCTGTAAATCTTAAAGTCATAGTGTTGCATTCTGCTAAATAGTTTTTAAAAAAAATAAAACGGATTCCCCTTCATGGGGCCCCCATTTTCCTTCACAGAAAAATAGTTTCAATTTTGTTTAAGTCTTCAGAACCAAGACTGGAATGAACTGAATTTATCAGTCAGGTTTTCATGCTTTTCATTTAACAGCAAAGAGCCAATCTTAGCATAGCAACCCATGTGCCAGATTCAGGCATCCTGCAGGGCTCTTTGTCAGTACGAATTTTTGTTTGTTTGTTTGCTACACAGGATCTCGGTCTGACTGTGTTTCTAACCTGCTCCCAACCTTGCCCCCTTTCTATTTTAGCCCCACCCACAAAGCTTTTGTCAAATCTCAGATCAGCCACTGAACTCTGTCTATACAACCCAGGAAATGAAATCATGAATTAAAACTGAGCAACAAAAAGGAGAATATACCTCAAAGGAGATTAATACTTCAATGGTAATCAAAAATAGAACAAACTGCTTCAAGGTTAAGCTATCAACTTTTAAATCATCTTGCACTTAACTATTATTTCATTTCAACCGGTGCTTTAAATATATTGAGTGGGTGGTAGAGTTCTTTAAAACTATTATTTTACCCTTAATTATAAATATGAGGGAGACGAGAATAAAAATAAGTACTGATTTTTTTTTTGGTTTATAATTAATTCATCTAATAGGTGAATGACCTTGAATTTCAAGATTGGAAACTGCAGGCTGAAAATAAATCCTTTAGAGAAGGGAAACTTCTTTAGGTTTCTTAGGGTTTTCTCTAATTTTACGTCATTCCCATTACGTTGCGATCAGATATCAGACACAACATCATTGGGGGGATGTAGAACAGATAAAAGCAGTCTCAGATGAAACCAGATTAAGCTCCTTCTCTGAACTATTGCCAAATGCTTGTGAGTTTAATTCATGTTTGGGTATTCTTTACTCACACAGCTGCAATTCCATTCTTTCATCACAGACCTAAGTGATGTATGGTGGCTTTGTATGGTGAACTGACTTTACAAAGCTAGGCATTCTGGAAGGCTTTATGTTAATATGGAAATAAAATTCTGAACTATGATAAAACATATGAAAGCTGAATATATGGATATAAGTCTTTGCTTGTGTTAACTATAAAATAAGTACTGTTGAAATTTACAATTTTGATTTGTTTAAAATACTTTTAAACACAGCTATGGTCATTTTTATACAGTCACTTCTACATAGAAGTAGATTTTCAAAAACACTGCTGAATAAGGTTCTTGACAGCTATGGTAAAGATGCTGCAAATCCCTACAGAAAAGCTCCTGCTGAATTTGCCATTTTAGCCAAAGAACACCCATTGCTGACTTCTATAAGTGTCAGGAGGGGGTGAGAATTTTGCTGCTGTTGGCACTTAGTTTTGGAGCCTATAAACATACCAGGCTAAAAGACAATCAAGAACAGAATATTTTTACCTGTCCATTTCTGATTCAGATGATTCAAAAGTGGTCAGTGTTTAGATGCAGGGATGAACCTGCACCCTCAAGGCCACATGTGACCTTCTAGATCCTCAAGGGTAGCGCTTTGACTGAATCCAAACTTCACAGAACAAATCCTTTGGTAAAAGGATTTGTTCTGTAAAACTTGGACTCAGTCAAAAGACCTCACAACATGTGGCCTTGGGGCTGTAGGTTCCCCACTGCTGGTTTAGACCAATCTTGTTTTCTGTAATGGAGAGCACAGGAATGCATCATAATTTTTGTTTCTTATCATTCTTAAACTAACCTTGAAAGACTAGGGGCATACTCAAAGACAAGTTGAGCTACTTGGGAACTTCAATAACTGGAAGCACCCCTAAGAAGAAAGCAATTATAGCTTTTAACTGGTGGTGCTTTCTAGCCTGCAGTGTCACAGAATCCCATATCATCTGTTTTAATTCAAAGGAACATAGCCAACGTATTCAGATTTTTAACAAAAATTTATATTTAAATGTGAACAATTTACTCAAATGACTGCCTCTGAAATAGAAATCTATCTTTTAAAGATACAGTCTTTCTTTATGAACTTATAGTCAGTTCATCAATTTCTACTTAAAAGATTATGGATTAGTAGCTGCTAAGGTGGATCTCGGACATCATTTTTCATCAGAAAAGTAAACACAAGTATTCACTTTAAAAGGTAAAAAAAAAAAGAGAGAAAATAAAACAAGTTAGAAATGAGTCCCACCTAAATACAGGTAAGTAACCTAGTCTGTGAAGGCCAAAGGAAGTAGATGTGTCTGCCCTTAATTTTTTTTATTGAAAACATTTAATGGTTTAATGAAATCAGTAGTAAATGATATGAATAATTCATGATTTTGAAAAAAGTCGTTCAAACAACTTTCAGGAGGTCTTCAATATTCTATTTCACGGTGCCTCTTCGGACAAGAGTCAAAATGTTCCTGTGAATTCTATTCCAAATAACATCAAAAAGACTGATTCACATGAAATTTTTGCAGTTAAATAGATTTATAGAGATTGGAAAATGATTTATGAAATACATATCAGATTCTAGAAATACTATATTTGATGTGAAATTTGTTGACCTAGATCATTAATTGCTATTTAAATAATTTTAACAAGGAAAGTCATCAGCAACTTGAAATATGACAAACTAGAAGATAAGGATCCTGTATGTTCTGAGTGGTGCCTGGTATATTATAAATCTCTAGTAAATAGTAATGACTATTTAAACTGCAAATAAGGCATAATAAATTAATGAATAAATAGATAAAACAGGAAACAAAACTCCAGGATGTCAGAATACTAACTTCTGTATTGTAATGGTAGAGGACTTCAACTATCTAAATGCTACAATCTTTGCTAAAAGCATATCAGAAAAGATTTGTTTTGCTGTTGTTTTAATGACAATTTCATCCTCAGATGGCTAACATGACAAAACAGAAAGATGATAAATGTTGGAGATGATGTGGGACAGTTGTAATACTAATTCATTGTTGGTGGAGTTGTGAGCTAATCCAACCATTCTGGAGAGCAATTTGGAACTATGTCCAAAGGGCTACAAAAATGTGCATACCCTTTGACCTAGCAATACTGCTTCTAGGACTGTACCCCCAAGAGATCATAAAAAAGGGAAAGGGTCCCACATGTACAAAATTATTTATAGCAGCACTCTTTGTGGTGACCAAAAACTGGAAATCAAGGGGATTGCCCCCATCAATTGGGGAATGGCTGAATAAATTATGGTATATGAATGTAATGGCATACTATTGTGCTATAAGAAATGATGAACAGGAAGACTTCACAGAGAGGCCTGGAAAGACTTATATGATCTGATGCTGAGCAAAAGGAGCAGAAGCAGGAGAACTTTGTACATAGCAACAATCACGGTGTGAGAAGATTTTTTACTGGTAGACTTATAACTTCATTACAATGCAAGGAGTTAAAAAATTCCCAATGGTCTTTTAAGGTAAAATGCCTTTACCATAGTTCCAGAGAAAGAACTATGGAATTCAGTTGCAGAATGTCGCAGATCATTTTCTTTTGTGTTACATTTTGGTTTGTTATATGATTTCTCCCATTCATTTTAATTCTTCTATACAACTCGACTATGGTGAAAATGTATTTAATACATTTGTATTACGTATTATGAATGTATGTGTAGAACCCATATAAAATTGTTTGCCATCTCGGGAGGTAGATATTGTAGAACACTAAAAATAAATTTAAAAAAAAGAAAAAAAAGACAATTTCATCCTTCAAAATGTGAAAGATGAACAAGATGACCTAAAAAAACACAAATCTCTGAGACAAAAGTCCTTCAGTTCAAACTGTGCAACATCTACAACATATAGTCATTCAATTTTCATTTGAAGAACTTAGGGGAAGGAGAACCTGTTACACCCAAAGGCAGTACATTCTATTTATGGAAGAAGATTCTAATTCTTTTAAAGGTGTTTTGTTAGGTTTTGTTGAACATCAAACTGAAATTTGCCTTTTTTTAATATCTCATCAGTGCTTCAAGTTCTACACTCAGGTGTTAGAACAAGTTCAACCATTCTTCTATGTGACAGTTCTTCAAATATTCCAAAACAACTCTCAAATCTTCTTTCTTAGATCATTTCTTGTCAAACTAAATGTGCACAGTTCCTTCAATTAGTTTGTACCAATATTCACCATTCGGGTTGCCCTCATCTGGACACTTATTTACATAATGTTGTAGTACTTATACTTGAACATCATACTCCAGAAGTGGTCTCCTAAAGGAAAGATACAATACAACTAACATCTTCTTTGAACTGTATTCTGTCTTACTTTTATGGAGCATAAGGAAGCATTCCTTTTTTTCAAGGCAGACATATTGCAGTGTTTACTTAAGTCTGTAGTCATCTAAGATTCTCAGATCTTCTTCAGATGAACTATCTTGTCACATGCCCCCTTTCTTGAGTTGATGAAATTGATTTTGGGATACAGGTGTAAAGCTTTAGATTTATCCTTATTAAATTCCATTTCATTGCACTGAGTCCAACTATGCTTATGAAGATTATAGGGCTTGATTTTGCCATCAATCTTGTTCATTATTTCACTCAAGTTTGATAAGCATATCCTTTAGGCCTAAATTCAAGTCACTGACAAAAACATTTACATAGCACAAGACAAAAGAGAAATATCTGGAGACCTCCCTTCAAATTGACATACTATTCTGGAGTTACTATTAACTAACCAAAAAAACTACTTGCTAAGCTAAAAATAAAAAACAAAACAATTAGAGATGACCATGACTTTTAATTTTTGACACTTTAGGAAAGGAAAACTGGGTATGTTTTGATGCTTGTTTAAGCCTAAAGGAGAACAAATTTCAAAGAGTTCAGAGAAAAATAAGTGGAATGATAATAAAGAATAAGTAGACAACATCACGGTCTGAGTCTATAGGGGAAGTCAGCTCAAGAGATATAGGAAGTTCTCAAGAATAAAATTCTGACAACACAAACACAAATGATTCTAATGAGAAAGCAAAAAAAGGGACCAGTCTAAAGACCTCAAGCTACATGAATGCATGGGTAACTTATCAACTAAGCTCAATTTTGAGAATGCCAGCAACAACAGCTCTAGAATTAATCTATAATAAATACGAAGGGCAATTTTGTTTTGTTCTGTTTTTTTGAGTTTTACTGGAAGCTCAAAGACTGGATATTTTTTTAAGGTCACTTCCAACTCTGAGAATTGATTTCTCGCTATAAGAAAAACGTAACACATGGAGTGTCCCAAAGTGTAATTGATCACTTCAAGAGTTGGTGCATTCCCCGTCACCGGATGTCTTCTGAGGATAAATGATCATCTATCATGGACACTAGGGAGAATATTCATTTTCAGATAGGGACTGCATGAAAAGTCCTTGTCTGATTTAGAAATTCTATTAAGAATATTAATTTGCTGCTGTGGGAATTAGACATACCTGTCACAAAATTAAAATACCTCAAAAGGTCTGTGGTTTTCTATGCTTTGGAACTCCTGTCACCCACAAAGATGACAATTCTTCTATAACTGCTATGGCCAAAATATTTTTTATGCTGGGGTTAATATTCTGTTGATCAGTTTCTCCAGACTAAGCTAGCCTAAGAGGCAGTATGTTGCACTGAGTTCCACATGTGAACTAATAATTAATTCACAAGATTGTCAAGGAATCCCAGTACAAATTCAATCCCACAAATATTTATGTGTTCAAATGCTAAAATGTATAAATTGTGATTATTGTTCTGGATATAACAGTTTTTGGAAGAACTGTATTTTTCACATTTGGTAGGCAAAAGGTCAGAACTTTACTAACACAGAGTTCAAGGACCAGGGTCACCTAAAAACAAAAATAAGAACTCAGAATAGAACATATGTTTTAATGAGAAATACTGAAACTTAATTGAGTACAGAGGTCTTTGAGACAGGAAAATCTAGGTTTGAGTCCAGGTTCTGACACATATTGGCTATATGACCCTGGGCAAGATACCTGACGTCTCAACCTTCTTAACCTCTTTCAGTTCTCCAGGCAATTCTATAATGATAATTTTAATAGTAACATGTATAAAGAGCCAAGCACTGTGCTAAGTACTTTACAAGTCACAACAACACTATAAAGCACTTACTGTGCACCAGGCCCTATGCTAAATGCTTTGAGAGTACTATCTCATTTGACCCTCACAACTACACTGGGAGGTTATTGTTCCATTTTACAGATGAGGAAATTGAGGCAAACAGGAATTAAGTGAATTGCCCTGGGTCAGAGAGCTAGTAAGTATCTAAAGCTATATATTTGAATTCAGGACATTCTGCCTCCAGTACAGGAGCTCTATTTACTGAGCCATCTAACTGCCCTTAATTGTCTAAGACTAAGCTGTAGAGAAGGTGTCACCCTGCATTGGTAGAGTAAGCTCCTCATTGGGAAGTTTCCTATATCAGCAGAGGAGTCAGGAGGACCTGAGTTCTAATCTCACCTCAGACACTCGACACTCACTAGCTGTGTGACCTTGAGCAAGTCACTTAACCCCAGTTGCCTCATTCTGGGTCATCTCCAGTCATCCTGATGAATATCTGGTCACTGGATTCAGATGGCTCTGGAGGAGAAGTGAGGCTGGCGACCTGCACAGCCCTCCTTCACTCAAAACAAAGTCAAGTGCAAGTTATGTCATCATTTCTCTGAGGGTCTTCTTCGGCAATGAAGGACAAACACACATATATCAGTGAAACCACAGTATTAGTCTCTGTCTCCTATGTTCTTAAAATACCTTTTAATGATATCTTTTATTTTTTATATCACCTATATTTCCATCATATCCCTCCTTTCCCATAGCACTGAACTTACATAAGAACAAAAAATAAATTTTAAAAAGTATGACACTATATTGTGTAGGATGTTCCACACCCACGATTCCCACTATGGGAAAAAGAGGGGGAGGAACCTTCTCAGACCACTCTTTGGGGGTTAAATTTTTGTCATAATTTCACAATATTCAGTTTTAATTGATTTGTTGTTTTTTTCCCTTTATTTTGTTGTAGTCTTTAGGTATGTTGTTTTCTTGGTTCTGCTTGCTTTACTTTGTATCAGTTGTGTAGGTCCCCCAATACTATTTTTTTTAACCTTACTCATCACTTCTTATCCTTAGAGGAAGTTAGGTGGTGCAATGGATAGTGTTCTGGACTTGTGATTCTGGAAGATCTGAGTTCAAAATCTGCTTCAGACAGTTACTTAGCACGGTAAGAGTAGGCAAGTCACTTAATCTCATCTATAAAACAAGGAAAATAATAGCACATACCTCACAGAATTGTTGTGAGAATCAAAGAGAAAACATATCTATTATGTTTTATAAGTCTTAAAGCAGTATATAAGTGTTAGGGATTACTCTTATTAGCTAATAATATTCCATTACATTCAGGTACCATAAATTGTTAAGTCATTTTGTTTCCCAGTCTTTTGCTCCTTGTTTTAAAGTGCTGCTAGAAATGTACATGGGGACTTTATTTTTATCCTTTTATCTACTGATAGGTATGCCTATCAGTAGAATATCTGAGTCAAAAATTTGGCCAATTTTGTCACTTTCCTGTTGTTGTTTTCATATAATCAAGTGTCTCTGACTGAATCTTGCCTTTATCGACTTTATCAAGAGTCTTCACTAGGAGTAATTTCTTTGACTAAAAACAGTATATGCATTTGTATTGTTAATATGATTAAAGATCTTCCCCACCCATTAAAGGGCCTGCCCATAAAACAGAGTTTGATTAGAGAAGACATGTAAGAAGGCCTTTGCCTTTTGTTAATGTGGTACTGGTTCTCAAGGGCTGGGATGCCCTCTGGCTCTAAAACATGTATAAATACTGAGGATGGGGGTTTTGCTTTGGGGCTTAGTTTTTGGAAGAATCTTTGTGTGCCAGAGGAGACTGTGGGAAGCCACTAAGGAACCCCCTGGCTTTGAAAACTCAGATGTTGATGCTTCCCTCTCTGGCAGCTATGGTCAGAGAGTTGGACCTGTCTGTTGATTTGTAACATGTATTGCTGATGTCAGACAATTTGGAAGTGCTTCTGTTGATTTCCTGAACTAAGTGAATGATATATGTGCTTGATTAAAGGTGATTGTTAATGCCTCAAAGGTTGCCTCTCCTTTTAGAAAAACAGATCACATAACCTATCATAGCAGGCCCCTCTGTGTATGTCACGGTGCTTATTAATACACTCACATAATTATGAAATGTTTTCTAGAATGGTTGGGCCAATTCACAGCTCCACCAAAAGTGCATTAGCATACTGGTGTTTCTGAAACCCATACGACATTGACTATTTTCTTTTGTTATCTCTGTCAATTTGCTGGATGTGAGATGAAAATGTATGTTATTTTTATTAGAATTTCTCTTACCTATTAGTGATCTGAAGTTTTCTTACATGTGGTTGGTAATAGTTTGAAATTTTCTTTTCAGATTTGTTTTTTCACTTAACTATTAAGAATATTATGAACTTTTATGCACATACCTATTTGATTATTTTAAAAATATTTTTAAAAAATCTCAACCCTGAGCATATGCAAATGCATACCCAAATACAATCCCAACCTGTTCCCAGCTACAAAAAAGCAACATTTTTTAAAGATACATTGTCTTAGTTTCTAATTTGGAAGCACAATTTATCTTCAAAGCATCAATGTTGCCAGTGACCCAGAAGACAATGGAGGAATGAAGGATGGGGAGAATCAGCTACAGAATTTATACAAGATAGTCAGCATTCAAGAAGTGGCATCAAGGAAATTTATGATGGGCAAAAGGAGTTGGTTTGTCATTAATTTTCCTGATGTATTATAATGACGATGATGTTTTCAAAATGAAGCAGTTAGTCTACATGAACTCTAAGGTAACTTTTTTGTCCTAATAGTGTTACCACATACCTAAGCAAAGATCAATACGTATATAGCATTAACTCATGAAGATGGATTAACTGATTACATAAAGCAGGGTTGTACATTATAATGGATGCTTAATTTGGAATTCAGAGGACCTCACCTTGAATGTCAGGATGCTAAGATCACTTTCACTTCTAACATCTATGATCCTATGAAGCTCTGATCAGTGTTTGACCAGTAACCACAAAATGTACTCAAGGAAGGTCTCCAGAATATTATACTGATCGTCTTTGGAAGTTCTTTAAAAGAACATAAACAAGAATCACAAAAAATAAGAAGGAAGAAGTGAATTGTACCAGTAAAGGAATATAAATGAGACCATTGAATTCTATATAACTAAAGTCCTACGCATTGGTGAAACAGTTAAGTAGTTGGGAAAGACTTGAGGCATGTATCACTACTATAAAAATAAAACTAGCTTGTATATGTCTGTTTGTAGCTATTCAGAGGTAGAAGACTAAAACAGAGAACTGGTCTCAGAAGTATAAAAAAATGGTTCAAGTTCTAAAAAAAACCTGGTGGTATGATCTTCACAAGTCCCTTAACCTCTCAGTACTTTAGACAATTCTCTAAGATCATAGGAGGTATGAAGGTGCACTGGTAAGAGGGAAATTTCCTCATTTTGAGGAATTCTTTATACCAATAAAATTACAATTTAGTACCCATCCTTGTCCCTTACATGTATTTTTCCCCCTCTACAAAAGAACTACATAAGAATTTGAAATGTCTCCTATTTGGTTTATGCTACTTTTCAGTTCAGGAAGTGTGTTTAAGATGTAATTGAAGAAGGATATTTTAATCACTGCTTCCCTTAAAATACTTTTTTCTAGCAATTTTATTCAAAACTAAAAATAGAATAATTTTGAAAAAAAAAACCTGTTAACCTACTAGGAAAATGAGTACTTCTCTTTCAAATGCTCTTTCTCTTCACCTCCACCTCCATGATTCGTTGGCTTCCTTCAAGATTATACTCAAATCCTACTTTCTACAAGAGCCTTTTCTGGTTCCCCATACTGCTAGTGCTCTCCTTATAATATTATCTCTTATTTACACTGTATATATCTATGTACATGTTGCTGAGTCATTTTTCAGTTGTGTCTGATTCTTCATGACCCCATTTGGGATTTTCTTGGCAAAGATCCTCCTGCCATTTTCATCTCCAGTTTATTTTAGAGATGAGGAACTGAGGCACAAGGCTAAGTGACTTGCCCAGAGTCACTCAGCTAGTTAGTTTCTGAGACTAGTTTTCAACTCAGGAAGATGAGCCTTCTTGACTGCAGACCTGGTACTCTATCTACTACAGCTCCTTGCTGCCCCATATCTATGCCCATTGTTGTATGCAAGTTTTCCTCCTCATTAGAACTTGAGCTCCTTGAGAGCAGGAACTGTGTGTTTGTTTTTTTATTTCCCCAATTTTTTAGCATAGTACAAACAGTACATGCTTAATAAATGAATGTTGACTGACTTTATAGCACACATATGTCATACAGACAAGATATTGTGTGGAAGACACTAGTTTTTGATGGAATTGGAAAAGGCTTCATGTAGAAGAAAGTGCCTGAACTATGCCTCAAAGGAACAGAAGAACTTGTGGGGTAGAGGTGAGGAGGGACAAGTAGGAGATGGGGTCTCTTGTGTGTGGAAAAAGGAGAAGGCCATTGTAGCTGGACTGTAAAGTGAGAGAGGAGAAATAATATATGATGAGGCTGGGAAAATAGGCTGTGGTTGGGATGGGTGGGACTTGAAAAGTTATACAGAAGAATTCACATTTTATCTTATGAGAAATAAGAGATTGGTGTTGATCAAGTGTGGGAGTAACATCGTTAGATCTGCTCTTAAGGAAAATTACTTTGGCAACAGTGTGAGAGATAGACTAGAGTAGAGAGACTTGGGATACGGAGACCCATCAGGAAGAGGCTGCTGTACTACTGTATGTGAAGGGTGATAAGAGCCTGAACGAAGGGTGTAGCTATGTGAGCAGACAGAAAGGGTTGGACAAGACGGATGTAGTGAAGACGGAAGGGGAGAACTCTGGAAACTGATTGAATATATGGGGTAAAGTGAGGAGAACACAAAAGTTATGCACATGAGACCCTGGAAAGATGGTGGTGCCTTCAGAACAGGGGAACAGGGGAAGACGAAAGTGGGATGTAAAAGATTGCTGAGGCTTGTGTTCAGGTTAGTTGTATTTGTGGAAACAGTCAGTGTGCATTTATGAAGTGCCTCAAGATACTGTGCAACACTCTGGCGATACAAATACACATGGCCCTGTACCTGGCCCTGAGGACCTTACATTAGGAGGGGAGGTGTGTGTTCGCACACACATACACACACACACACACACACACAGACACACACATACATATATATATATACATATATTATATATATTTATGTTCACACACACACATACATGCAGAATTGACACATAATCATTTGGGGGAAGGAAACTAGCACTTGGAGATATCGGGAAAGACTTACGGTAGAAAATGGTATTATAGCTGAGCTTTGATGGAGGCAAGAGGCAGAGAAGTAAGTAGGGAGAATGTATTCCAGGCATGGGAACAGCCAGGAGAACACACAGAGAAAATGGTGTGCTCCATCTGAGGTGTGTACTATAGTGTGAATGAAGCAGACTGAGTATTCTAAGTCTGGAAAGGCAATATGGCAAAAGCCAAACAGAACAGGTTCAATTGGACTTAGGTTGCATGGAGGCACTGGAGTTTAAAGAGTGGGAAGCTTAGTCAGACCTGACATTAGGAAAATGACCAGGACAACCAGGAATCTAAAGGGATGAACCTAGAGGTGTTACTGCTCCCAAAGAGTCAAGGACGTGTAAATGTGGTCCTAACCATCTGGCCTCCTAGGTACTTTACAACTGCAAGTTTATAATGGCAGGATGAAAGCTAAAGATACGGCCAGCAGCAGCTTATAAAGGGAATAAATAAAGCAAACAGAAGTAAGTTTTCCCCTTAAATAATGGTCTTAGAATACATATTTGAAATACACAACACAATTAGTATACATTTCAGTATAGTCAGTACAAGGTCACTTGCTCTTTTTAACATCATTTTCAGCTCCTTGGTTTTGCTCATTCAGAAGTAGGACATCAAGTCATTTCCTTCTTAGAACATGTCTTCATTCTGTTCTATCCGTGTATCTCCACAGTAACCACACCATCCAGACTACTGCCTGTATCACTTCTTGACAACAGCAAGAATCTCTCACAAGTATATAGACCAGAGAAAGACAAAAGCCCCTCCTCCCTTCTTTTTAATTTTGGGTGAAACAAAGTGAGTAGCACAGGATTGCATGCCTGGGGTCTATATCACAGGTCTCTTCACAGTATCTCCCCTCCCAGACAAAGCCCTATTCTAGGGCTGCTTCAAGTTCTCCACCCCTGCCCTGTTCTGAACTTCCCTCTTATTACTAGGAGTCCAACCTTCTTTCCAATCTCATTTGCAACCTGAGTTTCAGTTCTGACTCCTTTAACACTTTCCTTTACTTCCCATATGCATCCATTGCCAAATATTTTCATTTCTCTATCCGCACCAGCTCTTGCATCTGACCCCCTTGTCTAGTCACACAGCAAGCACCCTAGTTCAGATATGAACTCTCTTGTCTCCTGGGTTATTGCAACAACCTCTCACCTGCTCTCCAGGCTTCTGTAGCATCCTGGATTACTGGCATTCACCAACACATCTGGCCCCTTCTTGCCTTTAACAGGTTCAGATTCTCTACTCTAGTCATATTTGAGTAGTTATAGACATCACTCGCCTGCAATGACCTACAGAATTTCAAATAGACCACTTCCTTAACTCTCTTTATGAAATTTATCTTGACTAACCTCACCTGCATATCACAATTCCACTCAGGTTAGTATTTGTTGCAAAAATGAGTATTGCTACAAATAGCTGTAATTGGTTCGCACCGGTGTTTTGTTTCTCTTTGTGTGTTCATCCTTCACCGAACATCTACTCTGAAGACTCAGAGCACAGAGTTGGGACAAAACACTTTTGGCTTCTCAAATTTTGTGACAGTGGAGTATATGCCATAGAAGCCCTGAAAATGAAAATGTTGACTGCGGTAACAGAGGCCTAGCCTAGCTAAGTTTGGAAGAGTCTCATCACCAGAGGCTTGGTCATCTGACAGTGAATTTCCTTTTTGCCACAGCAACTAATGAAAACCACCTATTGAATTATAAAGGTACTAATATATTTATTGGTAGAAGTAGCCCAAAGAGCAAAACCACAGATCTTTAAGCTAATGGAGTGTAGAATTTTCATTATTACAGATTTTGTTTTCATTGCAAGTTCCTGAACCAGGTCTAACATTTTCATATACACATGTATATCCGCTGTTTCTAGTACAGTAGCCTAATCATATTGGAAAGCAACATAGGAAGCCTTCCCTTCCTGGGTTCCACCTTTCTATAACTAGATCTCAGTCCATGCCAGATGGCTCAGCATAAACTGGAGCACTGAAAAGTCATTCCCTGCCCGGCATGAATCAGGCAGCTTGATGGTACAATGGATAGAGAGGTGGACCTGGAGGCAGAAAGACCTGAGTTCAAATCTGGTCTCTAACATTTGCTAGCTATAGGATACTGGGTCAGCCACTTAATTTCTGTTTGTCTCAGTTTCCTCAACTGTAAAATAGGGGTAATAAGGGTTGTTATGCAGCTCAAATGAGATAGTATTTGTAAAGTGTTCAGCACAGCGCCTGGCACACAGCAGATACCACTATAAAAATACCTTTTCTCTTCCCCAATTCCTCCCAGTTACTACAGATCCCCTTCCTGGCTGGACATTGACCAGTGTTTCCTCCCCGAAGTGAAGCAAGGCTCTGTTACACTCAAACTCCTTGATCTACTCTCCGTCTTCTAAAAGTCATAGGCCCTGACCTTCAACCCCCCAAGTCTTTCTACACCTGCTAAATGCTAAATGAGCATGGAGTCACTGTTATATTCCTTGTAGTGAGATGGTAGACAATGGGACTTTATCATCTGCTTTGCCACTGTGTCCTAAGATCTCATGTTACTTATTCAACAAGCATTTATGAGGTGTCCTCTGCGTCAGGTCATAGTGCTAAAATGGGGCTACCAAGAAAGCCAAACACACAGATTCTGCCCTCAAGGTGCTCACATTTTAATAGAGGAGACAACATATAAATAGCTAGGTTCATACAAATACATAAATAAAGAACATGAAAGTAATCTGAAAAGAGAGGCATTAGCAGCTGGGAGCCCCAGCAAAGGCTTCCTGTAGACTAGATTTGAACTGAGTCTTAAAGGAAGCCAGGAAAATGAAGAGGCAAAGCTTTACAGGCATGGGGGACAGCCAATGCAAAATTATGAAAATGGGAAATGGAGAATCCTGTTCGAGGAACTGCAAGTAGGTCAACTGAGTTCAGTTGTAAAATATATGGAAAGAAAAATAAAGTATAAGAAGTCTGGAAAGGTAGGAAGAGGTCAAATTCTGCAGTTTTATGTGCCCCAAAGAGGACTTTATACTTATACTAGAAATAATAGGGAATCACTAGAACATATTGAGGAGAGGGGTAGCATGGCCAGATTTGTGCTTTAAGAAGATTGCTTTGACAGCTGGGTGGAAGATGGACTGGAATGGGCAAAGACAAGAGGAAGGGAAACTAAGCAGCTGGATACTGCCATAGTTCAGGTGACAGGGGATGGTGACAGGATAGTGGACTAGGGTGGTGGTTGCATGAGTAGAGGGCAGGAGGCATATAAAAGGGAGGCTGTGAAGGTAGAAATGACAAGACTTGGCAGTGGATCAGATATATGCAGTGGGTACAAGTAAAGAGATACAGTAAAACCTGAGGTTTTAAGCCTCAGTGACTTGGAGGGTAGTGGAATTAATGGCTCCCCAAAATAGTAGGGAAGAATTGGGGGGAAATATGATGAGTTCTGTTTTGGACATTAGGAGTTTGATATTCTTATAGGACATCCTGTTGGAGATGGTCATAAGGCAGCTGAAGATACACACTAACTTGGAGAAACCAGGGTTGGATATATGCAGCTGGCATTCATCTGCACATAGTTATAAATGAACCCATGGGAGCTGATTATATCACCAAGTGAGATAGTGCAGAGCAAAAAAAGAAAAAAGAGGTCCAGAACAGAGCACTGGAGATATCCACAGTTAGGAGGATGTAACATGAATAAAAAACTGGCAAAGAAAAAATAAAAGAAATAGGGATAGAGAGAAGAATTCAAATAGAACAATGTTTGAAAACCTGGAGGAGTTGAATGAGTGTTCATTGTTATAGACATAGTTAATAAGCATTTATAAGCACCTATTATGTGCCAGACAGGAAGTTGAGCACAGGGGAAACAAAAAAAGGTAAAAGACAAAAGTGCCTTTATGGAACTCACAATCAAACAGGCAGTATGGCATACAAAGAAATATGGATAAATAAGCTATCTACAGGATAAATAGGAAACACTAAATAGAGAGAAGGCACTAAAATTAAGACATATTTGAAAATCTACTGGGCAAGGTGAGATTTTAACTGGGACTTGAAGGAAGCCAGAGGAGCCAGGAGGTGAAGTGGAGGAAGGAGAACATATTGAGGGGAGAGGAGGAAGTGTTAAGAAAGACAAGATTGAGAAAAGGCCATCAGATTTGGCAATTAAGAGATCACTAGTAACTTTGGAGAGAGAAGTTTCAGCTGAATATGAGATTGGAGGCCAGACTACAGAAGACTTGGAAGAAAGAAAGGGGAGAGGAAGCAGAAGTGCCAATTATAGGTATTCCTTGCCATTCTCATGTGCCTGGATCTTTCTTTTTAATCTAGAAAATGTGTTCATCTTTTATTGCCGAAGAAGACCATGCCATCAGAGAAATAATGACATGACTTGCACTTTGTTTTGAGTGAGGGATGGCTGTGCAGGTCACCAGCCTCACTTCTCCAGAGTCATCTGCATCCAGTGACCAGATATTCATCAGATGACTAGAGATGACCCAGGATGAGGCAATTGGGGTTAAGTGACTTGCCCAAGGTCACACAACTAGTGAGTATCAAGCATATGAGGTGATATTTGAACTCAGATCCTCCTGACTCCAAATACTGTAATCAGAAAGTGATTAAGGGGGAAAATACACAAAACAAATAAGAAGTGATTGTGAACATGAGTTCTTTATCCTCTTTCCTTCTTTAACAACAATAAAAAAAGTTGTTTGTGTAACATAAATAACACATGATAGAACTCCAGTTTTGTGATGGTCAAGCATAACACAAACTATAGAGGTATAATCTATTTTAATAAAACAACACTAACTTACTTTAGTTCTCACATTTGCTGGTTAAAAAGTAGATTACGGTGACAGCTAAGTGGTGTAGTGGATAGAGCACTGGCCCTAGAGTCAGAAGGACCTGAGTTCAAATCCAGCCTCAGAATAGACACTTAACACTTACTACCTGTCTGACCTTGGGCAAGTCACTTAAACTCAATTGCCTCAGCAAAACAAACAAGACCCCAGAAACAGTAGATTATGCTAACTTTAAAAGCATTTCTATAAATCTAAGAAGGTATATCTTGTTAAAGCTCGAAGCTCCCAAATAGGTAACTTTAATTTTATAGAGTGAGGAAGGTCTGACAAGTTTTTTTCACTTCTTGAAATCAAGCACATAACAAAACAAGGAAGGACTCCCAGCTTGGACAACCCCTTCTCCACCCCCCTGCTGCACTCTAAGGACAACTGAGTCTTTCCAGATGTTCCTCAGCTGAACTTTCCTAGATGAGATACCTCCCTCAATTAGAATGTGAGTTCCTTGAGAGCAAAGAATGTCTTGGTTTTGTATTTGTATGCATACAATAAGCACTTAAGAAATGTTTTTGCTTACATGTTTGCATTATTTATTCCTATGACGGTTGCTATATGACCTGGCTCATTAACCAGCATGAATTTTTATTTCTAAATGACCTATAGCTCAAATTTAATAAACCAAATTATTTCCATACTTTCAAACCCTTCAAACACTGTAGCTGAGTCCCTTAATATTTTTACAAGGACATGTTGGTAATGTTTTCTCATGGTTAGATATTTACACGCCAAAGAACAGCGTACAAGATAAGCTGCTGAATATAAAGGTGTTTTTATGTGTTCATATCAGGCATTCAGATACATTTCAAGCCTGAAACAAACATACTGAAATTCTGAAATCATTTGTTACTTTGTATCTTTAAATAATGTATGTCAAATTGGTAATCATTCTATGCAATATTCTCAATGCAATGATACTATGTAGAGACATTTTTTATTCCAGTCAATTCCCACTTACTTAAACTCGATAAGGTTATATATTGAGTCATAGAAACGCCCTGATATGAAGGAGTTGCACACAGAAACTTCATGTCAGGAGGGTAAGGTACAACCAAGGTTATTTTCATGTCGAAATATTTCTTGAATGCTGTTTAAAAAGATGAGAAAATGGATTGCACTTGGAGTGTGCACAGACCAGGTAAAAAAGCCAACCACATAAAGTTCATTAAGACTTTCCTTTTCTACAGAATGCACTAAAAGCACACTCAAAAATCCAACCCAACAAAGATTTATTAAGTAACTCCTAAGTAGGGGCCACTGTGCTCGATCCTGGCTATATAAATACAAAAGGAAAACAGTCCTCTTCCTCAAGGAGAGTTTGATTTCCATTGGGTTGTTGCAACACTTACAAAGAATAGATAAATACAATATAACCAGCATTGGAAAAAAAGAAAAAGAAGATCATACATGAATTCAAGGACACAGAATCCCAAACAATTGTACAATGGAAATGTGATGTCTCAGAATCAAGAAAAAAAGACCAATTATTGGCACTTTTTTAAACATATAGCACATTGTGCCTTTAATTCATACCCATTGATGCTCATTTTCTTGTCAATCTTTTAATATTTTATGGCATATATTTTAAAATTTCACATAGGGAGAAATTTTCCTTCACAAAAATATCATGAGAACGCCTTGGTTCCATTTTTTTCTCCTTTCTTTACTCTATTTTTGAGCAAGTTACTTCCTACTGCAGCAACTAAAGCTAGTGTTAGAAAAAACTTTGAGTAGCAAATCATACAGAGCGGAGTGCTTGAATTTTATAAATGACACTTTTCTCCAATATTAAGGTCAGCTATGTTCTTCTGCTGATCAGATTAATTTTTGGGATAAGTTATGGATAGCTACTCTATTACATAGAGGATTTATATAACACTTTAAGGTTTGCAAAGTACTTCTAAAAAAAAAATCTCATTCTATCTTCCCAACAACCTGATAAAGTTGGTCCTATCATTATTCCAATTTTACAAATGAGAAAACAGAGACCAGCAGGGTATATGATTTTCCCATGGTCACCCAGCCAGTAAGTATAAATTATGATCTGAACTCAGGTCTTCCTGACTCTATACCCAATATTCTGTATTTCCTGAACTATATATAGCTGTCTACTGCTTAACATGAAAACTCTTTTATTTGATCAAGTTTGATGACTGTAGAAACATTCAACAAAATACTAAATGTGTGGAAGTTTATGATTGATGCTTTCTGATTCTAATTGTTTACTTATATAAAGGCTTTCATTTCTACTCCTTTCCCCAGAAGTTCGAAAATAATGTTTTCCCTTTCTTTTAACATTGTATTTTCTAATCATGCGCCGAAGAAGTCCTGAGTTCTAATCCATCCTCAAATACTTACTAGCTGAGTGATCCTCTGCAATTCAAGAATCATCTTTGTCTCAGTTTCCTTACCTGTAAAATGGGAATAAATGATAACACTTGCCCCGCAGGGTATTTATGACGATCAAATGAGATAATAGTTGTAAAAAGCTCTTAACATAGTACCTGGTACACAGTACGCAACATACAAAGGTTTATTCCTTCACCTAGCCCCATCCAAAGAAGCAGGTAAAAGCAATATAATCACCACAAAAACTGAAAATATTTTAGACATTTTCTATTATGAATCCTTTTTATGTTAGGTACTTTTACTTATTTGTTTATCTAGATTTACATAATTTTTCTTTAAAGTATTCAAGCCATCATGTAAAAGTTTTTGAATATAACATCTAACTCTGATATAACCTCTTAATTATTTTCCAGAATATTGTTTACATCTACAGTTTCTAAGCGTACTATATATACACATCTGTAAATGCAAGCCTCTCTCTTCAATGAGTTTAATCTTTTAAATATTTAAATCTTTTAAATGACCTTTACTGATATTACTAAATATTGGTTGAGGTGTGTAAGAAATTCCACTGTGTCCCAAAGCAACAATCATTTTTTTTTTTTTACTATGTACTAGTTCAGAAATTGGCATCTTGCAACACGCAAATGAAGACACTAAATAGGTGACTCAATGAATAGAGTGCCAGAACTGGATTCAGGAAGACTCTTCTTCCTGAGTTCAAATCTGGCCTCACTCTGTGACTCTGGGCAAGTCACTTAACCTTGCTTGCCTTAGTTTCCTCATCTTTAAAATGAGATGGAGAAGGAAATAGCAAGCCACTCCAGTATAAGTAGTGTTTCATGGATGTGTCTACTTACTAATGTTCAAGAAAATTTAGATAAATAGTTATAAGCTAAATTTAGCCAAGTGTCAATGGAATAATGCATTCAATTCATGCAGATTTACCATAAGAAGCACATGGTAAGAATTCTCACTACTTTTTATAGATATTAATCAGAAATAAAGCACTAGAGTAACAGTATCTTGGTAACATTAGACAAAAAAAAACTTTCTCACTTTATATTTACTTACGCTATTACTTTGAAATACATATCTGTATATTCATCCATTTATTGCATATATATATATATATATACATAACACTGTAAAAATAACTGTATATCTACATGTAGAAAAAATATACATATATATACATGCAACATTACTTTGAATGTATGATTTCTTTCCTTCAGTTATATCAAGGTATTTTGTGAATTTAGCTAATTTATTCTGATGAGACTTTGAAAAGTACTGAGCAATAACTTTTTTAAGGTGAATCTGGATGCATTGCATATATTATTTATGGTGTCTTGGCTAAGTTAGGTTTGTAACTAATTGTCCAAGATTCCCTGGACATCAGCAAATTGGGCAAAACAGGCAGATCCTCAAGTGCATGGCCCATGTTATTGCAAACACACTTGCAAAATCTAATGGAGAGGAATTCTTCATTAATTTAACTTGACTTTAAAACTAAAGATAAAATCCTCCTTGGATATCTCTTCATGATGAGCAGGTCCTTCTTGGCTCTCAAGTTATTCTGACAGACATAAGCTCATTCAGATCCCAGAAGCCTGGGCAGCCTTTGCAGGGAAGCCTGATGTGGCTGGGGACCAGACTGGTTGGGTGCAGAGCCCCATCAAGACATGGGCTGCAGAGAATGGATTTTTCATCCACAGCAATTTGTGTCAGTGGAAGGAACACCCCTAACAACAAAATCATGTATTCTTGAAGTATGAAAATTAAAATCAATCCTTTTCTGGGGGTGTGGACTTATGACTTTCTAAGTACACAGGGATCCCAATGAAGATACTCTTTCTACCCACACAGACCAGTAACTCTTCTGAAACTTAACAGGCTTGTTTGAGAGTATTAAGAAGAAATAGAACCCAAATCCTTCTATTACATAGGTTGTCTGTGTGACTCAATTCCTAGGCCAGCTCTCTATCCACTACTGTTACCTTTCACACTCAAATTAATACTATAAATTATTTTTTTTAATGGACTCAGAGGTACAGAAAAATGCATCCCAAAAAGGACCAGCTGGGGCTACAAGCCGAGGATTTTAACCACAATGGGGTAAGGACTTTCTTATGTTACACTGCCCACCTTGGCTTTTTCATCTCTTAATAATTTGTTACAAATATGTTTGAGGGACATGATCCAGATAACACTCTGTGCCACACTTAAGAAACTAAGAAGTTTAGTCATGTAACCCAATAAACCATCCAGTAAACACTTATTAAGTACATACTAAGTGTCAGATACAATGATAAATGCTGGAGATAAAATTAATAAAAAGATATTTCCTGGCCTCAAGGAGGTTATAAAATCTAATTGAGGTGGGGTAAGACAAAAGGAGGCAAGAAAATGGGGGTGGAGGATTTGATGGAGGACACCAAGAGGTACCAATGTGGGAGCATCTTGTTCTGCAGAGCTGAAAGCAGGAAGAACAGTAAATGAAGAGTGTTATGCCTCCAAGTCCAGCTTCTGCCCTCTCTTTAAATAATCCCAAGGTAGGTCATATTAACACATTATCACTAACATGAATGCCAAGGAACTTACGGTGAGATTTTATATCTTAATTTAAAAGTTTGAATTCATGTTAGGCAGCATGGCAAAGTCTTAAATGCATTCTTCCCCAATACAAGGTAACTTCCTTCATGGCAGGGACTGTCTCATCATTTGTGTAATGGGAAATGGGAAGTGTCACACTGGCTGACAGAGATGGAGCTATGTCACTTGGTTTTCCAATATCCCCAGCAACTCTCAAACTATACAGGAAAACAAAGCAGGTGAAGAATGCCTCTTGATTAGAATATGTTTTACAATTAGATGGGCAACCCATACAGCCCTTTTATTGGTGCTTACTTGGGCAGACCATGGAAATGGATAGCAGTTCTAGAATCAAACAGCATGAGGAGAATGGACTGGATCAACTATCACAGCTCTTCCTGAAAGATCTATCCTTTTAGTACCAAAATCCTCCTACGATCGTCATATAGACTGAGAGTGAGTGAACACTACATACTCCAGAAAAGTCAAACTGAACATCACAGAGAAGGCAATGAAAAGGTGCATGGTGGAATGAGTAGTCTTACTGGAGAAAAGTATATCTATAAATAAATAGACGATTGAAAAAGAATTGATCATATGATAAGAGTTAGAGATGAATACTGGATAGTGTGTGTGCTCCACTGGTACTCTTCATAAAGCAAAAAAAGAAAACAAAAACTAAAAAGCAAGGAAAGCCCTTCAAGATAAGGAGCAGTCCCTCCCTAAAAGTGATAACTTTTAGAAGGATGTTTGCAAGAATTATGCAAGTTGAACAGGCAAGGATAGGTTGTAATTTGCATCTTTGAGGAAACAGCTGATGAGCTCATACCTTCATTTGCATTTTGGAGAGAAAAGGAATACATTTGTGTCCTTATCCTCCCACAACAGAATGTAAGTTCCTCAAGAAGAGGGGCTGTCTCACTTTATCTCTGTATCCTCAGAACATATCCCAATGTATGTATCTGCACGTAACATGTACTTTTTAAACACTTGTTGATAGACAGCACTTACAAGTATTTAGTAGCTATCTACTATGATACCAACACTATGCTAGGATTAGGAGATAAAGACAAAAAAATGAATTAGTGTATGCCTTCAGGGAACATACATTCCACTGGAGAAAACATGTGCACAGAAAAGTAAATGCCAAATCTACATAAAGTTAATGAACAGTTTTTGGGAGTGGGGTGGGAAATCACTAACAACTGGGGAATTAGGAGAGTTATCATGTAATAGATTCTGCCAGAGCTAAAGCCTTGCAAGGAGCTAAGAATTACAAGAAAGGTGAGAAGGGAAAGCCATCTAGACATGGAGAACATAGTGGACAAAGGTAAAGTAGCGGAAAATGAAATGCCAATTACAGGGAGCAGCCAATAGGCTAGTTTTGTTGGAATGTAGATTGCATAAACAAAAGTAATATAAAATCTATCTGGAAAGATTGGTTGAAAGAAATAGTTAATGGCTCAAACTTTTGATTTTGTATTTTATCCTAGAAGCATTAAGAAGGAACTGCAGCTTCTTAAGTAGGTAAGTAGCATGGTCATACTTTTACATTAGGAATACAAATTTGGCAGTTTTGTGAAGGATGAATTGGGAAGGGGATAGTTTAGAGTTGGAAACATCAATTATTAATCAATAAAAATACTATACTAACTCAGGCTAGTAAGGATAAGAGCCTATAGTAGGGTGCTGACTATGAGTAAAGAGAAGGGGTTATATATAAGAGATACTACAGAAATAAAACTGATACAACTTATGAAACTGAATAATCATGGTGGGTCAGAGGAGAAGACAGTACTGAGAATTCCTTTGAGGTTCCAAATATGGGCAACTAGAAATATGGTTATATCTTTAATAGAAATAGTGAAGCTAAGTCAGTATGTACTCATTAAGCGGTCATCCAAGTCTAATCTCATTTTCTTTTTTAATAGGATTATTAAACTACCAAATTGGAGCAAAATAACAGTCACCATTTGCCTGAATTTTACTGAAGTATGCTATTATGGAAAACCTTTCATTACATCCTTAAAAACAAAATAAAGAAGTATGGGCTAATTCTAGCATAGACAGGACAATTCAGAACTTAGGAGAATGTAAATTTTTTGACAGTAGGTTCTGTTTACTTCTTGATTTTGAATTCCTCATAGCTAACAAGGTGAGCTGCCCTAAGTAATCAGTAATGTTTTTTGAAATGAATTGAAAAAAAAGAACTGGTTGAATACTTGAAACCAAAGAGTATCCATTAATCAGCTAATATCAACCTTGACAAAAATCTCTAGTGGAAGACCCTAGGTCTTGTTTATGTGCCACATATCTATCACTGACTTGCATGAAGACAGACATCACAAAACCTATTAAATAGTCAGAGGACAGGAAGCTGTGAGGAATAGCTAACAAGTTACATGAGAGAATTGAAATCCAAAAACATTTTTACAGTAGCTTAAATCTATTATATATGTGTGTGTATACACACATATATGTACACATATATATTGCACATACACATACAAATAAATATAAATAAAAATATAAGGAAATAGGTTATGTAGAATATATTTTGGTTAAAAAATACAATTCATTGTGATGCAATACAATTGTGTGCTATAAGAAATGATGAGCTGGCAGACTTCAGAAAAATGTGAAAAGACTTACACAAACTGCTGCTAAGTGAAATGAGCAGAACCTAGAGAATACTGTATACAGCAACAACACTATGTAATGATAAATTATGGTGGAGCTAGTTCTTCCCAGCAATACAATGATCCAAGATAATTACAAAAGACACAAGATGGAAAATGTCATTCATGTCCAGAGAAAGAGCAATGGCATCTGAATGCAGATCGAAGCAGACTATTTTCCCCTTTTTGTTTTTGCTTTTTCTTTCTTGTGGTTTTTCCCTTTTGTTCTGGTTCTTCTTTTGCAATGTGACTAATGTGGATACATGTTTAACATGATGGTACATGTATAACCTACATCAGATTGTTTGCTGTCCTAGGGAGAGGAGAGGGGAGGGGAGAGAGGGAAGGAGAAAAATTTGGAACTCAAAGTTTTCAAAAAATGAATGTTAAAAGCAATCTTTACATGTAACTGTAAAAAATATCATTAAGAAAAAACAATCGCATAAATATAAGGTAGGGGAGAGCAGTTCATGTGGAAAAATACTTGAGTTCTAACGGATATCATATTCAATATCACTATGTAATGTTACATGAAAGCTATGAATTAATTAACAATTATTTAAATGACTATTATGCACCAAGCACTAACATGTTTAAAGAATGAAAAAAATCCCTACTTAAAATGTCCTTACATTCTAATGCAAGAGAGAGCTAATGCATATAACATACATACACATATATACACACAAAATACATTTTAAAAAATTAATAATACAAAATAGTTAAATACACAACACTACAGGAGGGAGAACACTAGTAGTTGTAGGGCTTGGGAAAGATTTATGGCAGAAGATGGTACTTGAGCTGCATTTTAAGGGAAGAAAGAGACTGACTTAGAAGTGCATTTCATGATTAGGGGGTGGGGAGAGATGGTAGATAGAGCATCACGTGAAAAAGAGAGAATTTGGCTGCATTGAAGAGGATAGGAGGAGTAGTAATGTACAATGAGGTTGGAAGGACAATTTGTGGTTAGAATGCGTATGGCTTTAACAATTACAGAGAAGAGTTTATATTTTATCCTTGAAGATAAAAAGAAAGAAGGCAGGAAGGAAGGAAGGAAGGAAGGAAAGAAAGCCATTGGAATGGTTTAGGTAGCAGAGTTACATGATCAGATTTTCTCTTAAAGAAAGTTAGTTTCACAACAAATATTGAGGCTTGAAGCAATGAAAACAAAAGTTACAACAATCCAGGAGAGGTGATGGTGGCCTGAAATAAAATGGTGATTGTTTAAATGGAAATAAAGGATCAGATTCTGGAATAACATGAAGGGTAAAAGTGAGGACCCTAGGGTGTTGTTGAGAATATTAACCTGGGGGATTGGAAGAACGGTGGTGACTTTGGCAGATATAGGGAAGTTTGGAAGAGAACAGGAATTAAGGGGAAAGATTGGGGTGCATTCATCAAAGTATAGCATGAAGAACAAGAGAAATCATAGCCGCTTTGTGCCCTATCCGGGTCAACTGCAGCAGTAATACTACATTCAGATCTGACCACTGCTTTTTGGAAGGACATTGACAAGCTATGTTCGGAGAACAGCAACCAGAAGTAAAGGGGCCTATTTAGCCTAGAGAAAAGATTTGAGTTTGGGGGAAGACTACAACAGCTCTCCATAAGTATACAGAATGTCTTCATGTGGAAGTAGGATTAGAACCGTTCTGCATGAACACAAAGGTCAATGAGTACTTCATCACTGGAAGTCTTCAAGCAGAGGTTGGCTGATCATTTTTTTTTTGATGTTCTAAAAGGGATTCTAATTCAAGTTCAAGCAGTACTACAAGACTTTAAAGGTCACTTCTAATTCTAAGCTTCTATGACTCATAAGAACAAGATTTGGGGCTATGATGGACCTTAGAAATCATATTTTCCAATCTCCTCATTTTATAGATGAGGCAACTGAAGCTAAATCAAGTCATTTTTCTCCAGGTTACACTGTTTTTCCTTCATTTTTGAAGAGGACCATGGAGTGATGTCTTGACTTGTATATGAATTTAAGTGAGGCAGAGTTACACAAAGTTGTCAGTCTCATTCTCTCTTCCAGTCATTGAAGGCCAGTGGTAAGACAAAAGTCAGGACAATTGGTGATGGCCCGGGCTGCAGTGGATGACCTTGGTGTCTTTAAAGTCTGATCAAGGTCTAAGAGTTCCACTGTGCCAGTTTCATCTGCCTTCAAGACTGTTGGAACAGATTGTTCTGATCTAACTATTCCACAGGTGGAAGTTTTCACATGGTTGGAGGTAGACATCTCCCTACTTCACTGATGGATTTGAGGCCCATTGGTTACTCTCGATTGGTTTAATACATCTGTCAAGATGGTTTTACTGCGTTGTGACTACCACACATATTGGAACCCCAGATAAGAGCTGGATGAATGGGCAACACCAAATATAGACAAGCAGCCTTAAAAAGGGCTCAGCAAGGTCTCATACCAGAGCTGCTAGACCTCCCAGAACACTCAAGGTCACAGGGACAAAAATGAGCAAAGTTGGAATTTGAACCCAATTCCCTTGTCTTTTAGCCCCATGTTTAGTTTAGTTTAGTGCTAACCCATGACACTTTTCTTATCTTTGATGTTTTTCTTCCCCTTGGGGGGAAAACAGTACTCAACAGAGCTGTCATTTCTTATTCATCTCTTGTAATTTCACTCATTCAATGGTACTTCAATATGTCCTTGAAATGTTTCCTTTTCTAACCTCATATATTATTTCCCACTTTTCCAGACTATATTTTGGCATCCTGGTATCATCCATTATTATCATACAGCCAGTCCAGCTAAGCTATGATGAGCATAGCTTTGATGCCTGTGGAGTAACTGCACCCCAAAACGTCATTAATCTCCTGCCATTTAACATGAAACGTAGCATGGAGATTTCACCATCAAAATATGTAATCAAGTTTCTTTTTCATATGCAGTAGAAACTATTCTTTTAAATGTCATTTTAGAGTTTAGTTCTCTGAAGGGTAGTTACATCCTTTTCAGTTAAGAAATTTAAGCAAAGTTGTGATAGCTTCCCCAGATGTTATTAGGCAAGAATAAAACAGATTCGAGTCATAGTTCCTGGTGCCAATGGTATTACAATTATTCACTTTAAAATGGAGAGCTTCACATTCCCAATTCTGTTTCCCCCTAATTATTCAACTCTTATTTGCCCTAAGTTAGTTTATCCATGGCTAAACATTCCATAACTAATCCCCAAATTTTAAAAAATAAATTTTATTGAAGTTTTTTGTTTCTACGTTACAGTAATTTCTCTACATAAATTTTACACCACTCCACATTGGACCTTCCCTTCTAACAAAGAAAAACAGGTAATCACAGTCAAACAATACAGTGACCATGAGACAAGGTATACAAGAACTCATACACAGAGTTCTCTAATCCTTTATGCAGAGAAGTGAGGTTACTTGAGATCAAGAGTCTTACTCTGAATCTTTCTAGATAACTGACCATTGGTGAAATTAACTAGGTTTAAAGATGGAAAGGTTGGGTTGACAAAACATTAGAACCCCCATTCTATTTGATGATAGTTCTGAGGAGATATTGGCAGTACACTGGTGATAAGGAAGGTGCATTTTAGTTAGACTGTGGTGTGGTATATTCAAGTTTCAGAAAAGATTTGTTTTGTGAAATGGTTACCATCAAACAATGGTAGACACTCTACTCTCAGGGCAGTCCTAACTGCCATCTTGACCAGCTTAGCTAGCAATATTAATAAAATTAAAGCTAACTCAATTGTGACTAGATCACTTTTTTATTATAAAAAGAAATCTGAGCCAGGTTTAAGAGTTCAACTGACTCTCCAAAGAGAGTATATATAGCATAACTATTAGTTTATACTGTGAGTATGAAAATTGTTTCCTATGATGGTAATTAAGGAAGGGACTGAGATAGTCTATGAAAGTATCAGAATAGCCATATATTTTAAATAGTCAGTTTAGTAGTGTTTTAATAGGCAATATCATAAAATCATGACATTTCGAACTGGGAAATTCCAGAAGTCATTAAACCCATCCTATGTTCCTATACAGGATTTCCTGTTACAATATGGTTGATAAGTGGTTATCTAGCTTTTGCTTAAAGATACAAACTGAAGGAGACATTATTTCCCATGGCACCCCATTTCACTTTCACTGATCATGAATTTTTCCATACATCAACTGGAGTTTTCCACTGAGCAATTCTAATTTTATCCTTTAGGAACAAAGAAATTTGTAAAAAGGATACTTTCAACATAAAAAATCCTATATTTCATCAGCAAATCACACCTAATCAGTATAGCCTATCTCTTTGATCTTCTGTATTAGACTTTTGTTAGTGGGTGTATCAAATCTCCAAAAGTCAATTAAAGGTGGTCACTTGAAAAATGATGGTAAGGGTTTTGGCAGCAACTATGGGTATCATTCAACAGCACTAAGCAAATCAGGCAGAGATCACAGAACCTCATAAATTAGAAATAATTAGCTGTTATATGATTATAGAAGGGTCAATATTTTATTCTGAATCTCTCATTCCTAATCTATGAAACACGAATAAGATAAAGTAATTATTATTCATTATTTTTGTTTTCAGTTCATTTTGGTTAGCTTTATATATGTGTGACTCCAAGTCTCAGAGCCTTTAAGAAAGAGTAATTACCTATCTCAAGGCAAGGGAGGGGACATTGCAAAGATTAATTAATCTCATAAAGCTTGCCTATTTCATTAAAAGTTGTGCTTAATAAATATATTGCTTTATGAGCATTTAAAATTCTCTATATTGGAAATATATGCTCAGTTAAAATGTTATGATTACTTCTTTTTTGACTAGCCCCCAAAAATATGTCTTTGAAACTTGGCTACCTTATTTTTAGTAATCTTTTGGTCAAGATGCTACTAGAATAAACCACATTTCAATTACCCACAGAGATTATCCAAATCCTTTATAGCTTCTTCCTTTGTGAAAGGAGGATTATTTAATTTATTACAATGCTTGGTTAGTAAAATGCTCAAAGATATTGGGTTAGCTAAAAATTAAAATTGTCCATACCATGAGGGCAAACAAATTAGGATCTTTTACTATTTTTATTTTACTAAAAATGCCTCTGATTGAATAATGTGATTAAAGAGCTTTCCCACCCATTGATGGGCCTGCCCATTGTGGGAAGCTTGATTAAGGGAGCTGTTTTGCTGGAGGGTCTCAAGTACCTTTTGCTTTTTCTATTGAGGCACTGGGTCAGAGGGTTATGCCCTCTGGTTCTAAAAAGTATATAAATACTCTGAGGGTGAGGTTCTACTTTGGGACTTAGTTTTTGTAAGAAGGTTTGAGTGCCAGAGGAGGACTCTGGGAAGCTGCTTTAAGGAGCCCCCTGGCTTTGAAAATCCAGATGTCAGTGCTTCCCTTTCTGGTAACTATGGTCAGACAGTTGGACTTGTCTGTTGAATTATAGTCAGGCAGAGGAAGCCATGTCTGTTGACTTTTTGATTTCTCTGTTTTTTCTTTGAAGTTCAGGGTGCTGACCCCACTGAACTAGGTGAATGATATATGTGCTTGGTTAAAGGAATGATACCTGTGCTTGATTAAAGTGATTGCTAACCCCTCAAAAGTTGCCTTTCCTTTTATGTATGCAGATCTAAGAATCTGTATAGCAGGCCCCACTGTGTATGTTGGGGTGCTTACTGCTACACCATACTATTCTAGATGTTCTTGATTATGAATCACATATTTAATAATCTAGTTTTTTGTTTTTAATCAATGCAATGTGTAGGGCAGGTAGGTGGCACAGTGGACAGAGCACCAGGCCTAGAATCAGGAAGACCTGAGTTCAAATCCAGCTTCAGACACTTAGTAGCTATGTGACCCTGGGCAAATCATTTAACCTCAGTTTCCTCAACTGTATAATGAGTTGAGGAAAGAAATGGCAAACTACTCCAATATCTTTGCCAAAAAAACCCTAAATGGGATCACGAAGAGTTGGACATGAATGAAACCACTGAACAAAAACAAAGAATGTGTATCCTTATAACTTCCACTTATCAGTCTTACTTTTACCCCACAAAGAATAAGCTGAATAAGTTTAATTCTCATTTCCACACAGTAACCCATCAGATATAGACAATCAGGAGTTGTTTAGAGAGACAAAATGTTTTAAAGCAGCCACACCAAGTTGGCCCTTGGAAGAAAGCCAAACACTTTCTATATTACTTTTTTGAACTCAGACTTCTTATAAATCAGAATTATCTTACACAACTAACCTAACCATGCAAAGATCTAAAACTGTCCTTTATTACAGATACCATATTTTGCTTGTTTTTATTATATTATATGCTACTTTTTAATACATAATCTTTTTTTCATACAAATGTCAAATTTAGTTGGATAATGGTTGCATTTACTAAGACAAATTTTCTTTATCAAAAGAAAGGCATGGAAAATATAAAAATATTTAATCTTTATATTTCATTATTTCATAAAAATCTAGGTACACTCTCTGGCTAATATGGTAGTTTTAAACACTATGCATTGTGGCCAGCTTGAATTTCTGTATGGACAGGTTATCATATTCAGTTCAAGTGTACCAACTAAACATGATTTATCCTAGGGAGTTATCGAGCAAATGCATACCACAAGTAAGGAAATGTACACAGAATAGCAGAAGTCCATCTTCATTACTCCACCATACTCCACAACTAAAGCACATGCCTTTCCGACAATGGATTCAGCAGATTAGTAGTAGGGTATACATCCACTGAACAGAGCATGTTTTATTCACTGCCAAAATAATGTGAATAACAAGGCTGAGTGTACAGCCTTCGCTATCTGAACATTTGGAATCCAGCCTAAGAGAATGTCACCGGCCTTGGAGGCAGAATTAATCAGAGAGCTACGTGAAAAACTAAGATAATGAAGACATTCACCTAAGTTTAATCCTGATTTGTTGTGGGTTCTCTAGAAAGTCCCTGAGCCACTTTATGCTTTAATATACTAATTTTAAAATGAAGATAATATTACTCTGTAGCTGACTAGCCTGCTCTAGTAAAAGTTCATATGAGGCAAGTGTCTACATTTTTTTTTAAAGTTAGACACACAGTTGGTGAGTGTTTGGCAGAAGAAATAATAGAAAATGGTCAATAAGATTCATCTTTGTTTACCCTATAATTAGTCTCTGAGCAGAGAATCGTGTAATGGCATGCTTATCATTCATTTAAAAAGCACCCATGTTCATGGTAGTATTAATAATATAAATGTCCATATGTTATTTATAATTTCACATTTAGTTATAAGGTGAGTACATTCAAAGAGCTCAAAGCACTTTTCTAATACTTAGCAATTTAGAGAAGCCTAAAATGACATTTCCCAATTCATAGGTGAACAGTCTGGGGCCCAAGAGGTTACCCAGCGAGTCCAAGATTATGACTTGGCCTGCAACAAAATGCGCACCTCTGTGTAAAAACTGTTAAGGGAACACAGAACTGCATTTCACTTTCCAAGTTCATAATTCTTTCCATGCAAGCAATTCATAAATAATGGCCCAGTTTTGTCCCTGTACCATGAGATGTGGTGAACACTATAGTGAGTAAGAGACATTTGACTCACAGAAGACTCTTTACCCATTAACAAGTTAAATAATGGAATGAGCAGAAAGTATTATGTGCTTAATATTTTTGTTATCAACTGGATCATTTTGATTGCGTTTTGTTTTGTGACTATTTGAACACTATATATATCGTGTGAATCACTGATGATCTTGTCATAGAGAATTGCAGATCTGGAATGGGCCTGGGCTGTCATCTTATTTAGACTGTTCATGTTCATTTGATGAAGATGAGACTTAGATACATTATGTGAACCTTCTCATCTTTCCAATATTCTTACACTTTACTTGTAATGCACCCTACATGATAGCCCATCTGAAGCTCCTACAACATAGAACGCTATCTCCCATTGTTTTAATACTCAGTTAAATTAGAATCATAGAATATTAGATCTGGAAGGGATGCTTTCTAATCTCTTCATTTTACAGAAAAATAAACTGAACCACAGAGAGATTAATAATGAATTGTTCAAGGTTACATAGCTTCTGCTTAGAAGTAGAACGGACACAGCATTAAAATGCTGACTCTGAGTAATTAATACTCCTTTGCCTACACTACAGATTCTTCCTGGATCCTCTTTTCGGGTTTCAGAATGACGCAGTTTGACAGAAAATCTTTCCTCTGTACCCCTTTGAATTCTGTTTATTTTGACATACCGTCTCCAATTCTATCCTGGCCAATGACTAAATGGAGCTATAGGCATATACAAAGCTTCAATCTGAGTTTACTAGAACTTTTTTGAAGCTTGGATTTCAGTCATTTGAATTCCAATAATTTAGTCTATTAAATACATAGTATTTTAAGGTTTACATTTTATTTTATTTAATTCTCACAGCTCTTACAGAGTGTATTGTCATTTTACAGATGAGAAAATGAATGTTGAGAGGTCAAATAATTAGCTATTAGGTCACTGAGGCAGGATTAGAACTCAGATCTTTATGATGCCATGCTCTGTGCAATGAGCTAACTGGTAGTCACACTAATAACAGATGAGGAGAGAACTGGAAAGAAAGGAAGGATGGAAGATGGGCAGAAAGACCAAACAGGAGACAAAGAAAGGAGGGAAGAAAGAAAAGAAAGAAGAAAGAAAAATAAAGAAAATGGTTAAAAGGGGGAGGAAGAAGGAATGAAAGATGCAGAAGAATAAGCAGAATTCTATTTGCAGGCACTGAAAGTCTCAGTAAATAACCTCCTGCCATATGTGAGTCATTGAGCAAAATGCTGGGCATAGAAAAGAAAGAAAAAAAAAAGATAGTCCCTGTCCTCAAGGAGCTCACAATCTGATGGAAGAGACAATATGTAAACAATGTAACAACACGCTTTGTTCAGAATAAATAGGAAATAATGAAAAGAGGGAAGGAACTAGGATAAAGAAAGGTTGGGAAAGGCTTCTTGTAGAAGATGGAATTTTAGTTGGGACTTGAAGAAAACCAAGAGGAGATGAGGACGGACAGCATTCCAGGCAAGAGGGACAGCTGGAGGACATGCCCAGAGCTTAGTTAAAGTGTACTGTTTTGGGAACTGCAAGGAAGCCAATGTCACTGGATTAGACTGGTGGAATGGATGGTGGTATAAGAAAGCTAGAAAGGAGAGGAGGCCAGGCTATGAAGAGCTTTGAATGCTAAACAGAACAATTTATATGTGATCCTGAGTCACTGGAATTTATCAAGTGGGGGTGAGTGGTGGGGCTGGGGCGGGGGAGTGATTTGGTCAAATCTGTACTTTAGGGAAATCACTTTGGCATCTGAATGAGGATTGAAGCAAACCTTACCAGTAAGTTACTGCAATAGTCCAAGCATGCAGAGATAAGAGGAGAGAAAGGGGCTTATTCAATCTGCAAATGTAAAATAGACCTTGGCAACTAACTGGACATGGGGAGTGAAAGATAGTGAGGAGCTGAGGATGACACCTCAGTGGCAGGGCGGTGCTATTCAAAGTAATAGGGATATTTAGAGTGGGGTGGGGTTTGGAAGGGAAGTCAATGAGTTAAGTGTTGGACATATGAAGTTTAAGATGTCTACTGGATATCCAGTTTGAGAAGTCTGAAAGGTAACTGGAGATGTAAGCCGGGGGTGGTTAGAGAAAGACAGGGAGATTTGTATTAGTAATGGAAGCATCAAAAAACCTATATGGCAGAGTTTCTAATATTGTTAACTTTTTTACCATAAGCACTCAAGCTGATTCTCCATGAGTACTCTAATAAGGTAACTGAGTCAGGTAATGGCTGAGCAATTTAGCCTGTACGTACGGACACCTAAACTGCCTTGGACTTGATCTCAGGTTACAATTCTAGGCCTAAATTCTAGGCCCTAAAATTCTAGGACAGCATGGCATGCTGGACATAATTAAAAACAATTAATAATTAAATAATTAAAAATGTTAATAAATTAATTATATTATATTATATATTATTATATATTATAAATTTATACATTATAAATATATAAAAATATTAATAAATTAAATAAATAAATAAAATAATTAAAAACAATAGGACCTACATACAAGACTGGAAAGAAGGGAAAGCAAGAGATGGAACAGTACGGTCATGACTTTTATGCCTAGTGAAATTCTATATCCTCAACTATACATAGGTCATGCTACATAACACAAATCTCAAACGTGGTATGTACTCTTATGCACATACTAAACTTTCTTTCTTTCTTCTGACATGCAATAATGTTACCATGTCAGCCTTCTGCTCCCTTGTTTTTCCCTCCCCCACCTTCCAATTGATATGAACTAGATGGTTTAAATTTGTAAAATAATTCAGCATCAATAAATGTGAATGTTTCCCTATATAAAAAACAAAGAATATTTTATTTAAACTGTGAATCTCATTACATTCCTTCAGTATATATCAAATTCAATATGTTAATTCCAAGTATGTTTATGTCTCTTTCAAGATTTTGTCTAAGTTTCTCTCTAGGTACCAGAGGCAGCTAGGTGTTATAGTGGATAGACAGCTAGGTTGGAATAAGGAAAGATCTGAGTTCAAATTGAGTCTCAGACACTTAGTAGGCATGTGACCTTGGGCAGGTCACTTACATTTATTTCTCAGTTTTTTCATCTGTAAAATGGGGGAAGTAATAGTACCTACTTGCCGGTGTTGAAACGTGAATCAAATGAGATAATATTTGTAAAGTGCTTAATATAATGTTTGGCCCATAATGAGAGCTACATGAATGCTTATTATTTATTATCAGCATCACAATCTAAGCTTCCTTCTATTCTGTGCGTTAAAAAAAATCTTCATTGATATTTCCCATCTTTTTTGTCACTATCAGTCAACATTCGGGTCCCCACCCATACTCACACAAAGGAAAAATACTCTCTTGTAACAAATTAGCAGTTACATAAAATAGATCAAATTCTGGCCATGTCTAAAAAACTATAACTGCACTTCTAGTCCACTGACTCTCTTAAAAAGAAGTATAAAGTACGCTTTATCCTCAGTCCTCTGGAGTCATAGTTGGATATTACATTGAATGAGTTTCTGTCTTTATATAAGTTTTTTATGCTTCCTGAATTAATCAAATTATGCAATACCTTCCATATAGTTATCTGTAAAGAAACGGTATGGGGCTTAATGACTTCTAAGATGTCCTCCAGATCAAAATCTATGATCTTACGACAATCTCTCAGCACTGTAGGAAACTGACTTTAAGTTATAGAGAAGACACTATTCTCAATTGTAGAAGTTATTTTTACTCAAAAATTTCTATACCAATGAAATCATAGGTTCAATTATCTTTAAATATTATTACAGGTAGCATTTTTGTACTGTGTTGAATAATACCAGTTGATAGTACATACTCTTGTTTTACTTCTGATCTTATTGGAAAAGTCTCTATTACTTTTACTATACATATATACATACACATTATATATATATATATCATACATTAGATACACACACATGCATATATGTATACATGCCTACATATGCATATAATGTATGAATGCATATATGTATACACGTGTGTGTATGCACACAAACATAGATAATCTTGACTCTAGGTTATGTACACATATGTATAATTAAGCATTTTAGGGAAAGGCATATTTATTCCTATCCTTAATTTAAAAATATATAAATCAATGTTGCTTTTGTCAAATTTTTTACCTGCTTCTATTGATATAATCATGAGACGTGTAAAATGTTTTGTCATTAATATATGTTATACTTTTCCTAATACTGAAACAATCTTGCATTCCTGATATAAATTCAATCTGGTAACACTGGAAAATCTTGAAAATATATTGCTCAGGTCTCAGCTAATATTTCATTCAATACACTTGCATATTTGCCCATTCAACCTATTTGAATCTCCTTGGTACAAATTAAGACTATGTTTAGCTCACAGAAGTAATTTGTCAGGACTTCTCCTTTTTCCTATTCTTGCAATTAATGCAATATTGGAATTGAGCTTTTTAAATGATAAAATTCACTTAGAATTTTATATGGTTCCCTTTTTAAACTTTGTGAGATCATTTCTATCTTAATTTATTTTCCTGTGACTAAGTTGACGTAATGGTTTATATATTTTACTAGTTTTTAGATTCCTAGTTTTATTTAATAATTCAATTTTGCTAAACTCTGTTTTGATTTGCTTTGTATTATCATTTTAGCTTTTTTTCTGATTGTTTTTTCCTAGTTTCTTTAGTTGTATGTATTTCGTTGATCTTTTTCTCTTTCATTGATGAAAATACATAGAAATATAATTTTTCCCTCCTCAGAACTGCTTAAGCTGCATTACAAAAGTTTTAGTATTCCATCTTTTAATTTTGCTTAATGAAATTATTGTTTCTTTGATTTGTTTTTTGTTCTATCAATTCCCTCTCCCTCTCCATTCCCTCCCCAAGACGGCTTGCAATCTTACATGGGTTCTACACATACGTTCTGATTAAATACATTTGCACATTAGTCATAGGATTAAATGATTGTGTCTCTGAGTCGGAATCCTTTCATTAAAGTCCCTTTATTGATGTTAGTTTATCAGTAAACTATAACATATTTAATATCTTTATCTGTTTATGAGGTTTTGAAGCCATGTTCAAATTTTCATAACAATGTTACATAAAGATATATGTGTATGTTTATTCATTTCTGTTCCCATTCAGCAATCCACAAGGATCTATTTATTATTATGTATTTATCTTTTCAAACATTTTAATTAAGCCCTTAATTTCTTCCTTATTTATCTTTCTCTTGCGTTTGGTCAGAGAAGGTCACATTTTTTACAGCATGACTTTCTGTGATCCACTGCCCCCAACAGAAAAATAAGTACAAGAATGCTGGGAGTGGCCACACCTCTCAGACCACTGGTGTAGCTTTCACAGGCATCATCTGGGGAAGCAACTGCAGTACAGAAGAAGCTAGACTTTCCACCAACTACCAATCAACTACAAAATACTAAGATCAGCACAACAGCCTCGCTAAAAACATCAGGGCACCCTGAGGAAGTGATGGGAGGCAGCATGTGTCAGATTGGTCAAAGAACCACTACTATCACCTTAACCACCATCTCCTCTCAGGCCTTCCTGAAGAGGAGCCCAGAACTCCAGCCCCAGGTGTACTTAGAACAACAATATCCTTCTGGCCACTAGATCCACTTCCAACCTAGACATCACTGGAGGAAAAGTGATTGTTGAGAAGGAACCCACCTTTCTCATCACCACCAGCAACAACTGAAGGCTTACTGCCATGAACAGTAGATGTCCACCAGAGCCCTGGGAGCTGGAACAAACACTCCCAGTCCAGCCCTCTCAGCCATGACCCACAGAAGCAGCTCTTATATAGAAAATGCCAACCATCTCCACTCACAGGGCAAGAAGACCAGTATATCTGTGACTGAGATAGTGGCGCAATCTACGAGAGAGAGAGGAGGCAACATATTCCAGAAAAGTCAAACCACTACCACGCTTGCAGTCAGCTTCCTGAGAAAAGATCCCGGAAGAAATATAGCCTGGCAAATCCCTCAGGGGCCAAATCCAGACACTAGAGACCTCTATCCACCCCTGCCCCACAAAAAGAAAAGTTTTTATCACCAAAGTTCTTGGCACTAACACACAATTTAACATCAGGAAATGATATGATTTTATTAGTGAAAATGACATTCAAGAAGTGGCATTAGCATCTGCTCTGCTGCTATACCCTTAGGACAATAAGATCTTTCCAAAAGACTTGCAGCTGAAAAGTTCCATATGCATTGTCGCCCCCATTAGAATATGAGCTCCTTGAGAGTAAGAACTGTCTTACTTTTCTATTTGTATTATCAGCTCTTAGGAAAGTCCTGTACATATAGAAAGCACTTAACAAAGGCTTTATTCATTCACTCACTCATTCTGGGTAATTTGATTTCCTTTTTCTTTCAGTATCTAGATACAATGACATCTGGTGTATACACACACACACACACACACACACACACACACACACACACACGAAGTATTTCTATTATTTGTCTATAGTGCCCTTAAATGAAAAGTCTCTTTACCTTTTAATGATGAATTTTTTCTTCACTGTTTCTTGTCTGAGATCATGACTGCTTTTATGAGTTCACAAAGTGTAACATATTTGGCTCCAACCCCTTAATTTGAAGCCTGACCAGTCTTTATGCTTTATCTCTTTTTTTTTTTAAACCAAACATGTTGTTGGATTCTATTTTCTTACTCATGCTAGCGTACTCTTCCCTTTTATGAGCTCATACTGCTCATTTTCACATTTATAATTGTTTATTTTTCTCCATCATGTCCTCTTATAATTTTCATTCTCTTGCCTTCTGTTGCATTCTTTCCACAGAAGAAGGCAGTGATATAGAAAGAATGTGATAAATAACAGTGACCTATAATTAAAGAGATCCGCTCCCAGTGAACCGCTCCTTTTCCTCAAACTCTATATACTGTTATTTATATTTTCTTTATTTCTTCTTAATGCCACCTTTTATGACTTTTATTTTTATTAGTTTAAGTTTGTTACACTTATGATTATTCTCCTCCCTCTTTGCCTTTTTCTAATTCTTACTTATTCCATGGGTGAATTTGACTTAAACACTTTGTGTGGAGAGGATCTGGAAAAAAGAGGACGCTGTGAGTTTGCGTGCATGCATGCATATGCGTGTGCGTGTGTGTGCCTGCACTGTATGTGTTAGGAATCCTCCCTGTCCAGTTCAGGTTAAGAATGAGATCTATGTGGTGTAAACTCTCACTTTTGCTTCTATGTTTCTACACTTTTTTCCCCAAGTATTCAATTATGGAACATAGTAAGTTCCACCTTTTTCCTACTCATGTCTTCCCTCATGTATTACCTTTTTTTCTTTCCTCTCTTATGGTCATACATATAAAATAAAATTTAAAAAGCAATCTAGCATTGGTTAGCCCCTTTCAATCATTCAAATGCACTTACTGTGGTTTCTCTTGAATGTTGTGTTTTCATTTCAAAGTTTCTACTCAGTTCTGATCTTTCCATCGGAAATACTCAAACATCTCCATTTTTTTTTTTTTACTCCTGAAGGATTATATTCAGTCTTGTAGGTTAAGTTGTTCTTGGTTTTGCACTTTTATCTTTCATCTTTTAGCATATTTTATTCCAAGATTTTCTTTCCTTTAGAATGATGGCTATGAAGTATTACTCAATCCTGATTGGTTCTTTGGTACTAGATTTATTTCATTCTGTGCATTGGCAGACTTTTTTCCCTTTCTCTAGAAGCAAAGAATTTTGCCTATGATATTTCATTTCAAAAGGTAACTGGTAGATATCTCCTTCTACCTCTAAATCTGATTTAGGATTTCTTAAAATATGTTGTCTTGGCTTTTTTGTTCTGGTTTTTAGAGTATCTAAGGATTCCTAAAATATTTCTGTTTAATTTCTCTAACATTTTCTTCTTTAAAAATATTTTAATTTTGTTCTAATATTTTTTAATAAAGCCACTGAGTTCTACTTTCTCTATTCTAATTTCAAAGAATCTATTCATATTATCTACTTTTTATTCTATGCTATTAGTTTCTTTGTTTATTCCTCCAGAACCTTGATTTTAACTTTTAATCTTTTGCTTCATTTCTTCTAGGTACTTTTATAGCCCCTGTAGTCAAATGATTATTTTTTCCCCAGAGAATCTACTCATCCATGTGACGTAACTCTCTTCCCGAGTTTTCTTTAGTTTTCTCTCAATGCATAATATTTCTTCATATTAATCAATGACATGTTCTGTTTATTCCTATCTCCAACCTTATTTTTCAGTTTGGGTTTCTAAGCCATAACCAGGCTTGATCTCCTCTTGCATTTTTGGATGGATTGCCATGCCCTGTGTGCATATGATCTGAATTTCCTGTGCTCTTGGATGCTGGTTTTCACTTCCCCTAATGTATCTGGGCTCAGAGTGTCCCTCCCCAGTTAGAGTTATACCACTGGCTTCCCCGACCACAATACCGACATGGTCTTCCTTCTCCCAGGGTCTTTTCCTGGTCAAAGCCCTGCTATGGTCTTCTGATTTGTTTACCTGACCTCCTGTCTGACTTTTCTCTTCAACTGCTGTAACTTCTGGCTTCTCCTTTTACAAAGTGTGTTCAGAAAACATGCTTCCTGACGTGTCTCTTTGGATTTCTTTATCATTTATAGATCATTAGTGGATAATATGTGAGGAAAATAGGAACCTCTGCTTCCTTCCATGCTGTCATCTTACCCAGACTCAGACTGCAAACCAAACTTCGCATCCGGTTCATTTTCTAATTACTCAAACTACTAGTTACCAGTCTGAAGAATCACACTGTGTAAGTGTCCTCAGAAACTAGTTAGTGTCCTCCAAAACTAGATCTTGCTGCCCCAGTTACCAAAAACTCAGCATTCTAGTCTCCTCAAGGGTGGCTTTATTGAAAATTTATCCAAACTTAAGCTGGACAAGTGGTTCAAATTCCCTTCCAGGTTCCTCAAGGATATTCTCTTCTGAGTCCCAGGCCCCCCCAAATCAAACCAGAGTTGGCAGGCAGGGCATCCCTGTCAGAGCTCCAGATAGCTCTACAGATGTCTGTGTTGTTGTTCAATCAATGTTAAAGACAGCCAAGATGGCACACTGACAACAGACAGCTGTCAGTTAGACTGTGCACTCACACTCTGTAGGCCAATGAGAAGGCATGAGCAGAAGCACTGGTGACAACTGTTTGGCTAATCAGTTTGCCTATAAAAGTTCAATCCTCACCAATAGTGCTCCCTCAGAATGTGAGTTCACAGTGTGCACATCTTTAAATGCTCATGTTTTCATTCATTCACTTGTCTGTGCTAACTATATTATTTGTAGATGACCCTACTTAACTCAATATTGGTTACTCAATTCCCATAGGGTTATAGGATTTAGAACACAAAGGAACATCAATGCTCAATGCCATCATTTTATAGGGCAGTAAAACTAGACCCAGAAATGTTAAGTGATTCTCTTTTCCTCAAGATCAGTGACAACACAGGATCTTCTGACTACAATCTGTGCTCTTTCCGCTATATCACAATGTTCATTAATTTACCTTTCCTGAGACTCCCAGCCACTATGGCTACCCCTCAGACAAGTTATCCTGTATTTCTTTTTTGTACACTTAAATATATACATGTTATCTCCACTGATATAATCTCACTGAAAGTAGGGATTGCTTCATTTCTGTCAATAGATCCTTAACATCAAAGACATAGGAGGTTTTTAATAAACTTGAATAATAACAACAACAAACTATCCTAATATACATTCTTGAATAATGACTGAAAATGCATTCACTTACATCTGTCTTTTTTTTCTTTGCAGATGTATGCTGATGGGCAGCAATAGATGGGGCAAGTGAGCAGAGATGAAGTAAAAGACACAGGCCAGAACATCTTGAACATACAATGGAAAGTTGTTTTAAACAAAGAGAATTTCAATCAAATTCTGGTAGTAGTTTGAACTTTGCCTCATTTCAGTATTGCCCTTTCTTCCTGCTACAATGCCCCCAGGTACTGATTCTCTCTCTCTCTTTTTCTCCAGTTCTCTATGAACAATAATATTCATCCGTGCCCATGACAAATCTTGAAAACATTTTTTAAAAGACCAATTTAATGGAAAACTGAGAAGATGGAGAAATTATTGAAATGAAGGGGAGGAGGGAGAAGGATAGAAAGAGTAAAATTTCATCTGGAGGATATTTCTTTATAGTTCCCATTGGGTCTGGCTTCTTTATGCATCCATATATAAGGTTTCTAAAAGACTTAATGCAGTTTTAAGTTATTAAAACTTAAATAGTAACAGTGGGCATGACCAATACATTGCTGAAAGTAAGTGTTTAGTACATTCTTGTCAAAGAAATGCTGCCATGGTACCCTCTCTGTCTAGGATTGCTGCTGCCTCTTGCTAGACAGTGTGCATTATTTGGATTTCTCTGAGAGGTGCAACTGCACTTCACTGGCTCCTGTGTTACTCTCCTTAGTCCCCGTTGTAGGCAAGAGTTATGTGGAAACTGAGGAAGCAACAGCATCGATAATGGCTAAAGAAGGAAATGGGTTGCAGTATTTTAGGATTAGAGTTTAAAGCTAGAAAAGACCTTAGAGGTCATCTAGTAAGGCCCCATTGTTTTATAGGAAAACAAAGCTCTAAATTGTTAAACTACTTGCCCACAGTCACACAGGTAAATTAGCAGCCTTTAACTCCAAATCTAATGTTTTTTCAGGCACATTGTGCTATCTCTCCTGAATGTATGTACTTCTTCCCCTAGTACTCTGGGCAGAGTTCTTATCCTTTGATTGGAAAAAGTTAGAAGAAAGGAAATATTTTCCATAAACAAACATGTTATAATTCAGAAAGGATTCAAGGCAGTATTGTTCCTCTCTCCAGGCCCTGCTGTGTCCTTAAGAGATAGAACAAGGTAGAAGAAGGGGATTAAAAACAGGTAAGAGAACTTTATACACTGAATTAAATTTTTCACCATAGCTGCACCTCTGTCTCAGTCAGCAATCCTTCATCTCCTCTGTAGCATCTCCTCCTTTTAATCATTTTCTCAAAACATCTGCTCAGACCAAGTTACTCCCTCTAACACATAATCAAAAGTTATGACCACAGTTCTAAGGCCATTCACCAGCCAGCTCTACTCTATAGAGAAATAATCTTTGCTCACTGTTCGTTGATTTCCACATATCTACACATCTTTAATCTAGTGTTTACAGACAACTATAAGGAGTTAGTGTTTGAAATGCATTACGTCCTGTCATATACCAAGTTATTTCCTGTTGAGAAACTCCATTTAAGATTCACTTACTTCAGAAAGATAAACCATTAATTCCAAAGGGTCCAGGGAAAATAGAAAATGGACAAGAAGTATATTTTATGATGATGGCAGAATTTCTGCCCTTAAGAAACAGAACTTCTAAGAAAAGTGCATCTTTAAGAGAAAACATAATCTAGTCAAAATCCTATTAATCAATTACCAAATACTTATTAAGTGCTTCCTAACTACCAAGTAATAAGAACATAAAACCAAAAATGAATGTCTCTGCCCTGATTATCAGTAGTGGGTTAGTTTCAGTTGTGTGGTGGATCATTTCCCATTCAACTTTTCTTAAGTGGTAAATTTCCCATACAAAGATAATGCTCTTCGCTTCCTATCATTCTGTGTATTCCCTGCTCCAGTTTTCCTTATTCTCCCATTTGTCCTTCCTTTTGTCTCGTGGGGCGTTGGTCAAATTACTTAAACTCTCTTGGCCTAAGACTGATTGGCTACAAAATGAGGGAGTTGGACTGGATGATATCCATCCTTCCTTCTTTCTATCCATCAATCTATCCCTTTAAAATTCATTTACTAAGGGACTACTATAGGCAAAGCCTATTCTGGGCTTTGATGGGAAAAATATAGATAATTAAAATATTACAAATTCTAATAGAATTTGCAGTGTAGCACTAAAATATATAACGCTGTATAATGACGATAAAGAAGAACAGATTGTGATGAAAACATTAAAAAAAGATACAAAGTACTATGCAAGGGCCAAGGTGAAAAAAAAACCCAAAACTTCCATCTTGGAGAGATCAGGAACAGATTTATTATGGAGAAGGTGGCATTTAAAGTGAACCTTAAAAGGATAAATAAAATTTCAAAAGATACATTAGGGGTAGGAACAGCAGGGGGATTCTGGACTTACTATAACTAGCCTAAACTACAAGAGCACAGACACTATTTTATCTTAACTTTGTATTTCATTAAAAGTTTAGCACAGTGCTCTGAAAACTGGAAGCCCTTAATAAATGCTTGCTTAATCAAATTGAACTGGATAGATAAAGGGAAGCTGAGTAGTCCAGTTCCCAAACAGTGCAGTGAACATGAAGGAAATTAGTATTGTAAGATAAGTTTAGAAGAGTAGGATTTAGGCCAATGGGTTGTAGAAGGCCTTGAACAGGGAAACACTGAAAGGCCAAGCAGAAGGTAGAGGAGAAGATCTGTAATCAAGGAAGATTAGCTGGAAGTGGTACAACTGAACCAGTTAACATACATTTAATACATACCAGGATTTATTCTAGGAAATGAGAATACAAAGTAATAAAAAAAGTAGTCCTTGTTCTTTTGGAGCCTATATTCTATCATGAAAATGTTTAGCCATACATAGGTAGATAGAACATGAATACATAGAGAAAAACACATGTGGGTATTGCTATAAATGCATAAGTGGATGTAAAAATTGCCCATTTACTCTAAATTCCCATATATGCTTGCATTTTATTTACTATATATACATACATGAATATATGTATGCACATGTTTATATATAGCAAATAAAAATTATTTTTAGTGGGGAAAAGTCTATCATAGGAAATGTCTCAAGTTAAACTTTGAAAGAAGCTAAGTATGCTGACAGGGAAAGTTTAAATAGAATGCATTTCAGGTATGGAAGATGGTCAGTGAAAAGGTATGGGGATATAAATGGAATGGGATATGAGAGACAGGAAGTAAACTAGTTTGGCTGGACCATGGAATATGTGAAAAAGAATAAAGAAATTTACTAGCTATGTGACCCTCAGAAAGTTACTTAACATCTCTCAGCCTCAATTTCCCAATCTGTAAAATGGGGACTGAAATAATCTCTCTCATAAGGTTGTTCTGAGAATCAAATTTTATATATATATATATATATACATATATATATATATATATATGTATATATATATATATACACACACACACACACACACACACACACACATATATATATATATATATATATATATATATATATTTGTGCATATGTGTATGTCTACACACATTTATAAAACCACTTTGCAAACTTTAATCAGTATATAAATTCTAGCTATTAATATATAATGTCTGGGAAAGTAAGTTGGAGCTAGAGATAGATGCAGATTAAGAAGGAGCTTTAAATGTAAAGTTTACATATGTTTCAGAAGGCAGCAGAGAACCACTGAAGATAAAGGAGTAACATAGTCCTGGGCTTGAAGGACATCCCTTTGGCAGTTATGCTAAGGATAGATTGGAGAATGAGAGACTGGAAGCCGTGAAACCAATTAGGAGTTCAAGTTATATTAGTTATCTGATCCTGAACAACTCATCTATCTCTCCGGTCCTCAGGTTGCTCATCTGTGAAATGGTACCTAGCTATAATGTTCTGAGGGTTGGGGGGAGCACTTTGTAAACTGAAGCACCATCATAAGGGTAATAGTTGTTACTAGGTAGTAAGTACACTGATGGAAATGAGCCTTGAATGGAAAAAGTATTTAAATATTTGTTGAATTGAATATAAAAATAGACTCTTAAGAAGAGATTGTGATGAACATGATGGTACTGGTAACTGGATCTGTTGCGTTTGATATGGTCATTCCTGTTGATAATCAAATGAAGCACCTGTTGAGTACACTGGCTTAACCGCTTTGAATTGGCTAGAAATTACCAGTTTTCAAAATATGAGAAATGAATTATTAGATACGTGACTGAATAGTTAGCCTAATCAGTTGCCAATATAGCATCTTTGCTCCTGACACTCCCTAAAACAATTTCCACATAACACTTTCTTCCCTTCAGTAACATATAACCTGCCACTTTATCCACTTTCTCGTGGTTGGCTTACCTGTTACCAGTTTATTAATGTTTCTGTTCATCCCTTTTCAATTTATTTATCTTTTTCAATAACATTAAAAACTGCTTCTAGATAAGGATAGATGTGATGAAAAATTTTTTTCTTTATGAGAGAACATACACAATTTTGTTATATCTTTTGGGCATCCTATTTACAAAATTTTCTGAAGTTTTATTGATCTAGTTTATATCAGTTTTAATGATATCACTATAATATTTACACATCTGATTCATTGTGAAGCATTTTTAAGTATTCTGGAAAATTGAATGGTGATTCATTAAGATTTCGATAAATATTTTACATTTCTCTGGATTTTACAGTAGTACTTCCTTGAGCTCAAAACAGTTTACAAATGTGTAATATCTCATTATTACTCAAAACATCCCAGTAGAATAAATGTATAGTTTTTCCTATCAAGCTTTTAGAGGAAAAACTCCTTAGATGTAGAACAGCTAGGTTGAATAAACTGATCCCAAGTCTCACAGTGAGTAAATGGCAAGTTGAGGAAATGAGTCAAATAATCAAACTCCTAGTGCCTTGTATCAGCTTTTGGGTGCATTTCCTCTGTATTAGTATTTTTCTAACTAAGTTATTATGACGTTGTGATGACTCTCACAACAAATTCTGCAAATCCTTTACCTAAGCATAAGACAATATGAACCCAATTCTGTAAGCCCTTGCGCATGTTTAACACTTACCGGAGTAAATTAAGAAGCAGATAAGCTGCAGGTTCAGATTCTTTAGCTGTGAATATCTTAGCCTGTGAGTACTGCAGTCAAATCCAAAACGTTTGCTTAGCATAGTTTGTATGATATTTGTATATGTAAAAGCAGGGAGGGAAGAAAGGAAAAAAGTGATAATGGATGAAAGGCATTTGCCATCAAAGTGTGAGGAAATCTTAGTTACTTGACTAAACAAAAATAACACATTTAGTGATTTGTAATATAAGAGTAAAATGAGCTCACTAGATCTCCTGAGGTTTGCAATATGATCTTTGAAAAAGGTAGCTTGCCAATTTAATTGAGGTAGGAGTTATTTAATTTTTTACAGGTATAGTTTTCAATAAAACTACATATGCCTATAATACTGCAATGGCAGATGTGTCTCGATTATTAGAGGTGGGCTCAAGGGAATATATACAATGGATCTTGAAATCTGTAAGCAGCTGTTGGGGGGAGGGTTGGAGTGAGGAGGGGGGGCAACGTACCACACACACACATGTTCCTTAAGTGCAGCAGTGTTTTGTTATTTTACTGCAGGTGTATTACAGAGATGAAATTTAATAACTTATTGTATACAATACCAATAAAACTGCAAAGATTCAGTAGCCTGATGTTCACAAAGCACAAATGAGAAGGGGAGATTATTTTGTGTGCATGTAAACACCCACTTCACATACACATATATGTGCACTGCCCTCCTCTCCCTTGTCCCAAATGCAGGCACAAAGTGAGGCTCACTACAGGAAAGCTAAAGTGAAATATTTCTGGTTCTGTTTTTATTGTGATATCAAATCTATTTCCAAATACCATAAAAATGGCTTTATCCAAAAGTCTATGGAAGGATTATAAATTATGAATGCTTCCATCATAACTACACTACCTAAGCCTTACAGAATTATAGAATTTAGAGCTAAAAGGGGTCTCCAAAGTCTAGTTCAACTATTATATTTTATAGATGAGGAAATGCCTAAGGTCACATGCCTTCATTTAAGGAATAAATCCAGAGCACTGTATCTTCAATGTTTAATAAATGCCCATTGACTGTTAAGGACAGAGACAGAACTAGGACCCATATCTCCTGATGGCTAGGCCAATGGACATTCTTGATGAAGTGGTCCTTTTTGGGAAGGAGGATGTTTAAGTATTTAAGCAGTTTAAGTAAATATGTTTTTTTAAAGGAAAGGCTTTTCTCAGTTCTTATTCACTACTCAAATTCACTGCTTTTTAGCTTTTAAAATGAAAAAATATTTACAAAGTGGTTTACAATTTTACAGTTATAAAAATGTTAGCTGTTTCTTGTTATTTACACCTGTACAATACAAAAGGTCTTATGATTTAAGAGTTAAATATGTGTATTTATATGAACATATATATCTGCCTGTGTGCATATTCACACACACCATATCTAATCCTTGGAAGAACAAGGTTTGCTATATTCAAGTATCAATAAAGAACCAACCTTGAGACGATTCCACTTTCAAATTCAAGTACACAAGTACACAGGTATGACCAAATATTGACTGTATTACTTGTTTAGTCACAATAACTATATTTCCTTATCATATGTAATGATTTAGGAAGGAGAATTAACATCCTAATGGCTAGTGGTTAATAAGATTCCCTTAATGCTTTTTTTCTCCCCTTTTAATGCTTTCAATAAAAAAAAAAAACGAAGTTAATCCCTAGAATCTGATGAGATTTCAATTAGAATTCTTCAATATCATTTCTATATTGTTTCATAAATTAACCTAATGCAATTTCAATGATCTTTCTATTCACTTTTTGTCTTAAACTATTGGGTAAAATTCTTCGGAGTTTTTAAGTTGGATTCTTAGTCTTGCTGTCAGGAACAGAGCATTTGGTAAAGTGTATTAACAACTGTTGTAAACCAAAAATTCAGTGGAACCTCTTAACAAGATGGGAATCAGAAGAGGGGACAGAGCTATATTTTAACTGTTTAATCTGTCTTTTGATGTTAGGTTTGGGGGCGTACAATTTCTATCAGTGAGACGGCCCAATTGATACAATATTATGTCTTGTTTTTGACCCAATCAAGTTCAAACCATCATCTATTCCTTACATAAAATGAGAATGCCTAATAAAAGAAATCCATAAAGTCTTTAAAGAAACAACCCAAGATAATTTTTAAGGGCGCTACAAAATGATATCTTAACAATGACCAGGTTTTAGGGGGTAGTGCAATATCGACCTCATAAAGCACATTTAAGGATTAAATATATTTAAAGGCACTTTGTAACTATAAAGTGTTATTCAAGAATGTAATGTACTCATTGACTTAGCAACTTATATGCAAAGGTGACTATAATACAAATTATATTTGTACTACATAATTACTGTATTACACAACTGACACCTATTGCTATTTCTAGTTTATAAAAGAAGAGTGAGACTTCATGCATGCTCAATAATTTGTGCTACTGACATGAGAATTCTAGTCTCTCAAATTAATAGTAAATGATGGGTGTAAGCAAGAGGGCAGGGCAATGGAGCATTTTGTAATAGTTTGATGGTGAATGAATAAGAATCTCCTAAGAAAATATGATTGTTTCTATTAATATTGACAATTTCTCTAGATCTTACTGCAATATCTTCCTTTGTATGACCTCAAAATAATTTGACACACAAAACCCACAATATCGTGTTACTCTTCACAATATCTTAATGATCACAAGAAGTTGAGGTAGAGAGGTTGGGCTGTTTTATATGCTTTCCATAATCCATTCTTCTCTCCAATCTGAATGGATAAATGCTTGGAGAAACTTCAAAAAAAGTAAATGTAGTTATGACCTTGCAAAGTAAAGAAGATAAGGTCATTATGATATTTTATATATATATATATATGTGTGTGTGTGTGTGTGTGTGTGTGTGTGTGTGTATGTGCACACATGTGTATAAGTAAAATGTCACATTTGTATTTATCATATTATACGTACACACACACACCTATACTGGTAGCAATGTGTCATTAAAAGTGACAGAACTTTGATTCTAGTCTTGAGTGTGCCTTTAACTTCTGTGATCTTTGGCAGATAACTTCACTTTTCTGACACCCTAGTTTCCTTTTCTTTAAAATAAGTTTGATTAAATGATCTCAGAGGGCCCTTCTGACTCCAAAGTTCTACCACATATTGTTATCCACAATTTTCCTATTCAAATATTTCAAGATCGTTGTTCTCAAAAACTAAAATGGCACAGAGACTGCTTAGTAATGTAAAAATTGTCCATGAAAGGATATGGGGAATTATCCTCTAACCACTAAGTCAACTGTCATCACACGGTGCTTTCACATACCTTCACAATAGCTCCTAGACTGGAGACATGAAAGAAATCTAAAAATTTTACAGAATAAAAGAGAGAAAAATTGGGCAAGGTAAAAAAACACTTTTAAAATGAGGATTTTTTTATTTTTCCTGAAAAAAATACATATATTTTTGAATGATAAATAAAATGGAAAAAATTTAAATATTTTAATCTAATCTTTACTTCCTTCAACCCTTTTATATAAAGCACAAAATCATAATATTTCATGTAAAAATGTCCATAATGTCTCAGATTATTACAATTCCAACACAATATATCTCTCAAATAAAAATATGTGTATTTCTGTCCTCAGAAGTCACTATCAATTTCAGAGAAAACAAAGTATGTTTCAGTGCCTTCTTTGCTAGTGGGCTTCCCTTATCGATTTTGACTCTAAAGGCTTTGTTTTCAAGTTTTTAATTGCTCACAGATTGAGAGTGTGGAATCTATATTTGCTCATTCATTTTTTTAAACATCAAAAATGGAAAACACTTAAAAGTGAATTCCTTGAGTAAAAATATATAATTATTCAATAACGACATAAATGAAAAGATCCCTAAAAGGAAATTTAACTGTCAAGAACTCAAAAATTTCTCTTGTTCCTGGACAGTGGAGAATGAAATACATTTCTCTCCTTTCTAAAAAGCAGGGGACAGATAGGGCAGAATGTACAGATAGTCACAGTGTAAGGAAAAGTTACTGTATCAGGTGTTTTCGCTTAACAGTCTTTCTTTGTTACAAGGGAAGATTTAATTCCGTAATGGGGTGAAGGATATTTTCACAAATTATTATGATATAAAAATAAAAGGCATCACAAAACTTATTATAAAAATATAATTATTTTAAGAACGAAGTATATTTTTCAATGTAATATACCTACCATGATGTCTTTATGAGCAGAGCAAATGATTACAGAATTCACACTGTGTCCCTACATTAACAGTCACAGACTTTGTAACAATAAAGGATACTCCAGAAAGAACTGCAGAGGCTTCAATTATTCAATATATTTCTGTACCGTCCCACTCTTTTAACATTTTCAGAAACATATATTGCCACCTTAGCATACATATAACTCATGAATGCTGTTGAAGGTATAGAAAATAATATGATTGAAACTAAGTTTATGTTCAATCAATCTGAGCAGGGGAGCTTGAACTGAAAGCACCGGCCTCTCTGGACGTAGTGCAGTGAAGCCTGAGTACCAGAGTGCTTTAATCTGACTTGTTTTAAGTAAGGCTCTGATGGTACAATTGAATATTCTTATAAAAGCTAGTCATCACATTATCTAAAAATGCCTATATAATTAGACAGAAAGAATAACAAAGGTCTCAGACCAATCTCAGACGAAGACGTTTTACCAAGTTGACATCACAATGAAACATAATACATTCCATTTCTAAATTTTCTTTTAAAAAGTCTCAAGGGAACTCGCAAACATTCTTTCACTTATTTTCTCTGCATCTATGTCACAGTTCTAAATAAACAGGAACATTATGCTTCTTAGGAAAAGAATATTAAGACGAAACAACAAAGAGCAATCCCAAGGTCAGAGATACAGGTAGACATTGAATTTGGGTCTTCTACCTTTAATTTTAAAGTGCTTTGAACTTCCTCATTTGACAATCAATACTGTTTTCTTTTTCCTTTCATTTCCCTATGCAAGAAAATCCCTGTATTCAATCCCAAAATTTGTCCTATCATCAACATCAACAAGCCAGTTAACAATTGGACATCTCAGCAACATATGAGGTACTGGAATCATCCAAAGCCACAAAGGAGAAAGAAATGTATCTTCCCGTGGTCTCCGGCAATACTTGCTGAGAAGCTGTCATTAGCTATAGCACTTCACTTGGACCACCTTACTCAAAAGTTCATTTCCACTCGACTTAGTTCCTGTCAGACTTTCCATTATACATTTTCTTCTCTCTGCCAGTAAAAAGTTGTATGAGGTTGCATTTTGGCAGGGGTGTTTTCAGCCTGGGTGTGATTTCCATAAGTCGATTCGATTTAAATTAGTTTTGTCATCATTTAGAAAGGGAAAAGCTAAAATGTCATTTTCTGTTTTTTTTCTTTCTTTCTTTTTTTTATCCTTATGAGTTCCTTCTTTCCTTTGCCTTATAACAGTGGGTTAGTAAATACAACATGCCCATGTGTATCTTAGGAAAGTTCACAATTAAGTGATTCAGTGACTTTCTACTACCCCATTACTGCTTTTCATCAGAAAGAGTTGGGGGACAAAAAGAGAGAAGGAATGATAGCTTTTATGTGTCTGCTATATGACTTACAAGTTGCATAAGTCACATGACTACCATTATTGCTGCTAAGAACTGGACAATTAGATTCTCAATAGAAATAAAACAGACATGAAAAACTAAAATTATTAAGATCCAACCAATACAATGTCATGCCCCCCACCCCCCTTGATGACAGTACCTGTTGCTTCTCTGTAGCTTCACAATTCCAAAGCCCCTTGGCGTGGGGTTACAGCGCACACATATGCATATTAACAGAGCTGAATTTATACATTGTTCATTTTGATACTACTCACATGACCCACCAATCATGCCTTTGGTGGTTCTTAGAACCTGCCATCTAAATGCTCCCCACTTCAAAGAACTCTGTCATAAAGGAAAAGGGAAGAAATCAAAGTAAATGACTTCTCATCTATGAAAGCACCCCCTTCTCATTTGGCGGTGACTCATTTCAACTATGATCTCCTAATTCTGACTATACGCCCAAAAGACAAGAACTTCGTTCTCTTCACATAGCTGAGGGGTCGGTCCAGATTCACCAAATAAAAGGGCACAAGGCTGAATAATGTTTTAGAATACACCATATCCTGTTCTAGTCTCAATTTCTGCAAAAACATATATTCAAAATTCATTAACTAATCTTAAAAAACAGTCGTGGCAGCATATTATAACCCTCAGATTATTCCCTAGATTCAGGAAGGCTCCAAACTATTGCCGTGTCTTTGTCCCTAAGTAACCATATTATTCATGGTTACTGCTAAGACGATGCTATGGATAGTGATCGCTGATCCATGCAAGACTCACACCCAGCAAACAGAAATAAGCATGAAGGAATCTTCCACAGTTCAGAGTTCCTTTTCTGTCTAGTACATGAAGACCTCTACATCATTAGACTACAAGAAAAACATGCTCCATCTTACTTACATATTTAACATATATTGATTGCCTGGACACACATGTACACAAACTCACATGTGTGCACTCTCAAGATCCATATTCTAAACATCATACAATGAACTACCTTCACCCTTACCCTTCGGCCCCTCCCAGCTTTCCATCTCACCTTGTCCTTGAAAAAAGGCACCACTGCAGTTTCACCAGAGGAAAGTGTTCCCCGCAAACCTAGTGTATGTATTCCTATACATAAACAGTCAGACTCAAGCAGTCTGAATGATGATTTCACAAGTTAAGGGGCCTCTCGCTTAGTCAGCAGAGGAAATCTTTGTGTCTGTAAGGAATCACGCCAATTCCTATTAGTAAGAAAGGATGCAGGGGCAAGCACGCCTATTCTCTCATTGACCAACAAAAGAGGCCCAGTGAAAACACAGACCTATTCCATCACCATCTGCAAAAAGGAAGGATGTTGTCAACCTTCTTCTCCCCAAAACTTTAATGATCTCTGCCTTGACCCTCAGAAACCAGATACACAGGAATAGGACCTTCTGCAGGAATTGAAAGCTTTACACTAGAGACACAGCATTAAGAGGCTTGTCACCCAAGCTATCTACCCCGAACATTTGCACTCACATTCCAAAGATGTTTCCGCTACACTGGAAGCGCTGTCAATTTCTTTCCTGCAGAATTCTTTCCAAACAAACTGCCATGAACTGCACTCTACAACATGTGCTGCATTAGTCTTTAACCAAGCCACAATTTATCTCATCTCCACAATCCTTTATGTGCCGAATATGACTGAACTGGGGGCGCAATGGAACAGGCGAAACTTGGAAAAGGAAACAGATGCACAAAGACAACCCTAATTCCACCTTTAGAGGTGTATTAGTGATAGAAAATGAAGATAACTACATGGGCTCTTCTCAGTTCCTAGAACTAGTTTCTGTTTACAGTTTTCCGAGCTAAACTAAAGAAGTTGTTTTAAAAATTCAAGAATAGATTTTTCTATATCATTAAATTAGATAAGTGGTGATGTAGTTCAAGAGAGCATGCATTCCCAATCTAACACAATAAGAACATGTATTCTGTTTGGAGGAATAATAAAACAGTGTAAAACCTTGAATATTAAAAAGGGATATTAGATTCTCTGAAGTTTCCCAAAGTAACAAATCTATGCCCTAATAAAATGTCAAGTCTGTGCTTTAAAAAATATGAAAGAGTTTTAAGCATGTTACTAACACCAATGCTAAAATTAAAAAGAAAGGATGTTTCAAAAACTCAATTGTCTTAAAACAAAGCTCAGACTTTTGGCTATTGATAGTATTTTTAGAACCAGTATGTCTCTGGAGAGTTAAAAGTATGCAAATGCAGGGTGCACAGAGGCACAAATACACACATGCTATACCTTTGTATTACATTGGCATTTTATTATTTAATTAAAGTCCTCTTATTTTTCTAGCTCACGCACGCTTCCCTTGAGACGGCTTTGCTGTTAGCCTGCTGGCCTTGACTTCCAGCCAAAAACAATTCAGAAACAAAAAGGGACAACAAATCATATTTTCACAGACATTTTTATCCCTCAATACAACCCTGTTTTCACACAACATCATACAGTCTCTATGAAAACTATAATTTATAGCAATAGCCACCAAAACCAGGGTCTGACACATGCTCCATGGTGTTGGGAGTTTCATCATTCTAAAAGTTGCCGAATTATGAAGGAATTGTTCCGATGGAACCTTATGAAAAAAGCATCAATAGTTTACAAACATCATCACTGGGACCCTGAAGGGTGACTCAAAATACAAATTCAAACCAGTGACTGAGTGTGCGAAGGTAGGACAGAAGCTGAGGTTACAGATCAAGAACAGAACGTGATTCATTATTTAGTATTTTAAAAGAAAGAGTCACCGGCAAACATGCAATGAATAGCTGTGTCAAAATCTAAAATGCATAATCTACTTTACAAAACAAACTAATTTACCAGGCTATTTATCACAACCTCTTCCACTGCATAGATTATCACTTACCTGGTGGCAACCCTGTAAGTTTGATTCTCTCCCATAAGACGAATATGAACCCCTTTCTGTTTTACCTGTCAATAGAAATTTAAAAAAAAGGTGTGTAAATTTTTGTTTTCCTCTTTACAAAAATCTCCTCCAGGTAACAGATATCTACTTTTCTCTTCCGATGTTTACATATGTAAAGTAGGCACTAACGGCAATGTATGCAAGCAAGAGAAAGGGATTAACACTTCTTCACTCTGGCTATGATAAACTGGAAAAAAATATCCTTCATTCCTATTCTTAGCCAAACTGCTCCACACTTCCAGAAACTGTCATTTCAATGGCCTCCAATTTCTCTAACAAACAAATTGACATTCCTTATTTTCACTTTCATTCTCTCCCTCAAATTTTCAACAATTTCATTTTTATTTACACAGCAGGCAAACTATCTATGTAATGACCCTAGCATAGTAATTCCCATTGATTATATTGACACTTAATGGTGAGGCCAGAGCTAATCAATCACAGGCTCTCCAGATGGTGAATTTAGCAAAGAAACTATTCAGAATTCTGGTGGGGTTTTTTTTTAACCTCTTTCCCAGGAGTAAATTCCCTCATGATCAACATGATGATGGAATTGACGAGAGAGAGAGAGAGAGAGAGAGAGAGAGAGAGAGAGAGATTTGTTTGGACATTTGCCCATTGTGAACTAAGGTTCCAATTTCACCAACACTCCTAGGAGCTAAGCAGGGACCCACTGAAAACCAGTATCATGTACCAGCACCAACTACTTAATTTGTTTCGGAAGAGTGTTTTGTTTTTTCTTTAAAATAACCAAGAGCTGAAAAGTAGCTGGGATATATTCTGGCCATATCTGAGAGTAAAAGACAATCTCTCTCTCTCTCTCTCTCTCTCTCTCTCTCTCTCTCTCTCTCTCTCTCTCTCTCTTTAAGATTACTTTTAGTCTTAAACATACATTCGGTAAGATTAAAGAGCCAAATTAAATAAGAAGTGAGAGTAGACCTTAACCAATGATACACAAAGTTGCATGTTGGACAATTTTAAATACAGTTAAATATGTAATATCTAGCTGTCTAGTAGGTGGAGATAGTATCAGGATCCTGAGAACACTAACAGACCCAAGTGATGAATTTCTCTACCTCTTCCGTTGAAACGAATAGGCTTTAAACAACGCTAACAAGCAAGGATTTTATTCTCCCTTGTATCAGAGAGCAATGGGGACGTGTTCATTGGCTTTGAATCAAAGTAAAGGATGCAGTAAAAGAAATGTACAATTAGAAAAGATGACTAGTTAGTCACATGACAAGAATAAGGGATAACTAGTGGATAGCTTATCTTCTTGCCCTGGTATCTTCTTAATACCAAGAGAAACAAAAAGGGACTCCTGATGTATCAAATAGACTTGCCAGGGAGAATGCCAATCAATAAGCATTTATTAAGCACCTGTTATGGGTGAGGCACTCTCCTAGGCACTTGGGATACATATATACTAAGAATTAAAACAATTCTTACTCCAAGAGCTTATATTCTAATAGGTAAGTTTATATTCTAACTTGTAGGAAGATGTGCACAAGAGTTGCAAAGGACGGGCAGGCATCGATGAATTACAATGTGCATCATTGCAAGGAACAACCACATCAATGAGACCACAGCTCTATTTGTATATTTCAATACTGCATCTGTGAAAAAAACCCAATGCTAGCTAGACTAGTCAATAGATATATACGATCCTAAAAATGCTTCCTACCTTGATGCCCATCTAAGACAACTGAGAAAACAGGCAGCATGTATTATAATTACCCACCTCATTACTGTCAATAAACACTGAGTGAAGGCCTAGCTGCTCCTCATTGTACTCATTGCATCATTGCCACACAGGAAGAATCATTCCTCAAAATGCCTAACACTCGGATGATGAAAGTGTTACCCAAGTTAATTCATTCTTGGTATATTTCACTCTTGTTGGAGGAAAAGCGTTAGACCTAAAATTTCACATCCGTTAGAACTCATTCCCAGTACCTTATCATGGTATAGATACGACCACGGACTCTCAGCATTTATGGAGATGGAGCATAGGCTTGGGCAGAGCTTCCAGTGTGCTCTTCCTGACTGTGCTGCTATGATTTAAGAACCAGCCTAATCAAGTTGACAAAGGCTCATGAGCAGGAAGTTTGCTACTGAGCAATGACTTTTCTTTTCCTAGCCAAAGGAATTTAAGAAGACCTTCTGCTGAGGGACAGAAAGGTCCTGACCTGTGTCCATAGAAAGAAAATTCACAGTAATGAAAAAAAAGGACAGCGACAAAATGAACATACCCACTGAGGAAGCCAGACGTTAGTTTTTAAATCACCCTCCTCCACCTCTTAGTCTCAAAATTGTTAGAGGCTTAACGGAGAGGGCTATGCCACAGAACTCAACAGTAATAGTAAATGATTGCAAATATTAATTACATTCCTATTGAGACAAATCAAATGACTTATTGAAGAAAATGGACTAAAATCAGCAGTCACTGTGAGGGCGGTATATTCTTCTTTAGCTCTTTGATCTGAAAATGCTTCTAGTTTAACAGTAAAAGTACATATATACAGATAACATTTTTTTTAGTGAGATTAGAATATAATTTTTAAGGTGAAATTTGCTTTTACATTTCAGGAAGTTGTACCTAATTCCTTCCTCTTCATCCCAACCCTATTATTTCAAAAATGACTTCTAAATATAATTTGAAGAAGGCAGAAGATCTACTTGCTATTCCATGGGCAAGACTAAGCAGATGAATGTGAAATGTCATTGTCAAATTTGATCCTCAAATATATAACACTGGAATCAAAAGATAAGAAACACAGTTAATCTGGAATTGTGTGTAATCTGTGTTTTCGGATTTTGGATGTGTGTGTATATGTGTGTGTGCGCGTGTGTGTATGAGAGAGAGAATATATATATACATATATATATATATATATGTATATATATATTCAGTCATGAAGTAATGTAATCTTGACTGCATAGTACTAATGTTCTTTACTATCATATCAGATACAGGCTGCCTCATCTTAATTTCCGATGTTAAAAAATATTTATCTAGATACAAAAATAAACCCATTGCAAATTACAAGTTGTCAGGGTTAAAAATCTACTCCTGTTTGTGTGGGGGAGGATAAGAGAACAGCATAGACATGAATCATTCTCAGTAATTTGAGTGTTTCCATGACATCAATGGGCACTCGTCCAGGACTCTGTCGAAGTCTGTGAGGTACCAAAGAGGCAGAGCAGCCAGCAGGAGATTGGGAGATTGACTTTTTTTTTTAAAGGATTATGCTCCTTGTAAAGATTTCATCTGTAGCATCCACTTTTACCATCAAATAGATAACTCTGGAGATCATGAGTGAACACATTTCATTCTGATAGTGTAAGCCTTTAACTTTATTACAGCTTTTTTGTTCCCAAATTCAACCATAAATCTGCCTTCAGAATGAAAACACTTGTTTGGGAACAAAATAATCAGTGCTTGTGGAAAAAGCCCAGGAACCATCTCAAGAATGAAAAAAAAATAATATATATATATATATATATATATATATATATATTTATATACATATATGTTTCCACCATCATTTCTGATGATGAAATAGGCAACTATTTTTAAATGACACTTCATTTTCCAGGAAAAAAAATATCTTTTGTATCAATTCTCCATTAAAAATTAGCTATGGTCTTGATGTTGATTTTCTGCTTAAAATTCACTGTAACATTTGTTTCAGATAATAAAATTTGCAAGCCTGCTGATAATATGCTAAAATAGGCTCTTTAAGTAACTATTTGTGCTCACCAGCACAAAAGCTCCTAATTTCTACATTTATTGTATATGTTAGACATGGATTTTAGTCTCTTGTATTGAACAGTCTGGAATGGTCAGATTCTTTCCTCTCCAACCCCACCCCTAAAATGAGGTTTGCAATAGCAGAGGATTCTATTTTCCAGTGTTTGAAAAAGATAGTAGAGAGTGATGTACCAACCCGACGCATTCACTGCGGAATTTTTGAGACAACCCTCCAGTACTAGAATGCGACAGCCGCTGCGGATATTTTTTGGCACAAAGACAATGGTGGCAGTGCCAAGCCCCATGGCTAAAACTACTCAAAAGAGGCATAAGGGTAGCATTAATCGCTCAAGTCTTTTACTGCATGGCGTACTGTTGTCCATATTTTAAAAACTAAAAGTACCCGTTAGTAATATTTGTTATATGCCAAAAAATGGTATGAAATACATACCGGGAACAAATCTTGTCAGATATTTGATTCATTTTCATACCAAGAGGACCAAATGTTAAAAATTGCTGCTAGTTGCCATTTCCTGCTAGAATGGTATATGGGAAACAAATGATGGAATCTCATGTAGCTTTTCGGATCAAAGAATGAGTAAAAGCTATAAAGCAAATTTCATAAATGACACCAACATATTGATTAAACAACCCTTTCCAAAAAAGGGACATATATAAAAATATTTCATAATTTGAAAATTTAACAATAAAAATATTTTAAGAGGGCCATTTTAACTTACATCAATAAATCCATTAAGAGACAAAAGAGATCTACATGAAACCCCTTCTCTGGAATATATCTAGTAACTGTAGTGTAAATGTTATCCACAAAACCACCATGTAGTTTATTTACATAAAACTCAAGGGATCACCTAAAATCCTAAATATCCTTTTAAAAAAATTTTTATTTCACTATAAAAAGGGACACCAATTGACAATCAATAAAAAGATCTCTTGATTCTCAACAGTGTCCTTTGAAAAAGTAATCTACTTAAGTAGAAAATATAAGCTACTTTCAACACAAAGGCGCATATTCTCTCTCTAACTACACAGTTACTATTTTCCTTGCTATCTTCCAAGAATGGAAAAAATATATATTTTTTAAATTAGAAAAATGGTGTAAGTCAACTCAGTTTCATGTTTATACTACATTAAGCATTTTTCAATATTTATGCATAATTTTATGTTATTTTCATTTGTTCCTTATATATTATCATGGTATCCCCATGACGAGAAAACCTATGGAGGGTCTAGATAAGTATAAAAGTGTTATAGGAGCGATGTAGTTGGTTCACGCAAAGAAAACTTTTTCCTCTCAAGAGCATCACTTTGGGAGAGATAAGCACAAATCATTCCAGACAAAAAGAAATGTTTCAGATAAACAGGTACAACTTAGGTGGAAGAAGCTTTGCAACAGCCTCACTACTAGAAATAGGCAACAAGTACAACACAGTAACTGATCAGAGAAAAAGCACTGGCAGTAGAGCCAGGATACCTAGATTTGAATTCCAGTTCTGTTAAGTCACAGTTTTGCAGAGTCTCAGTTTTCTTATCTGAAAAGGGGGGTAATGATACTATTTGCACAACTGAAGTAACCAAATTGTGAGAAAAGTGCTATGTAAACTTTAAATATTTTATAAATATCAGTTGTGAATGTTGTTACAATTGTAACCCTACACTATAGGTTAACAATATGCTTTGCCATGGCAACTTTTTTCCCTAGGTTCCATTTTAAAGTATTTAGAGAATCAATAGTCATTTTCATTATGAAGTTCAACCACCTATGAGAAAATACTTCATTTGGTTAAGCAGTGTTATGTAAAATTATCTGTGTGATGTCAGACAACAATGAGCTAGACTTCCCCAATACTCACTGTTAATTTTCCCTCTGACAACTGGAGAGAGGGCATCAAACTAGAAAACTTATCTTAAATATTCATGGTTCAATCCCTTGTTAAAATTCTAAGAAACAGAATTTAAAATGAATGATTTGGAATTTCTACAGCATCACATAAAAGAATGGTATCAATTATTTTTAGCAATTTTGAAAATTAGTTGTAATTCATACCTCTTTATAGAATTGGTTCTGTTTCAAGCTTACTGTTCAAACTCAAGTTTGTCAGTCTGGAAAAATCAATAAATAAACTGGTAGTCGAACTTTGAAGGGAATCAACGTCCCAAGGCCCAAAAGACCCATGAATTTGATATGAAATTAATGAAAGTGTCTTCTAGGTGGTTATAATTTACATTTACATGGTGTTTTACTTCCTAAAAGGTCTCTAGGTGCTCTATAACCTTATAAATGATAAACACAGAATCCGTGTCATCTCACATACACTAAAGTGCAACCATTTCCAGGTTAAATCATGGCAACTAATTATAAAGCACAGCAGAAAACTGTAATTAGGTAGATTCCAAGTGAAGAACACTGACTTCCATGGAAACTGCAGTGAGAATGAATATAGGAGAAAAAATTAGTTGTTCTATAGGGTGAACTACACCATCATTGAGATAAAAAATTTTATGCAGGGAAAAGGTCTTTAAAAGTAATTTATACTATCTATACTTTAAAAGTCAATTTATACTATCTATGTGACAAATTGCTTCACTTTTAATGTATATACACTTGATTTTTATCCAAACAGACTGTTATGTTATTCTACTGGTCTGGATTCATCAAAGACTTGGTATTAGATTTACTCTTACTTGATGTGGCAACATTGGCTTGAATTTCTAATTAAAATAATAGCACTTTTCCCCAAAACATTCTGACTGGCTGACTGGGTGTCACTGATTTTTAAATGAAAGCATCTTTAGAGGTCATTTAATCAAAATTTCTTATTTTACAGACAAGGAAACTGAGCTCAAGACAAACTGAGTAAGTCACTCAAAATTTCACACGCATTAAGCAGGAGGCCAAGAATTGAACCTGGTTCTTCTGATTAAAAATTCAGCACACTGTATACTATACCATATTGCCTTTGTCTCTCCCTAACTATGAGCTGGAGTATTGATAGCAGGAGGGGAGTGGTAGGAAGTGTTCTTTCTTGGTGCTTCAAAGATCTCTACAGGAGACTTCAGGGCTTTGGTTCACTGTTGTTCCACTGTACCATGACAGCATACAAGGGCAGTGGAAGAAAATTCACAATTTAAAATTAAGAATTCAGGAGGATGTAAGCTCTTTAAGTGTAGGGACTTTAGTTAATTTTATTTAGTTTATTTAGCTAGTTTTATCACTGTATCCCAGCATTTAGTTACAGTGCTTTTAGCTAGTCAGTGATCAATAAGTTCTTGTTGTATTAGATGCCAATTTAATAACAGGATCAGAGATTTAGAATTTGAAGACACCCTAGAGGACATCTAACCCTACATCCTTTTCTTATAGATGTGGAAAATGAGACTCGTAGAATTGAATGGACTTGTCCAAGGTCACATAGGGAATAAATGGAATAACTGGGATCGAAATCCAGGTCCCCTGACATCACTGCAAACTCTCTTTTCTTTGTACCATGTTGACTCTCAAGACCAGAAAATTAACCATTCTTTCCATTGCTTCCTTTTGTTATTTTCCCAACCTATACATAGGAAAAAAAACCCAATTTGTGAACTTCAGTTACCTAAGCTGTGGTAAAGGAAAATGAGAACTGGAAGAACTTTCCCTTTCTAGGGAAAGACTTAGTCTGTACATTGGGCAATTCCAAAAGTCTTGCTGTTAGGGAAATCTTAAGACTAATGCACCATAATAATGCAAAATTAAAAGCTGAGGTTGAATTTCATCACTGACCCATTTCGGTGTGTCTAACTGCAGAGTTGTCTCAAAACAGTGGGCAGTCTTCCTATCCCAAATAGACTGCAGTATTTAAAGGCACAACCAAACCATTTGTTTAGGATGAATTAAAATGAGCACATGATGTAATCATCTAAAGCAAATGGCATGACACAATCAAACAAACAAGCATCTAGGGCTGAGGTTTGCAACTGACATTCCATTTTTCTTTGAACTGAAGCAAACCTAGTAAATTTTAAAATACACCCTAAGTACATTTAACATTGCAAATCAGAAACAAGTTCACCTACATTTCTTACATAGATAAAGGTTTAACAACCTATCTGGGGAATCACCTGATCATAGATTTAGAGGCAGAAGTGATCTTGTATATCACTAGTCTAGCTAGTCTTGACGCTAGTCCAGTATCTTCATTTTATAGATGAAGAAGCTAAGGGGCAGAGGAATGGAGTGATTTGACTGAGGTCTACTTCTAAATCTGTGATCAGGGGATTCCCCAGATATACACACACATACATATATGTGTACACATATATACATATACTTACACATGTCTCTGTGTGTGTGTATGTGTATGGTCCAGAACCAAGATTGAAACTTTGGTGCTCTGACTCTAAGCCTAGGGTTCTATCTTCACAACCATGCTATGATGCTTTATCCTCATGGGAGGAAATGATTTAGAGTTATGAGTAATAGGATTCATATGAATATTCTTTGATGATATGATGAATGTTTGTTAATTGGACGAGCAGGACTGGTCGATACAAAAATGAACCAAAAATATTGCCCTTTGAGAGATTTTTAGCATTTTTACAAGCATTTTCCAACAGAGAAAATATCTCACATTTAGGAGTCATGTATAAGGAAAGTGTAAATACTATCAAACTAAACCATGTAAGTTGTATAGCTCTCATACAGATGCAGGAAAGTATTTCTTTTAAAATAACTGCAGCCTATTCAGAGAAGAGTGACAGGGATTGTGAGAGGGCATAAACGCATTTCACAAGAGGAACTGGAAAAGGAGATGGGAATGCTTAGCTTCAAGGAAGAAAGAATTAAGGAGGACATGATTTCTATCATGAAATAGTTGAAGGAGTGTTATATGGAAGAGGAATCTGACATATTTTGCTAAGCTCCATAAGGGAGAACTATAAGATCTTTAGGTAGAGGTAACATAGAAACAAGTTTTAGCTGCATGAAGAACTTCCTACAATTAGATGTCCTGAAGATGAAATCTAGGGTCATGTGAGGCAGTAAATTCCCTGTCATTGAAGCTGTTCAAGCAGAAACTTAATGGAGATGTTGGAATCTATGTACTGGAAAAAGAGTCTTATTGGAGGAATTCTAAAGGTCCTTCCAAAGCTTAGATTCTATAATTCTAATCAACATGATCCCAGGAATGATTTACCTGGTTCAGGATACATATCAAATAACTCTTTAAAGTACCTAAGGTAGTACTTGGTAGAACTATAACTGAACTCTAGGCATGGTGAAGACACCATAAACTATACCTGGGTAAAGGACAGAGTCATCACAACTTGACTCCTGACATTTACCTGCTTTAACTAGTTGCTCTTGCTAACTAGGTGTCAAGCACAAGTCTTTCCATTTTGTGAAAAAAAAAATGTAAGGGTTCTCAAAGCCTTCTAAATTTAGAGGCAAATTCAATCATATCACCCTAACTGTAGCATTGATACATGGGACACTGCAGCAACAATTTCCTATAATTCCTTCTAGACTTAAGAGAGTAAATATAACTCCTAAAGTGCTTAATTTGCTGCTGCTGGGTATTTTCAAATTGACATTATCTGCCCATATATTAGTAATGGTATTTTTTTAAAAAGAGTTCACATTCATTCTGATTTTATGCAAACAAGGTAGGTTGCTACTAGTTGGATCTCCCTAAATTAAAAATTCATTTACTTAAAAGATTTATTTCCATTTAAAAATTATGGTTTTTGCATGGAAATTAAGGAAGTAATCTTGAAAATGAACCTTTAAAAATTATGGAAACAAATCAGCTCTAAATGAAAACATACATTTTCTCTCTCCTCTCCTCTCTCCCTTTCTACACACACACACACACACACACACACACACACACACACACACACACACACACACACACACACACTTTGTAGAAATATTTAGAAATGTGAGCAATGGTAATACATACCAGGGAAGGAAAAGTATAAATTACATGTTTTCTCCTTTGTAAGAAGGTAATACATTAAAATAAGTACAAATGATCTTGAGAACACAATATAATTAAAATGAACCCATTTAATTCATTTTCAAAACATTTCCTTATAAATATAATAATTTAAACTTTAAAAAAACAAACTTTAACAAAATAATTCCCTGCAAAAGAATATCTATACCAACTTATAGACTTATCTTCCTGTCATCAATTCAATGATTTGCTCATTTACCCTTTGAATTGTATATTTTTTTCTTTTTATATACATAGTATCACAGTGTATATGGATAAGATTCTGTCTTTTTCACTTTGCATTACTTCACAAATTTTTTTAAAATAATTCTAATACTGGCTACTCAATTAAAATATCACACTTTTTAGTCATTACCCAGGTACTGTTACTTTAACTTTTCCAAAATTATAAAAAAGGGTACTATCATTAAACAGGTAGGGTTTTTTTTTCCTTTTTTGATAAGTCTTAGGTACGTTACTAATGAGTCAATTATTAAGTAAACCACATAACTACTATTGTAATGCACAATGCAACATCAGCTTGCTCCAAAAGATCCCAACAATTTACCATTCCATGAGCAGTGTATAAATTACTGTTACCATTAAAAGTATTTTGTGTCAATTAGCATAGATGAGGGGGAAGTACCTCAGATTACTTTCAGTTAAAAAAATTAAATGTTGAGGAAACTGATCATTTTTAGGTGACTGTGAAAATTCTGTATTTTACATGTTTATTCCTGCCTTTTGTCCATTTATTCTTTTTTCAAATCCATATAATTCAATTGACTTCTTAAACATAAACAATTATATCTTTCCAATAACTATGAAAACAGTTACATTTTGATGGGTTAAGAAATCACTTTCCTTAACTGTGAAAGACCTTTAAATTTGCTCATCCCCATAAATATGAATTATTTAATCTAATGAATCTAATCTCAGTTTATCAAATAGATTTTTGCCAATAAGTAATGGCTGATATGTTATTCAGAACTTTTGCTTTTCTTCCAGGGTGAATTTCCTTTACTTTCAAACAGAAAATGATAAATAGACAATCTCTACATTTTTAAGCTGAACTTTCCAAGTTTTACTAGTCATTGCTCTTTGGAAGGAGTGGAATATTCTTTAACTGTAATGTATTTTTCCCTCTCCTAAATGGGTTCCACAGGTTTTAATATAATGAGAAACTCAGTGTGTATTTGGCTCTTTCTAGAGAATATGCTGTGCTTTTGACTTGATGTAATAATAGCACTCCACAGTTTATTTCATATAACGGAAAGAGAACCATTCTTGAAGTTAGAAGATTTGGGCTTGAAGCCTTGCTCTGTGATGTCAGACAAATAATTTTACTTTACTGGGCCAAAGGGTGCTCATCTGTAAAATGAGTACTTTCAGGGTCTAGGTCGAGGATAATGAAAATTCTTTGCTTTCTATAAAATATAATTATAGATTATATACTAATTATAAATTGTTACATGATCATTAATTACATCAATTATTTTATTATTATTTACTACACAACAATATAATACCTAGAAATAATTCTACAGAATGTAGAATTTAAGTTCCTTGAGTGTAAGATTTGTTTATGCTTTATATCTACAGTGGCTAACAGCTCCTCATATTCAATAGGATCTTAATAATATTTATTGATTGATTTATCTTTTATAGTAAAGGATGATGGGTTTTCTGCATTACCTTCATCATTAACAAGAGTAGGATTTACATTGAAATCTTAAGAAAATCAAAAAACCATATAAATTATACTTTGCCATTAAAAATAAATTGATCAGGTTACCAAGAAAAATACATGGTGTACTGGAATTTTGATACTAACAAACATGACACCTTGAAGAAGATGCAGTGAAATATACAAGATATGGAAAAGTTCACTCGTAGGTTTGCTATAACGTAGGGAATTGGAAAGATCATGAATTAAACAGTAATTTTAGGCACAGATGTTATTTTCAAACAGAGTCTGAGCATTTGTCATTGCAAAGATCATGTCAGGAAGGTGGTATAATAGAAAGAACTTTGCATTTGGCATCAATGACCTGGGTTCAAATGCTAGCTGTGTAATCCTTTTATTCTATTAAAGTCACTTTACATCACATTTGATACAATGTGTGTGTGTGTGTGTGTGTGTGTGTGTGTGTTCATTCTTTGTTGCCGAAGAAGACCATGCCAACAGGGAAATGATGACATGACTTGTATTTGACTTTGTTTTGAGTGAGGGAGGGCTGTGCAGGTCACCAGTCTCACTTCTCCTCCAGAGTCATCTGAATCCAGTGACCAGATATTCATCAGGATAACTGGAGATGACCCAGGATGAGACAACTGGCGTTAAGTGACTTGCCCAGGGTCACACAGCTAGTGAGTGTCAAGTGTCTGAGATGATATTTGAACTCAGGTCCTCCTGACTCCTGCTGTATCCACTGCACCACCTACCTGCCCCTTTGATGCACTATTGAGTCAATCAGCAAGCTGTTCTTACACCGGGAGTTGTGCTAAGTGCTGGGGATGCAAAGAAAGGCAAAAGATAGTTTCCTGCCCTGACTCTGAGGAGCTCACAATTTGCTCTGCAGTATATCTGATGCAATTTCAGATTTAGGAATGAATGATACCAGATAATCATTGATCTTTAGCTTTGGATATATATATATATATATACTCAAAAGCAGTATTAAAGATGGTGCAGTAGATAAAGCACTAGTATCAGAACCAGGAAGAATCATCTTCATGAGTTCAAATCCAGCTTCAGACACTTACTAGCTGTGTGACCTTGGGCAAGTCACTTAACCCTGTCTACCTCAGTTTTCTCAGCTGTAAAATGAGCTGGAGAAGGAAACGGCAAACCACTTGAGTATCTTTGCTAACAAAAAACCAAAATGGGGTAACAGAGAGTTGGACATGACTGAAATGACTAAACAACAAAAATCGATCAAAACATGGCACTGGAGGTCAAAATACACAACAGATAATCCAGAGCTCATATGCCACATGTACATATTGAAGCATTGCCTCCAGTTGGCCCTGATATTTTAGAAGTCAAGGCTCTTTATGATAAAATTTCTGTGAACTTGTCTGTAAAATGAAGAAATCAGAAGAGAAGGTCTCTGAGGTTCCTCCCAGCTCTACATCTGAGATGCTCTGCTCATCCATAGTATTTCTGTGATGGAAAAAGTATTTCTTGATATTATGGCGGCGAGAGCCAGATAACTGTGAAAGTAATGTAATGATTCATGGTACCCAAATGGAATGTTTAAAAAAGAGCTGCTCACAGCCACAGAAAATGTGAAAATATCTGCATCAAGATAGGAGGGCATGGAAGTGTGGATGCAAGAACTGGTGATCTAGATGAGAGGAGAACGATAAAAAAAAATACACTGCAAGAACAAGAGAGGGAGCAGACGTACAAACGAAAGGATCATGGCAAAATTTGAATTTATATAGTTAACTCAAGTTTCCTTAAGTGATATTGAGTAATGTAGATCATAACCCTAGTGCCAAAAAAAAAAAAGGAATCACTTTCATGAAACTTAATAAAGCTTGCAAGCTATCAAGTAATTAACAAAAAAGAACTGCAACTTGTAGGTAGCTTAAATCCCCTCAATCAGTAAATTCTTTTCTTCTATGAAACTTTATTGAGCCTATGAAATTAAAGCACAGTGGTCATAGAGAAATGTCCAGGAAAATAAATATGACATGTAACAGGTGATAGACAAATTATGCCACATCTGTTCATTATCAATCCATTTCTGGTAAGCTGAAGTTTTAATAACCTATTTATCCAGTAAATACCACAGGCAAAATATCATACAATGAATGTCATGTAATCCTAAAATGTGCTAAAATAATATTCTAGTTAAATTTGTGTAATGGATCCCTCAACTTTCCTTGAAGTAATGAGGCACAACTGAGATGAAATATTGTGTGCACTCAGATGTGTTTGGGGTGCGGTTTGGTTGTGCTTTTCTTTGTTACAAGGAAAGGTTCATGGAAGTTGGAATGGAGAATACGTCTAGGGAAATCAATGTAAAATAAAAGGAAAAAATAAAACATTTAAAAATATATCCCTAAAAAGAAATATATGTATATGTAGGATGTGCACTCCACATTCCCAGGTCACTGTATAATAGTGAATTAGTAAATGGTGCTATTTTGAACCCATTTTGCTAAGTTTTTATTTATATAGTGGTACCATAGTGCCATGAAAAGAAAAATGTCTCTGGAATCAAAGGAACTGGGTTCAAATGTTACCTCTGTCACTTATTAAATCTATGACCTTGGGCAAGTTACTTTCTGAGCTTCAGTTTTTTCATGTGACCTTGAACACATCATATAACCCTATTTGGGCTATAGTTTACTCCAAAATTGAGAAGTCCAAATGGATTATATCTTGCAGCACAAATATTCTATGAGCCGAATAGAAATTATATCTAAATATAAGAAAAAGTACAAAAGACTCAATTTTCTTTTCCACACATTTAACTAAATCAATCACTTCATTATAGAATGACTACAACAAGGATGGAGACCAGAAAAAGGACTTATTATATAGGTTTGTTAACTATAGAAAATCTGCCATAAATACATCAACAAACTGTAACTGGGGGATGGGTATCTACCATGACATATAAATGTTTTCCAATAGTGAGATTGTCCTTATTGCAGTGGGATTTCATTTTTATCACATTCTAAGGATACTGCTAGTATAAGCAATACCATTAAACAGTAAATAGGCATATGTTCTATTTCATGATGAACAGGTCTGATCATGTTATTCACCTACTCAAAAACATTCCCAAAATTTCCCTTTGATTTACACTTTAAGGTTTTTAAAAACTTTTTTGAAGTTTGCATTTTAAGATTCCTCACAAATTACTCCCCTTTATATCATACTGTACATTCTGAACTCATGTTCTTCTTTCCAACATCCAAGCTTAAGATGTCTCCCAGGTCCATGCCTAAATGAACAATGGATCCCTTTGTTGAGAACCTCTTACCTGAAGGCTATATTCAGCTGTTAACTTTTCTATGGAGCCTATCCTTAATACCCATCCCTGAAAGCTCTCTATTCACAAGTTTTCTTGGAAGTCTTTATATACCTTTGCCCTTAAGACATTTTGTTTTATATCCTTATTTATGCACATGACATATCATTCCCAATTAAACTTTAAGTTCATTGAGAGCAGGTACTCTTCATTTTTCATCTCCGAATACCCAACATGTAACATAGGGTTTAATAAATTTGATGAAACGAATTTAATTCATTTTAGTGCCTGAAACACAGTAGGCACTATATAAATGCTTATTCTCTTCTCATTCCCCTTCCCTAATGGAAGTAAGCTTAAATATGTCTACAATGAAGACACCAGTCTAAGTGCCTGTAGGAGTCATTTTAATGGGAAGTAAGAATTTTTTTTACAATAGGAGGTAAGCACATATTCCTGTTCTTTGGAAACATGAATTCTTAGAGAAAAATTCTTGTGCGTTACAGGTTACCTATGACTGCTAATATATCGTCTGGTCCTATTCCCAATTTTAGAGAACTGATCACTTTTAAGTTCTCTTTTCTATGTGGTAAAATAATTTTAGTTAAGTTCACTCAATCAGTAGGGAATATGAAAGGGACTTCACTCAAGCTGAGCAAAAAGCAATATGAAATGGGACATGTTAAAATGTGTGTCATTGTATAAACTTTATATAACATCTTTATATTATTTGATAATTTAAAATAAGATATATATATATATATATATATATATATGAAGAAAAATGAGCAGACTTTATATTCAAATTTGAAATATGCCTACTGATGGCAAACATCTAAGAAGCTGTGCAAAAAGAAAAAAAAGCAAAGGAGACAATCTACACTTCCAATGATAAGGAAACCATGAACCAATCAAAATCCACTGAGGATCCAGTCGGCTCAAATCTGGAGTAGCCAGCAGAGGGCAGCCACACACCCTGACAAGACCAAGCTTGGTCTGTCACTCCCCAAACTGTTCTTAGTAGCTGGTAGGTGGAACAGAGTAAAATCCATCATTAATAGAAAAATTTTTTAAAATCATCATTAATAATAAAATTAATTAGCCAGTGTTAAGTAAGAAGAAGAGTATACATGTAGTACTTATCACTAAAGCTTGCCTTGAATAAAGATTTTTTTTTTCACATATTCTGACAGGAATAATTTCCTTTAAATAACGATTCTTTGAACCCAATTTAATTTAGGTCAATGCTCAAAAGCTACCTTGATTATGGAAGGCCATCCCTGGAATCTATTATGACATATAAATTTACTAAAATTCCCAGTGGATTTCAAGAAGAGTCAGTAGCCTTTGTAAATTAAATAATTATTATAACATATACATATACTTTTGTGGATAGTTTTAACTTATAATTATTCAGAGATTTTATTTATATATGCAAGTAATTAAATTATTAGCTTGAGCCAAAATGGACATAAGTATAAGTTTTTCCCACCATTTTCTAGCTGGTTACCATAAAATTTCATTTTTATTCGTATATTCATACAATATTATTAACTTTACATAAAAATGTTGAGATCACGTTCTTTTGGTTTCAGGATGTGGGGTCATTTTTTGTTATTACTGTTACATTTTTAAGGTAAAAACAAGAAAGTGATGGCAGATACACTTTAATTCTAAAATGAAGTTAGAATAGTAGCTATCAATTATGTATAAAAATTCATTTATTCATTCAACCAACGTTTATAAGGACACGTCCACCCATTTCTTTTACAAAGTTATCTGAGGACAAAAGTTATACAATTCCCAAAACTGCTTTCCAACTATATGGATTCTAATGAAATTTATAAATTGATGTTTAAAAACCAAAAAAAAAGATAAACAGATTTTTAAAGTATCCATGCTTATGAGAATCAAATTAAAAGTCACTACATAATATTTTCCTGGCTACAATAAAATCATCTATTCAGAAGACGTGCAGCCCTTAATTCCAGACTACTGAGATAAAAATATAGGGAAGGTTTTCACTTCCTCTTGCAAGATGCAAAATGCAAAAAGATAATTAATTGCTACAGGTCTATCCATATAAATAATTATTTAAACCTTGTCCCTGACCACAAAAAAAAAATACTATTTGCTATCTTTATCAAGTGGTTTTTTTTTGGGGGGGTGTTGGGGTTTTTTTTTGGTATAAAAGTTTCAATAGCTTTGGAACTTAATTTACAGGGTCTACAAATGTGGCAGTTTAGGTTACATGTAGGTCGCAATAAATAATATTCATCCTTTAGCTAGTGCGAGCTGCATTGTTCCTGCATAAGTTGAAATGACAAGGTTTTATTATTCCTAAGCACTTGATTCTGAAACGTTTGCACAATCTGTTAAGTCCAGGCAAATTTAAATGGTTCTGACATGCAGCCTGCTAGGGCCAGTGACAGGGATAATGCCTCTTTACGTGGGTAAAATTTTGTGGCATATAGGTCACTCTCTTAAGGGGAATCAACTGTGTGTCTCTTCTTTGCATTTCCACCACAATCCTTCATCCTGCAGCCTGGAGCTGAGAGTGAAATGCAAGAAAGGAGCCGAACGCTCAGAGCGAAAATCTGCTTCCAGGACAATCCATTATATCTGACAAGTTAAATGTTCCATGGTAGACCATATGGCATCAGAGCAGGGCCAGCGATGGAAGAGGGAAACTCAGCAAATGCATCACAATTAAGGAGTTTGGCTATAGACTTACTTTGAATTACTTTATTTTTTTCGTTAAATTTTAAATGCCGTCCCCTGAAATTGTCCATTGGATTTTTTTCATAGACTCCCTTTTTTTTTTTAAAGAATATTAATAAATTCCTTTTCTGCTCTTGCGGTCATACATATTTAAAATTGGGGTCTGAGATAAAAACGAACTACCTAATGAACTTACCAAGCACAAGCCTGTGGTTTCATTCCAAAAAAGGCCAGTACAAATAATATGCAAGCCCTTTAATGAGCAATGCACTCATTCTTGGTATAACCAAATACTTACCACTAGTTCCCATTCATAAGTCTGAAAAATCCCAACAGCTGTACATTCACAGCTGACATGTTCCTGTTTCTTCTGTGGTTTGTCCAATAACAGAATCAAATTACTACATTAACTGAAGACCTCAATTGCAATTAACCCTCTCTGTAAAGATTGGTGGTCTCCGTGCCACCCACAGTCACTTCCTTCATAACTTTGCCCACTCTGGATATTACAGTCTTTGGAACATGAGTAATGCATGACGAAGCACCTGGAGGGATATTACACCTGGGGTGTCTGCTGTGAGAATAAGTTGTTAGGGACAGTGTAAAACTACCAATATGTTTGTTGTACAGAAACCACGATGTGTACTTACAATATTAAAAGACAGAAGTTTATGAAATAAACAGAACCACCAAACAGTTATTATTATACCATGCAAGTTGTTTTTTAAGTAAAAAAAAAAACAAATGGAAACAAATGTTATTTGTATTAAATATCTCTTATGGAGAGAATTGGATCTGTAATAAGAAGTGAAAAAGCTTTCTAGGGTGGTGTCAAAACTAATCTGGTCTGGTGTCAAACAGTGATTTTATTAACTTCCAGTCTCACTGTAGGATAAATATTTCAAGAGGTCTTTTCTTCCTTCTTCAATATCAAGGACATGATCAGTAAGGGGAAGGTTCTTCTCAGCAACAGTGGTCATTTGTACTGGCATTCACATTGCTTTGCAAACATGAACGTCCAAATGAGTGCAGGAACTTGCCCGCAGCATTTCAAAGAATGTAAAACTCATTTCCTTAAACTGATTTTACTCTTCATTATCCAGAAATAGGATCCCTACATCCCTCTAAATGCACACATCACTTCTTCAGTTAAGACCATCACTCTTCCAAACGGAGTATACCGCTTTGTATACATCAGTAACTCTTCTTTGGATTTTTCAATTATACACTATCATGTAGTTCTAAAATTATAACCAGCTTATAATCCAATATGATCTTATACTTGCTTAAAAGTTTTTACCATACTATGTATTTCCTTTGTTCTTCAATGTGAGACAACTTGGTAAGATTATGATGAAGATTTTATGAAGGTTCTGGAATTAGCCATCACACCATTACCTTGCTCGACTACCATTCCACATACACACACACATCCTGCTTGTATGACGCTGCATGTTACCTAAGAAGAATGACTCGTTTTACTCAATGCTGGATAAGTATAATAAAAATGTATGCAAGTAAACTACATGATACATTTTTTTTCCTGGAAACATAATGTACCAGCATTCTCTTGAACTTCCTGCTTTGTGACTAGCCAGTTTCAACAAACAATAAAATAAGTAACCAATACTGGACGTCAATTTCTTCTTTGAAGGAAACGATATGTCTGACATGTACAAACACATATGTGATACATATGAGTAGACACCTTCACTTTTTTATGCAATGTATTCATGAACATAGTACCAGGAGAGTGCATCAGGCCTTTGTGTGCTATAGATCCTATTTCCATGTATTCAGATCCACATTTTTATTACTAATTAAACTGTCCAGATGGTAAAATAACACCTGATCCAAGGGGCTTTTTAAGTGCAGTCATTGTCAACGCTGAACTCCTACATTGTTAACAAATTGGAAAACTTGGCCTGCACCGTTTCCAAACCGTTAGTACAATGCAATTAAAACTTTAAAAATTTCAAATTATTTTTTCCAAATCCAACTTCATGCCAAAAAATCAGGGGGGCCAGGAGAGAAAAATGGAGATTCAACGTTCAAATAATTAAAAGAAACTTTAGTTATCATCCAAGTAAGCTAGCAGTAACTGTAAAAAAAATAAGGTAGTTACTATTTGGTTCTTGTAAAAAAATAACAAGGAAGAAGTATCATGATAAGAAGACAAAGCACTAAATCTGGAGTCAGATTCTATGTTCGAATTCTAGTTTAGTTTTTTAGTGCGGTAGCCTTAAATAAGTCATTTTACTCCTTCCAGTCTTCAGTTTCCTCATCTAGAAAATGGGAAACTGGACTACTTCATCATTAAAGTTTCTTTCTAACTCTTGATCCTATGATTAAGTGTAAACTGCTATTAAAATTCCAAAAATCACTGCCTCCTTTAATTTACTGATAATATGATCATATATTGAATTGTAGAATTGAAAACACTGGAATCTTATCCTAGAGGAATGGGCATGAGGATCACTATTATTTTAATGGTTTCAAAGGAACTCAGAAATTGAACATCATGCAAAACACAGAATTTTTATTTTAAATAAAACATCTGTAGGATTTCTGGAATTCAAGTTAGACTTTCACCCATTAATAACATAATGTGGGAATGTGCAAATGCTTTCAAAAATGTTTAGGCAGTCTCTTCCTAATCACAAGTGGATTTCTGTCTCAAGCAAACATTTCTGCAAATATTTAGGCTGCTTCAATACGCAAATGGTTTTGCAAACATTTCCACTAGCCAGCCACTGAAATCACTCCAGAGCTCCTGACCAATAGGAAAGTTTGTAAAGGAAACCGAAGAAGCAACTGGCTAAGGGAGCAACTGGAGGAGCAGGGAGACGATGAATTGGCAGAAATACTGTCTTAACTACCCACAAATAAATGTTTGTTTTGTGCTAACACCTGAAACAACAGCTATGTGTTATTTAAAATGAAACAATTGCTGGAAATTCTCTACCAAGGCTCTATCATTTTTCACTGATAACAACACCTTGGGAAGGACCTGGATGATAGCAGGCTTTCTATTTTTGAGTTGAGTAGCTCTAGTAAGTGTTCAGAACTGGACATTAAAAAAACATAGAAAATACTTATGGAAATTATAAGAAACAGCATAAGCATTGTAAATGTAACAAGTGATGTACAAATGACTCCAATAATTTGATTGTTATGAAAATGTAGATTAATCTGTTAGTTTCCTGGGAAAACTAAGATAGTAGATAGATTGCCTTTTATCTTTTTTTTTTTTAAAACATAAAATGAAGTTCATAAGATCATACAGAGTTTCCTGGTTAAACCAATTAGCTAGTTCCAAACTATTTAGATCCAAACATTTGCTAAAACTACAAGTATATTGATGTGATTCCAACTATTATAAGCAAAGATACCCCCTCCTGGTTTACCACCTCTCATCAGACCCCAATCATAGAAAGTTAAAAGATATTTTGGTAAGCTGGGGATAATTTTGATAGAAATCAAATTACAAAAACAGGTCAATGTCAGGATAAATGGTTTTGAATGGCTTCTTCTTTTTACTTTCCTCCTGGATGGAAACACCAGTGACTGATTACACTTAGAATTTTTCCAAATTCAAGTTGCTAATACCATGCTAGGAACTACTCTGGAGCATATGAGTTGTTGTATATTTGTGAATTTTGTGGGAGAAGAAAACTAACAGTGAATATGTCAAAACCAACAAAACTTTTAGCTTAAAAAATTAAAATAATCTTTTTCTCAACAACTAAGCCCCCTGATCGACACTTGTTTCTTCACTTCTGCCATCACTTTCTCATTTACACTTATTAGAAGTGGTCAGAGATTTCATCAGATGTGGTTTTGACAATAGCAGCAAAGTGCCTTAAGCCACAGATTTTAATTGAGCCCAAAATACAGATGGGGGGAGGGGTGGAGAAGAGAGAACCAATCACAGTGGGAAGCTCTTTAAAAGAAAAAAAAAGAAACATTATCTTGAACAGATACTCTATCTAGACTTAGTTGTACTATACAGAAAGAATTTTTAAAAGCTCTCTGTAACATACAAGAATTAACCTATCTTTTCAGATTGCTTACAGGTGACATTCTACCATCTGGATGGGCAATGTGCCCATAGTAAAAGGAAACTAAAAAAGTAAAACCTTCTTCTTGTTAGTATAAAGCAATATGTGTTTTAAAGGCAAGAGGAATGTGCCACACTAATCTACAAACACATAGACACACATACACACACCATGCACGTGCACACACACACACACAAACATGTTCATATGAAAACTGTGACAAAACAAGTTTAAAAAAAAATCAAGTGACTGAAACAAATTCTGTTTCTTGGAACACTATCTGATTAATGGAAAATGAAGTCCTCATCATCCTTAACTACAGTTTTTACAAAAAAGATTTGTTTTTTAAAAAACCAAGAAATGAGTGATTATATTAATAATTTCACTGAAAAACTTTCCAACGTAAAGTATGTCAAACTTTTTGCCCCCTATCAAGGAATATCTTTACATACTTTATTTTTACTGGCCTACAATTTGGAAAATTCACAGCATAACTTTAAATAAACAGGAAATGACAGCTTATTAACTTTCAGAAGTTGTTTTATATGATTTAAAAGTGTACATATTTATGATCATTTTATAGTTTGTAAACAATATTTTTTCTGTGCAGAAACCTTATGTAAAACTTTTCATCTCAGCATAAATGATCTGATTTACTAATGGATACTGTTTCTTTTCCCTAAAGATCAATATTTGAAAACTGGTCAGGAACCCAGAGTAGATCTTTCTTTTTTATTTTTGTTGACCAAAAAATAATGTATTTGAGGCTGATATGGTAAAATATGCTCTAAGGTTGGAGGACAACTTAAAAATCAAAAGCTGTATGTACTGAATCATTGAATATACCTCCATTTTGAGTAGGAGTATATTTTTGATTGCATAGTTTCTAGCATAATTAAGTTTGAAGTGTAACACTGAGTAAGTAGCAATAGCCAAATCTAGTACAAGTAGAATAGGCACATTCTCAACTTCTTACACAAGCCCACAATGGGAATAGAAATGGGAGGGAGAGGAGAACCTGCCCCATGGAAAAAAATATTGCACTTGCTTGTCTTAGACCTTATAAGTAACACATCAAGAGAGGCAGAAGATCTTATCACAAATAGGTTATGAACAGAAGCCAGAAAACCATGTGGAAGTATAAACTGTTGTGGCATAACTTTGCCAACCAGGGTATTGAAGAGAAAGACTTTGCTTATCTACTGTAACATGTTTTATGTTACTATGTAAATTAAAATCGTTTTAAAAAGGAAAATGAAAAAAATAAAAATAAAGTGTTTCAAACGTATATTTTTAAAAGTTTACCAGAAATCCTTATACTTAGAGGGGAAAAAGTCCACTGAATTAAAAAAAAATATATATATATATATATATCTACAACCTGGTGTTTCCAGCTAAGCACTTATCATATCTTTTCCTGTAACAGAAATTTGGTGGTAGTGGTGTGTGTGTGTGGGGGGGGGGAGGTTTAAAGAGTTAAAGACTCCCTACCATTAATTTGCATCTGGTGCTTTTAGTGTGTGTGTGTGTGTTTTTTTCTTCCCTGAAAAGTTGGCAGAGCCGCCGATTTTCCATAATGCAAGCATTTGGGAATTGTGAGCGGAATGAAACCGATCCAATCTCCTGACTGCGACATGAATTTTCATTAATTACAACCTTGTCAGCAAAAGCATTATCAAAGCTGAATATGAAAATGCTAATGAGTCCTCATTTGCATATTTTTCTTTGTTGGAATGTCATTAATTATTACATTTTATGATGATGAATGCAGCTGTCGAAGCTCTCCGATGCATAATTAGCCATCAGAATGCCAGGAGCCGATCAGCATTTTTGGGTGAAAAAAAAACAAATTTCACTTCCATGCTCCATATCCCTATTCAACCCCCACCCAACATACATACCAAAAAACAAAAACAACAAGCCAAAAAACCAAATAACAACACAAAATCCAACACCAAAACTCTGCCCTGATGACGACAGTACTGAAGTCCTGTATTTTAAGGAAGTTGTAAAGTGGGGGTTGGGGTAGAGGAAATGTATTTTTGCTTTAAAATTACTTTGTTTTTTAGCCGAGCCCAGTCTTATACAATAGAAGCAGTTCTTAATAAAAAAAAAATCGTTATTCCAGCTTAATTAATGCCACGCTTAATTATAACACCATGATGTCAGCGGTTTTAATTAAGTATTGGCTCGGTTACAAAAAAACTCCTTGTTGCAGTAAGAGTCACTATAGGCAGATTTGTGCAAATCATTTTCTGATTTTTTTTGGTCTTTCTTGGTTCATGAACTATTCAAATATTAACAGCCAGCATTAAAACTCTCTCTCTCTCTTCAAACACGCAAGCACACAAGCACACACACACAAAGTGAAAGGGGAGAAAGTACTTTCCTTCTACGTTACTTGGATAGACTTTAGAGCTTACCTAGTTGACCACTTTTTTGAGCTAAAGTGTAAGTGAAGATGACAAAACATAGCTCATCCTCTCTCAGCCGCTGGGAACGGTGTTTATAAGTAAAAAAAGAAAAACAACACAGAGCAGATGGGACCATTACACATGACCAAACCAATCAATCACAGATGAAGGGCCCAGGTGCAGCGCAGCCGCGCAACAACGCACCATTTCACAGTCTGTCAGACACATACACATGGTCGTACATGAGTGACCCTCCTCAGCTCCCCCAGGACCTCATCTGGAGCGCTTCTCCCCTTTCGCCTGCCTATGCTCCAACTGACGTCTTCATAATCGCCCTGTCTGTCTATCTGCTTTAGCTCTAGAAAAGAGAGGAGAGTGGGGTAGGTGGGGGGAAGAAATTGAGGGGGGATGAGAGTGGGGAGGGGAGATAAGGATAGAAGCATAAATAAATTCTCATGTATAAGTAGAGCAGCCTTCTTCCTTCTGGCATCCCCAATTTTAATCCCCTATGCTCCCACCCCTTCAAAATCACCTCTCTCAACATCATTAAGCTCATTCATTTTTAAGGGTGACTGCTTCCATACAGTGTCTCAACTGCCTCCTATTAGGAATTGGAATTTTATTTGTGATTTTTCCCTATTTGAGTAAGATCTCACAATAAACTCAATATAACCATGATAAGGTTAGGACGGAAATTGGGTAACTACAACTACTCCTTCAAAATTTAGGTAAAAACAATGTCTGTGGTATTTAAAAGTCCCTTAACTTAAGCACTAAACTTATAACTTAAATTTTCTGTCTTGAAATCATTTCAGTGGTCTTCTGTTAGGGACTGACCCAAGACCTACTGAAGCTAAAGGATGTTCCACACGAGAATGGCGACACAGCTGTATCACCAACTCACAAGTGGACAAGCTAAGGATGGAATTTTTGTCTTCACCTTCAAGTTCTTCTTTGCTTTAGTAGTTGAAAAGTATAACCTTACATTTAGTTGAAGTTCAAGTTATTTTAGGTGGGGTTTTTTTTGAAGGGAAAGACAACCACACAGCTACAAAAATATGTAAAGAATTTTGAATCTGATGAAGAGCAAAATGAAGAATTTCATCCAGCTACTAACCTTGAAACTTTCAACTTATCACCAAAGGACTTGATTCTGTCCAAAGAATTCTTCAAAAGTACATTTATACATTTTAATTAAATTAAATTTAGATTAAGGACAAAAAAGAGTTTGAGATCAATTATTACTTATCACTTTTCAAAATATCAGAGAATTCAGATAATCTAAAGGGTCCAATTACATCACTGATGTTTTTCTTCCCCATAAATTTATTAAAACATCAAAAAAGTATAGGCTAAATTGGGAAGAGAAAGTCCCTACCCAGAGGTAGAATTCTATTCCATCTAAAGAAATCAGCAAATCTATACAAGACAAGGGAGGCAGTTTGGATTCATTCAAATCAACATTTGTTTCCTTGAGAGCATCATGGGCCCTGCCATCCTTCAATTCAAACATGTTTTCAAAATGGTTTTATGGCATGCTTGTTTGGACTTTTTTTTTAACCTTGAGAATTCATAAGTTCTTTCAACCTCACCCATATCCTTCTACCAACTCATTAGTTCTTTGGAAATTTTTACATATTGTATTAATCATGGATATTTGTGTTCCCCAAAGTGTCCTATAATTTTTATGCTAACTCCTTGTTAATGCTGAACTTCATCTATAAACTCTAGAAGAGGTAGAGAGAGAACATTTATTAAAATCTTTCATGGTTATAGAGAAAAAACCATCTAGTGTTTTGAATGTGTGTGTGTGCATGTGTGTTTTCCTCAAGGAATAGACTCTACACATTTGCATTAATAAATTTCTATTTTCGAGCTCAAAAGAAATTGCAGTACAAAAAGCAGATGTGTACGTTGGATTCTTTCAAATTAAATTTCCAAAAGCAGAGACTATTCTAGCTCAAGATCAAAGGCACTAAAACACGATCTCCTCCCCCTTCCAATATAATTACAGAGATTTCATTTCTTTTGTTACAATGAGCACAACAGGTAAATCTTAAACCTGAAGGATAATGATGAGGTGTTACAGCACAGCTATACTGTGCTGCAGAATCCCTCTGTTTAGTACTCCTGCTGTTTAAACTACCACTCTACAGGAGGATGGGAAATGCCTAGCTGCTCTTCTACATTTTATTCTTAGAGATTTGTTTCCTTCCCGACATCAAGGAAAAGTGGAATAAGTCTAAGAACAACCACCTTACAGAATAATTCTGCCAAAAAGGTGAAAGCTTCTATCTCAATCCCATAATACACATTAGCAAAATTGTGAAATATCATCATCTAATAGATAAGTATCCTGAATGTCCTAGAAAAAGACAAAGTCTTAGGGATAAAATGAAGATGAAATGTCCAAGACAGATAAAATGCTAGTTGCTAAGAAAAAATGTTTAGCTTTTAATGATTAAAATTACCTATTTCTTTTAAGAATGTAAGGAATTATGAAATTAGGTTTAATGCCAAACCCCACAAAAATAGAAGACATTTTTGGAGGCCAAGAGCACATGAATACCCCCTGGGCTTAAACCTCCTTGAGAGTAACTGCTTTCCCCCCTATTACATATGTATTTCTAACTCCCTTTTAAAATTCCTGATACCTCATTTCATCCTTTGCTGCCCATAGGCATCTGTTCCCCTTTAATTATTTGCCATTTAGAAAAACTCTACTTAAATTCCTTGTGCATCTGTCCTTTACTGTATGTTTGTGATGCTTAAATTTGGTACTTGATACCAGAGCAGTCATATATTTAAGCAAAAAAAAAATCCTAGAAAAAAAATGTTTTAGTAGATCATTCTCTTCTCCAAGTGGTATGTAGGAAGTCAAATAAATATAACTTTCTTTGTATACCCTAGTTTACATCAACACTTACTTACCCAAGGCCTACAGCTATTTACAAGGTCTCACTAGACCTTGTAGAAATAATATGTGTTAATAATTATGCTGTGGCTTAAAAAAAACAGGCTTTGTATGCCTCACTTTTTAAGTAGCTAAAATCTTACAGCTCCCAAATTATCTTTTCTTGTCTAGAAAGCTGGATTAGATATAATGGATAATGGATTAGCTATAGTATAGACACTAGGTGATTTGGGAGGGGGTAAAGAGTGCTACTCTAAGCTGAGGGGGAATAAAGATTAAGAAAAAAATTCATTTAGAAGATGAACTTGAATTTTGAAGGAAATAAGGGATTTAAAGAGGTGGAGGCCAAAGAGGGTGTGCATTCCATGTGTAGGTGCTATAGTATTACAAAGGCACAGGCACAGAGGCTGGAGCTGGTGTGTAAGGAACTGAGAAAAAGATAGTTGTGTTGGACCACAGTAAGGGTTCTCCAGTAAGGAAAGTAAATTGTGTATAATTAGGATCACAAGGTAAGTTGTGGCCAGGTCATGAAGAGCTTTAAAAGCCAAACAAAAAAATTTAAATGTTATCCTACAGGAAACAAGGAGTTTACTGAGGATAGAGAGATCTGCACTTTATGAAAAATGACTTTAGCAGTTTTCTTAACATGCTTTGAAGTGGGGACTTAGAGTTGAAGCAAGGAGACCAATAAAGAAACATTGCAATAACCCAGGAAATAGCCCCAAACTAGGGCTCTGGCTACGTAAGCGTAGTACGGAGAATGCATGAGACACGTTAACAAGATAGGGTTACTGACTGGATATGTGAACTGAGGAAGAGTCAAGAATAATGGTGAGATTGAAAATATGGATAACAGGAAGAAAGGTGGTGCCTTGACAGAAATAAGGAAATCTGGTAGCAGGGCAGAAAATGAGTTCTATTTTGGACATGCTGAACTGGAGATGAGATATCCAGTTTGTAATGATAATAGGCTATTGGAGATGTATGACTGGAACTCTAGATGATGACTAGGGTTGAATATAAAGATCTGGGAGCAATCTGCATAAAGATGATGACTATATCATGGCAACTGACGAACTCACCAAGTGAAAAAGAATTGGAGATTAAGGAAAAAACCTTGGGCAGCATCAATAGTGGGGCAAAACCAACGCTTAAGGAATACAATATAGATGATAAATCAGGCCAGGAAACTTAGAACAAGCTGTCAGACTTGGATGACGAGAACCAAGAGATGAACCAAGAGAGATGAGTGTCACAAAAACGAGGAGACAGTCTTTAAATTAAAATTTATTTTCAGTTTTTAGCATTCACTTTCACAAAATTTTGAATTTCAAATTTTCTCCCCATCTTCCCCCTACTCCTACCCCAGGACAGTGTGTATTCTGACTACCCTTTCCTCCAATCTGCCCTCCCTTCTATCATGCTCCCCCGCCATCATCCCCTTCCCCTCTATTTTCCTGTAGAGCAAAATAGATTTCTATACCTCATTGTCTATATATCTTATTTCTTAGTTGCGTGTAAAAACAATTATTACATTCATTTTTAAAGCTTTTAATTCAAAATTCTCTCCCTTCCCCCCTCCCCACCCACCCTCATTGAGAAAGCAAGCAATTGGATGTTGGTGTAATCATGCAAAACACTTCCACAACAGTCATGTTGGATTGAGATTGGAAAGACAGTATATTTTCCTCTATCCTGTCCCACCCTCATTTATTCTGTTCTCTCCTTTGACCCTGTCCCTCCTCAAGTGTTTGCTTCTGATTCCCCCTCCACTAATCTACCCTCCCTTTTACCACGCTGCACACCCTTCTCTTATTTCCTATAGGATAAGATAAATTTCCATACCCAATTGAGTGTGTCTGATGTTCCCTCCTGAAGCCAAATCTGATGAAAGGGAGGCTCACTTATTCCCTCTCACCTTCCCCCTCTTCCCCTCCATTGTAAAAGCTTCTTCTTGTCTCTTTTATGTGAGATGATTTATTACATTCTACCTTTCCCTTTCTCTTTCTCCCACTACATTCCTCTCTACAGGTAATTTTATTTTTTAGATATCATCCCAGAAAGAGGCAATTTTTTGACCATTTCAAATATTTCAGGTTGGTCAAAAGGAGGTAAAGTAGCGTCTATCAAGTATGTATAGGGACTCTTTTTGTTGGGGCAAATAACAACCACCACTGGAAACTAAGGAATTGTCCATCAACCAGGGAATGGTTGCAACAAATTATAATATATGAATATAATGAAATATTACTGTGCTGTAAGTAACCATACAAGGAACAGTTTGAGAGATACCTGGGGACACTTGTATGAACTGATACAGTGAGGTAAGAACTGGGAGAAGAATTTATTTAAAAAAAGGTGCAAAATAAACAAGTTTGAAAAAGTAAGAATTTTGATAAATATGAGGCTCAACCATGACTGTAGAGGACTGATTTAGAAGAATGCTGACAGAGAAATGAAAGACATGACAAATAAGGGAATTCATCTTGCTTGACGATGCTACAAGAGTTTTATTTTTCCAGTGTGGTAAGTAGATGGGAAAAAAACAAAATAAATGCTTATTAATTGAAAAAATAATTAACTTAAAAATAAGTGAATGAGAGGAGAGGGAGATGAAGCAGTTATTATAGGCAGCTTGTTCTATGAGCACGGCTGTGAACTGAGTAGAGTGAGAAAAACAGAATTTTTTTTAAAGATAAAGGATACCAGGGCTTGTTATTAATGGAATTGAGGCATGATTCCTGCATAAATCTACTAGAAAAATTGGAAGAGGAGGGGATTAAGGGTATAATGTTGAGGGGTTGGTCTTGTTGAGGAAAAAGAATACTTCATCAAAGATTGGAGTAACAGAGAGAATGGAGTTTTACATCAAGAGGTGCTGAAATATAGAGAAGGAAAGAAGTGGGAACTCCTAGTAAATGGTCTTTGTTTTCTCATACAAGCAAAAGGTAAACTGAGAATGGGTGGAAGGCGTGGTGTGGGAAGCTTGAAGAGATAAGAGAAGGTTAGGACCATGCTGACAGAGCCAATACATGTCAGAGGCAAGACTCAAGCCTAGGTTCTTCTGAGAGCCAGCTCTTTATCCATTCCTCTAGGCTACCTCTTATGCTAAGATTGAATAATCAAAAACGAGATAGTTTTAAAATATCTATGACATTCAATGAATTTCAGTTCAACAAACATGTATTAAATGTCTCTATGTACAAGTTCTTGGTCCTGTGGTGATGTCAAGACAAAACAAAATAGAACCTGAAAACAAGCTCCTGCATCAAAGAGGTGGTATGGAAGCCACAACTTCCATCTCTCTGGCTGGCATGAACCCTTTCATTTTCCTGATTGAAGGTACCCGCTTTTGCTCTGATGGTACAGCAAAGCCCCAGAGCCCAAATGAGAACTGCAGTGTGAACCAGCTAAGAAAGAACAAAAATTTACAAGAGGTTAGAGATCCTGCTATATTAGGAACAGAGAATTCTGGACAGTGAAGTGTGGGACTTTGTGAGTTTCTAAACCTTAAGCACAATGGCAAAGAGAACCCAGATAAATTGCACCTTGTATTTTTTTAAACAGATTTCGATTTGACACAAGCTGGTATTCAAAGTCTGTCGTATACCACTGGGATTTGAAAAGCCAAGGGACCTTTCAAAACAGAAGGCAACAAGGGAACTTAAGGGGGCATGAAGAAGTAACAGAAGGGGAAAAGGAACAGATACTCTAAAAGTCAATAGGAGGGCTAGATGTGAGATCATGGTTTTCAGGGGTTTAAAAACAATGATGGTCTTTGGAACAGTGAGCAAAAAGCTATCTCCCTGTCTTCTTTAATGTGTTAAGGAAGAGGTGGCATAGAAAAAGAAAGGGATAAGAACAGAAACATTAGGGAAAAGCATAGTAAAAACAGATGATTACTAAAAATGAAACCACTTCTGCCCCTTGTAATAAAGACTATACCTTCCTGCCATTTTTATCCTGATTCTCTTTATCATTTCCCAAATCTTTTTTTAACTTTCATAATCTCCTTTCCCATTATTTTGCTTAAATATAACAATGCTCATAAAATGCTTACATGTTAAACTAGCCGGCATTTAAGATACAAGTCTCATTCCAAACAAGCTGTATAATTGGCCAATATAAATATCTGGCAGATGTACACAGTTCTAACAATAAGGTGATGGTTCCTGCACATGGGATTATAGAAGCAGTCTCATTCATACTCTATAAATTACCAAAAGTTTACTTTAATTCTTCCCTGACCTCTAATCATGCTTCACCTAAGTTCCTTGTTATGTCTTTCTAACATTAAATGTTGTGCTAGAGTCTGAAAGACTTTGATATAAGAAATCCTACATTTATTGTTTGTTTGTTGAACATGAATCTTAAAGGTTGAATAGGGCTTTTAACTAGTTTCACTAACTGACATTTGTAAGAGCTTATACGCCTTACGAGTCTGCTTAGCTCAGTTGTTACAACTTGGTACTTGTTAATCCTGCCAAGAGTATGGGTTCCAATTTGACTGAACATGGGTCAGTTAAATTTACTCTGCTCCATGAACACTGACTACACCACTGCCTCTGGACAGCTGTCTTGAAAACCTGCATGCAATTAGTGGTAAGGAGAGAGAGAGAGAGAGAGAGAGAGAGAGAGAGAGAGAGAGAGAGAGAGAGAGAGAGAGAAAGAGAGTGTGTGTGTGTGTGTTCGTCCTTCGTTGCCAAAGAAGACCATGCCATCAGAGAAATGATGACATAACATGCACTTGACTTTCTTCTGAGTGAGGGAGGGCTGTGCAGGTCACTAGCCCCACTTCTCTTCCAGAATCATCTGAATCCAGTGATTCATCAGGATGACTGAACATGACCTAGGATGAGGCAACTGGGGTTAAGTGACTTGCTTAAGGTCACACAGCTAGTGAGTGTCAAGTGTCTGAGGTGAGATTTGAACTCAGGTCCTCCTGACTCCTGCACTGGTGCTCTATCCACTTCACCACCTAGCTGCCCCAAGGAAAAAACGTAAGTCACTTATGGAATACTATGACTCAGAATGAGAGTGAGGCCACCAGAGCTTTGCCATTGACAACAGCTTTAAAAGGGCTAACATCATGTTTAATCCTGCTTTGGTGAAGTCCTCTTCTGTTCGTTTACAATCCTATAGGGAATTCAACTTCATTAACCTCCTGAGAGTGTCTTAGGATCTCTGTCTCTCCCAAAAGAGAAAGAATCTTTCCCCAAGCCCACCCAATTGAGAGAGCTTTCTCCTATCATGGCTTGAAGTATGTGAGCCAGGTACAAAATATCCTCTTTATTTATAACTTTCCAATATTCACAATCAGGCTGTCATTCAATGAAGTAAATATTCAAGTCAACTTGGCCTACTCCAGTGAACTATAGGAAATGACACATAGATTATGTCTATACTTGACTGCCCCAAACTGATTTAAATGAAATGGAAAAAGCATTGGCTTTATGTCTGCAAAATCTTTCCTAATCATTTTTGCTCCATCATTATCTACCAGTTCCCTTGCTTGAAGTCAGTTTTGGCCATCTCTGTCCTCCAGCCTGTGGGATGATAAAGTCATAGCTCTAGAGGTGGAAGAGACCTGCGATATCAACTAGCTTAATGTGGAAGGATGAGATCAAAGCCCTTATCTTTACTGGAAAAACAACCAAAAATATGTATTCTATTGAGGGCTAGTAGCATATAGCACATTTTAATTTTAATTAAATAAAACTTCATTTTTTGTTAGAGTTCTTCAGTTGTCTCTCTGGAGGTAGATAGCAGTTTTTATTATGAGTCCTTTGGAATTGTCATGGATCATTGTATTGATCAGAGTGGCTAAGTCTTTCACGGGTGATCATCATCTCAGTATTGCTGCTACTGTACAATGTTTCTTTCTTCTGCTCCCTTTGCTATGCATCACTTTATATAAGTCTTCCTAGGTTTTTCTGGAACCATTCTGCATGTCATTTCTTACATCACAATGCTTAAAGGGACAATAAAGTAATATTCTACCAGACAGGGTCAATGCTTTCCATCAATTGCTCATCTGTTTCAGTTCAAAATTATTCCTCTTGTTTTCTGAACCTCTCTCTCTCTCCAGCTTTCTTTCTTTTTGTCTAGCATCTGTTTCTTGTGTGTTCAGTCAAATGCAAGACTTTGACAGTTATTTTATTCCTGCTCTAGTCCTTTGGAATAGTGTTATATTATCACATAACATTTATTAGGGAATGACAATATACAAGGCATTGTACCAAGCTAGAATCCCTGCCCTTTTAAAACCGTCTTGAAACTTATGTTCTAAAAGTTGTGCATACATAGATGACATTCTGAGACAATTTACAGTAGTGTTCATAGGAATATACAGGTTGAAACATTCTTAAAGATTAAGTAACGCACATATTTCACAGAAGTATTCAGTATTCTTGCCAATCTAGGACAAACTAAATAGATGGTCTAAACCTATACTTCTTAACTTGATTTCTTCTTGTGATAAAATTTATGACCTACACAATAACTCCTGAATATTATTTGTCACTTATCAATTCCATCAAAATGTTTCTTAATTTTGATCAAAATTACCTTCTATAGGTATAGGATAGGTGATGTGTTCTAGGTTTTCCAAAATTCCGTTAAACTCTATATAGAAAACATATCTTCTTTTGTTTTACACCATAGCAGTCTAGCACATTTCTGTTTGGTAGAAACCAAAAAGCAATAAAAATATTATTAGTGTTCTATTAGTAATGCAATAAAATCATATTCATTCAAAGGGATGTGATTCCCTAATATTAATGGAATGTCATGTGATTAAGTACTCTTTCCTAACAGAGAGATTTCTTTGGCTATAGTTTTACAGTAAAAATGTCTCAACTGAGATATGCTGGAAATGCTGAGAAACAAGGCTGCGTTACACTTCTGGTACTTTTCCACAGAAGTAAGATAATGTTTCTCAAACTCCAGGTATTCCCTGATATAGTTTCTTATGTATAAATAGCTATCCTAGCACAGGAGCCCCAGCTGGTCAAACTTGGCTGCTGTTACTTGAGATTTGCATCTCCCTCTAACGCTTCTTCCTTCTCTCTCCCACCTCACTACTATCTGAGACTGATTCGCAACTTTCGCCCTGTCCTTGGCTACTCCACTATGGAAGGTAGGCCTAAAGCAGCAGAGCTGGTGGTAATGAGGAAGCAGGGAAGAAAAGAGGAAAGCAGGCACCTCAGATTTCTTTCTTGTCTCCTTCAACTCTGTCCTATCAGTTCTAGTTTTATCTTTCCTATTGTGAACCCTTTTTCCCACCTTCCCTAAACCTGAAACCATCTTCTCATTTTCAATCCTGATTTATATGCTCAAGTTCCTATTCTCATCCCTTACCATGCCCAACACCATTCACTTTCTCACCTTAGAGCTCCTCGTTCTTAAGTGTGATTAATAAATCTTTTTATCATTGCCAAAGGCGCTCTTTACAAAGATTTTTTCATGAAGTAACCAACTTGGATTTGGATAAAACTTACTTGCAGATGATCAGGCCTACCTTTAGGACCATAAATGTTCCTGACATATCTTCCAAACAAAGCATTAGAACCTCAAATGCATAAAAGAATGGGGCAGGAAGAAAAATACTTCCTCAGAAAAAGCACTGACGAAAAAGATGTATGTTGAATCAGTATGCCAGATGAAACTCCCTGCCTGGCCAAATACAAGCCACAGAAGGAGCTATCATCAGACATGTATGGAAAAATATCAAGATATACTTACCTATTCTATTATTTTATGCATATTTTATTAGGTCAAAATATTTTATTGGAAGCCTTTAGCTAGTAACAATTCGATAAGAACAAATATGAAGGATAAAGACTAGATGAGTAGAAAGACCTCATTTCAAGACCCAGATTTGCCATTCATTCCATTGCAACTCTGACAAGCTATTTAACAGTCTGGGCCCTACTTTCCTGATCTGTAAAATAAGAGGTTTAGGAGTCTATCAGTCAATGAATAAACTGAGGGGCCTGAGAAGGAGTGAAAAGAGCCCTGAATTTGTTGCTGGAGAGCACAGATTTAAAATTTGGCTTTAAATAATCTAACATTGATGTGATACTTTAAGGTTTACAAAACACCTTACATTCAATCCTCCATCTAAACATGAGTCAGGAAAGATATTACCCTCATCTTATTAGAGAGAATCAGAGAAGTTAAATGACTGGTCCCTGGTCACATGTGAATGCATGAATGGATGGCTGGATTAATGAATTACAATATTTATTAAGCACCTTGGGTGGTATAGTGGATACATCACTGGTGTTGGACCTGAGTTTAAATGTGACCTCAGACACTTGACACTGACTAGCTGTGTGACCCTTGGAAAGTTATTTAACCCCAACTGCCTCAAAAAAAAAAAAAAGCAAAAAGCAGAAAAGCACCTTCAGGATAAAAATACAAGTAAAACAATCCTTGTTCTCAAAGAGCTTACATACTAACTAAAAAGGGAAGATAACACATAACAACACAATAGAGCGTAGGGAATAAGTTCTCTGGATCTGTTTCCTCAACTTAAAAATGAAGGCACTGACCGAGATGATCCCTAAGCTCTTTTAAACTTAAACTCTAGCATGTCCATAGTTAGATGGTCAAACTCTTCGTTGTACTTTATCAAATTTTACTTGAGGTTCTTTCACTTTGCCTTTTAATAACAAATCTTAGTAAAGAGCAGTAAGAGTCTGTGGTATATAAAATACACAATGGACATGCAAAAGGTAAAATAAAAACAATATATGCAATCTTAAGTGCAAAGAAGTAATACATTTTGTTGTCAAAATATAGGTGTACACCACATAAGCAAGCTAAGAAATTTCCACTGTGAGGGTTGTGATGACAACTCTGCATCTCTAACGTGATAAAAAGTATTACACTTGCATAAAAATCTGAAGCCAGACAAAGAACGACACAGTGTAATAATACCAAGGGCAATGATGATGATGATGATGATATACAGTTGTAAATTAAACTTTGTTTAGTTGAATTCTACAAAATTGGAATTTTATGTTATTCTTATAGGGCTGGCCCAGTGTTCACCTTCACTAAGTAAACCATTTTCTCATGTACAAACTCATGGTATAAGACAGCAGAAGGAATGTGAAAAAATGCTTTAAATGATAAAATTCTATTCAAGTACCTGGAAGTACTTAATTAGATCCCTAAAGGATAACACTGTACCCCTTGACATTCAAATATTAGAGTCAGTGTGGTGGAGTATACTGGAGCTAGGGTCAAGGCAGACCCAGGCTGGAAGGCTAGCACTGACTTTAACTAAATGTATGCTCATGAGCAAATAATTTAACCTCTTGGACTCAGTTTCCTCATTTGCCATGTTAGTACCTATAGTACCTAGAATGCTTTACAGGGCTGCTGCTGTCATCAAGAAAGCTCATTTATGTAAAGAGCTTTGCAAACAATAGACTAAACAGATTGCACGTTATTACTGTAGAAGTCATTGTTACAAGTATTCTTTATTATTCCCTAAAAGTCTTTCCCAAAGGAAATAATCCCTCTTCTTCCCTCCATACATCCTCAGTTTTAGGTACCCAATGTAGTGGAAAATACAAGCATACCTCATTTTATTGTACTTTGTTTTATTGCGCTTCACAGAAATTGTGTTTTTTTTACAAATCAAAGGTTTGTGGCAACCCTGGGGCAAGCAAGTCTATCAGTTATTTTTCCAACAGCATGTGTTCATATAATGTCTCTGTGTCACATTTTGGCATTTCTCACAAATTTCAGACTTTTTCATTACTATTACATCTCTCATGGTAATCTATAAGTAGCGACCTTTGATGTTCGTATTGACACCCATATAAACTTAATTGATAAAGTTGCATATGTTCTGACTGCTCTGCTGACCAGACACTCCCCCATATCTTTCCCTCTTCTTGATCCTCTCTATTTCCTGAGACACAACATTATTGAAATCAAACCAAATAATAACCCCACTATAGCTGCTCATGGAAACAAGGCACATGAACTTGGACAAACTTGAAGACATAGAGGATAGAAGTGTCTGGTGTGCTGCGATCCATGGGATCACAAAGAGTTGAATATGCATGAATGACTCAAAAATTATGATGGCAACAAATGGCCCCAAAGTTTTCAAGTGAAAGGAAGAGTCAACTGTTATGGCAAATTTCATTGTCGTCTTATATTAAGAAATTGCCACAACCACCCCAACATTCAGTAGCCACCACCCTGATCGCTCAGCAGCCATCAGCATCAAGGCAAGATCCTCCAGCAGAGAAAAGATTATGGCTTGCTGAAGATTTAGATGATGGTGAGCACTTTTAAGCAATAAAGTATTTTTTAATTAAGGTGTGTATATTTTTTAGACATAATATTGTTGCACACTTATGCACTGGGAAACCAAAAACTTAATGTAACTTGCTTTATTGTGACATTCACTTTATTGTGGTGGTCTGGAACCGAATCCACAATATCTCTGAGATATACCAGTAATAAAATTGTGTTCCTTTAAAAAATATTATATAATAATTGGCTTTCTAAACATTTTTCTCCTTTGCTTTATTAAATCTTTGTTCCATGGGGTGCTTTTCTAAATGTAGAAAAGTAGAGGGATACAATCAGAAATGGAAGTGATGTAAAAACAAAAAGTACGATGAAAATTACATACATACATATATACATATATAGGTACATATATGTATATATATGAAATCTATAGATTATTTAATCTTTCCTCCAATTTGATCCATTCTTCCACATCAATAACAGAGGGATATTTTTAGTACAAGCAAAATAAGACTCAAAAGGAATGAAGAATATCCACATATCCTACATTAACCAAGAATCCAATTAAATATGTATACACACACATACACACACATATTTAATTAGGTATTGAAAAAGGAATATCTTTTGACAGACTTTTGTTTTTGCCCTCCAATTTTAGCAGAGAATGTCTATTCATTAGCTATCGATGGAAGTCTGAAAATGAAAGAAGTAAGCAGGTATGATTCTGGACCTTCTTTCTGTAGAGGTTTAAAATGTCATTATATTAACTCAGATGTATTTTCTTGGGAACTGGAGAATGGAAAGGAGGAAAAAAAAGGAAAACGATGTGTGGTCATTCATTTTATAATATTTCAAAATAAATAACCTCAAAGCAAAGGAGCCCAACAGTTCTGAAATACAAAAAATTTTACACACTCAGATAACAGAGGGTATGTTCCCCAGTTCTAAGAGGTATTCTACTGGCCACTGGAGGGAGCCTACATTTTTCAATCAGTTATAAATCTATACTGGAATAAAAATGGGAAAAAATTTTTCAAAATTAGTATAAGGCAAAGTTCGGCCAAACTGTTGCCCTTAGTTTTATCCAGATCTTTAACAACTTTTTTAAGAAATGGTTTTTGTCTTCAAATCCCCAGAACTTAGCACTGTTGCCTGAATAGAATCACCATTTAGTAAACGTTTGTTGAATTAAATGAAGGCTTTGCAGATTTTTAGGGAATTTTTTCTTTGAACTTCCCTAGACCGAGCAAGCCAAACAATGGTTTGGCACTACATCACCTACTCCTAGAAGTCCTTTTTAGTCATTTTCCTGTTCTTTTTAATGATTTTTGCTTCTGTTTCTCAACAGGATGTAAATCTCCTTGAGGACAGGCATAGGGTAGCAGTTACCACAGTGGGTAGCTTTCTAAATATATATGTCTAATTGATCTTGAAAGAATCTACTCCTGCCATATAAAATGCCAGGAAAAGTCAATTATAACTTTGGATCTACAACAAAAGGCAGTGCTTAGAAGATGAAAGAAGAAAACTTGTTATAACTTGAACTTTTCATGTCTGGATGGATGTGTTTAAATCCACTGACTTTCAAAGGCATTTAAAACACTGAAGAATGGAAAAGGGAATAAATGTCTAAAAAGGACTCACCTGGAGCAAACTGTTACCGGGAACAAGAGTTGTATTTAAAATAAACTTTGGTCAAATCATTCTTTGGGGGATAGTTGGTAGGGAATGTACACAGAAGTGTTTCAGGGAGTGAAGTAGGGAGATGATTTGTCTCCTGCTTTCATGATCAGCTTATTCAGTTTTGTGGGCACTTTTTCTAGACCTTTCCCTTATATACTTCAATGGATTTGGGCTCACATGCTTATAGGTACCCCTTCCAGCACTGAAAATAGTGGCACCTCTCACCACCATGTCTTTTCAGTCTAGTACTCTTGTTCATATCCTTCTACAAATTCCACACAGAGGATCCCTCCACTACTGAGGAACTTTTCTCAGGCTTTTAATGTCATTTCATGGGTACTACAGCAGCAGTCAGTTGATCTGTTATGCCTTACCCTCATCACATGACCAAGCAACCTTCTTTTCCAGTCATACATCTGACTCCTTCTTAAAGAGGCTTATTCACTCAATAGGAGTCACCTCCCTCTAAGTGAGTACCTGAAAAGGTCAATGTCCCCCATTGCATTCTGAGCCATCTCCAGTCATCCTGATGAATATTTGGTCACTGGATCCAGATGACTCTGGAGGAGAAGTGAGGCTGGTGACCTTGCACAGTCCTCCTTCACTCAAAACAAAGTCAAATGCAAGTCGTGTCATTATTTCTCTGATGGCATGGTCTTCGTTGGCCACGAAGGATGAACATGACAACAACATGTTCCTGATGATGTCATTCATGCCACTTTTTGGGTAAAACTTATCATTTATACCCACCATGTACCTTCAATGGATGTTAAAAAATAAATGAATTCTGAGATTTCTGAAGAAGTGGGGAACTTGCAATCATTGGAAATACAGCATAATTTCTCAAATATTCTCATCTCTTTCTCCTATGAACATGGGGTCAATATCCCAAAAGAAATCAAAGAAAGAGGAAAATGGCCAATATGTACAAAAATATTTGTATAGCTCTTTTGTGGTGTCAAAGAATTAGAAACTAAGGCAGGGGGGTCTTAGTTGAGCAATGGATGTACAAAGTATGGTAATATGAATATTAAAGAATACAACCATGTTTTAAGAAATGATGAAAATGACAGTTTAAGAGAAACCTGAGAAGACCTTTTTGAACTGATGCTGAATAAAATGAGCACAAATCAAGAGAATAATTTATACTATAACTATGTTGTAAAACAAGTCATTTTGAGAGGCTTAAAACACCTAAACAACAAGTGAGCAACCTGTGTCACAAGGAACCAATGATGAAGCAAGCTGCCCACCTCTGGACAGAGAAGTGGTGGATGACAAGACACATTTCTGGACACAGACAGCCAGAGAATTTGTTTTGCTTGACTATGCAAATTTGCTACAAAGGTGCTTTTTTTTGGTTGAGTTTTTTGTTATTTGTCTTAGAGAGAGAGAGAGAGAGAGAGAGAGAGAGAGAGAGAGAGAGAGAGAAGGGGAAGGTAATAAATGTACATTGAGAAAAATAATTAAGAAATTCTGAATTTAGGAGAAACGTTTATATAACAATGGATTAATTCAATGGGTTTTTCATGCAATTCATGTATTTTCTACTTTACAAAATGGTTAATGTATGTTTTTCATTCATTTGCTTTTACTGTTTGTATAATGTGAATGATCGCCTTAAAATGCCTACTGACTTAATTCAAGAGTTCTGACTCAAAGGATGGCAGTCTCTGGCCATCCTGAATTTAAGGAGTTAATGGGTTATACAAGTAGAGAGGTCCTAAAAGCAAATTAGACATGCAAGTCCTCGTCAATAACGAATATGATCTGATCCCTTCTCTGAGACAAAAATAATCAAATTATCCATTTGATATAAACACAGTGAGATCCTGTGTTTCCTATACTGCTGTCATGGACAACAAAACATCAACTTTTAAACTCCTTTATTATAATTATGTATAATAAAACATAGTCTTGTTTTTTGTATAATTTCATAACTGAAAGTGCTCTTTCCTCACTCAGAGTTTAAGTAAAATGCTATCACTTGCTATAGAGTTATAGGAGCTCATTCTAAAACTAGGGTTTGTGAACATTTTTCTTTATTTTTAATATAATTGATTTCCTTTGTAATGTTTTGCATTTCATTTATGCATTTACAAAAACATGTGGTTCACTGATTTTCATATTGCCAGTGGGGTCTATGGTACAAAATAGGTTAAGAATCCCTATTATAGACTATGTAGACAGATACAGATATTATACACATATATAAGACATATTCACACGTGCATGTCTATATCTTTGTGTATTTATAGTATGTGTCTATACATATATACATTTATCCATAATTAAATTAATAAGTAAGGTCTTTATCCCCTTTTTAAGACCTTTGTTTTCAGTCTTCTATTATGGAATGCGAGTTATCCTTTTACATGTAGAATTATTCCAGACCATTTTCAGACATGTTGCCTACATTCCAATCATCGTTCTTTCACTCTTAGCCCCACTGGTCTGCTCATAGGTCACAATACTCCAGTATGTGAGCTTTTACCTTATTTTGCCCCAAACTCAAGCCTCAATACAATTTTTCAGTCATCTTCAAACCTTGCCTTCTCCCTCCTTTCCCCTTTATTTGTTGACTTTTCTATTAGAATGTAAGCTCCTTGAGAATAAGAACTGTCTTGGTTTCTTGTGTTTGTATGGCCATGGCCTAGAACAATAACCAACGTATAGGAATTACCTAATAAATATTCTCTCTCTCTCTCTCTCTCTCTCTCTCTCTCTCTCTCTCTCTCTCTCTCTCTCACACACACACACACACACACACACACACACACACACATACACACAAACACACGGGTAGGAGGGAGCAATACAGGTGTTAAATGTCCCTTAGTTTGTATTTTCACCCCAAAAATCATACAAAAAGGTCTCACCCTCTTTGCCCAGTAGAAACATCACAGATAATTATCTGAATCTGGATGGCTCCATAGTACCTGGGTTATATGGCTTTATAGCTCACCTTTAGATAACTTTGAGTAAATAAGGGAACATTCTACTCTTTCAACTAATGTGCTCAAAGCTTCAGAAATATAGATCTGGAAGCAAGAGTAAATGACAGTATTTATATATTTCCTTTTGGAAATTTAATTCTTTTGCATGGGTTTCTGTATCCCATTTCTAGTATGCACACTTGGGATTAGCATTCATTAGCCACCAAATGAAATTAATGAAATGACGAGAAGAAACTGATCAAGTTTCTTCCCTATTTTGAAAGTCTCTGAACTCCTCTAATTGCTACAGTGCATGTCCCTCAATTATATACCTTTCATTCAGATGGGAAACCATGAAGATGTGGTCTTCTGTGGAAAATCATCTATGAAAGTCTGCCAATACTTTTATCATGTTTTTATCAAGGGGAACCCTTGATGTTTACATAGACCATTTTCCTAAAGATTTTAAAAGCACTGGGACTTAGGCATATGAGTTGACAGTTGTTCATATCTTCTCAGTGGCACTTTTAATTTAAATAGGAGAGTTAAAGTTCGAATATATGCCATCCATGATCTTTTATATTGATTTGGAATCTTCTCCCACTTAAGACACCTTTAAAATTGGATGCTAGCTATATCTCAAAAGAGATAATACAAATAGGAAAAGGGCTAACATATGCAAAACATATTTATAGCAGCTCCTTTTTGTGGTGACAAAGAATTGGAAACTAAGATATATCCATCAACTGAGGAACGGCTAAACGAGTTATGGTATATGAATGTAATGGAATATTGCTGTTCTATAAGAAATGATGAGCAAGCAGATTTCAGAAAAACCTGGAAAGACTTACATGAACTGAAGCTGAGTGAAGTAAGCAGAACTAGGAGAACATTGTGTACAGTAACATCATGTGATGATCAACTATGACACTCTTAGCTCTTCTCAGGAATACTACAATCCAAGACAATTCCAAAAGACTCATGATGGAAAATGCCATCCACATCCAGAGAAAGAATTATGAAGCTTGAATGCAGATCAAAGCATACTATTTTCACTTTTTTTCTCTTGTGGTTTTTCCATTTTGTTCTGATTCTTCTTTCACATCATGACTAATGTGGAAATATGTTTAACATGATTGTACATGTATAACCTATATCAGATTGCTTGCTCTCTAGGGGAAGGGGGAAAGAAAGGAGAAAAGGAAAAAATGTGGAACGCAAAATCTTACAAAAATGAATGTATAAAACTATCTTTACATGCAATTAGAAAAACATAGAATTAAGTAAAAAAAATTGGACTGTGGATACCTTTAAAATGATGTCACCTACAAAGTGTATTTCTTCTGTACATTTTTGGTCACAAAGAAGACATGAGTCCTTCCTTCATCTTCCTAAGATCCATTTCTAATTTCTCATTTTGTATTCAGGTGGTACCATTCAAATACTACAGTTCTACTGCCATCATTAATAAGAAGTTTGCCAAAAGAAATGCCAGGGGCTCTTTTGGCTTCTTATGTATGGTAATAATTCTGAATTGACTAAACTCTTGTAAGTGATCAACTTAGTCAACAACTTTTGTCTATTTTCCATTGTTCAGAGTCAGCTCTTGGCTTCATCGGGTCAGGCTAGAGCTGCTGTAATGACATCATTCAGAGACTATTTTCATCTTCACTTTTTCTTCTAACTTGGTATTGATTTTGCCTCTGCCCCACTGTTCTACCCAATTGATGCTATGATGCGCACAGGCAGCTGATTCTGGAATAACTTACACATTGGTAGCCAACCATTTCTTGCTTTTTTTTTCAGATGTAGTGAATTTCATTTCTTGGGATGTTACTTTGTTTTTCATCATATCCAACACTTTTATTTTTCTTCAAGAAAAAGAATTTCTGAGAGATAGATATGCATGAGGCATTTTCCTCTTATTTTATTAGACAATATTTTCTAACATAATTTTAACTTGCCTCTTAAAAGACTTTTAAAACTGATCCCCAAGTTTCCAAATGCTTGGACATCTAGGAGCTCTGCCTTCACCTTATACTTCCAATTCCTTCTACTTATAGAAACTCACAAAGAATATCACTTCAGAAACATTTCTAATTTCTGCTTTGGAACACATTAATCTGGATTTAATTTAAGACATCAGAATTGTAAACCTGTTGAATTTCCTCCTTTAGAGCTTAATTTGGGGGTTGGCAGAGTACAACACAATAAGCATTGACTGAAGTCAGAGTATCTTGAAAGGTTCAAGTCCTGCCTCTGACACTTAGCACCTGCATTACTTTGGGCAAAGTCACTTAATCTCCCTGAGTCTCAGTTTCCTCATCTGTAAAATGAAAGGACTGGACTTAAATGGATTCAGATCCCTTTGAAGTCTAGACATATAATCTTTCCGAGATCCCCTTCACAAGATGATGATTGTGCTCCTGTATTTGTACCTCAGCAGGTTTTATACCTCTCTTATAAACCTATTATATAATATTTTGCTATATAATTATATAAGTTTCATCAGCCACTACTAGACTTTGGACTCTAGAAGTAAAGGAACTGCTCCTTATCTAAACTTTGTATTTTTGCTTGGCCTGTATGCTTTGCATCCCAGTAAGGAATAAAATGTTTGTTGGATTAAAATGAATTAATGTATGTACCCACATAGATCAGGGAAAAAAAACCAAAAGGAAGGCCAGAAATAATAATTCCAATTAAGTGTGTTTGTTTTATTATTTCCTAATACAAATTATGACTTGTCTTAAATGAATGGCTGTTTCTATTTGAAAAACTGCATAAAATGACCTCGGTGGGCTTGGGTTCACCTTGCATTAAAAGGAGGTTAGATGACACCGATCAACTACGAGTTTCTGGAAAGAAAATTATTAGACCATACAAGTCCCAATTAGAGAACTATAACAAAAGAAATAAGTCTTACTTACTCAACTGTAGCTTTTACTAAAGAACATGAACACACACACACTTCCATCCATTAGGAAAATATGGTTAATTAATCTCATTTTGGGGAAGGGAGAGGAGGTCCTGGCATCATGTAACGTCTTGAAGAATATTGAGTCACTGAGCTTAAAATTAGGATTTTATTAGTCTAGTCTCATCCCTTTATCACCTGTTTTGGCATGATCCTGATTTCTTTCAGTATTTCTTCTGTCTCCCCTGGGAAATTTATGTCTGTTTCTGGCATCTGTCCCCCATCCTCTTTGTGAACACTGAGGTGAAAAATTAATTTATTTTTTAGTAGTGTCTCCATCGTCTGTCAATAAATTACCCTTTCTATCTCTTTGAGGCTTGACAAACACTTTTCTGACCTCCTGTTCTTTAGGTACTTGAGAAACAGCTCATAATTATTTATCTTCATCTCATATGCAATCTCTTTCTTTCTTCAACTCTTAATTTTGGGATGTTTTTAAATACTCTCAACTCCTTCCTGTAATCACACCAGTCATCTTCTGTATAACACTTGATGTCAACTGTGCCTCTTTCTCAACCGATGATTGCTTTTTGCCCTTCCGTTTTAATCCACATTAGCCCGTTTGTTGGATTTTATTTGTAGGATATTTATTCTTAGACAGCATAACCCTTGGGCATACATTTATTGAATTTATCTTTGAATAAGCTATATTTCCCCTCTGTGTGTCTTTTCCTTCACTGCTTTATCCCTTTTTCTCTTTCAATTATACAGCTTCTAATGTTCAACACTGACTGTGAACTGTCACAAAGGACAGAGAAGCTGCTGTTTTAGCTACAGACATTCTGTACTCTTGAGCATCTAACTCAATGACTGAGATAATATGTGGTGTAAAGTGCATTATATGAAGCACACATCTAGAGCAAAAATCTGCTTTGCTCAAATCCCTATATTTTCCAAATTTGCATAACTAAGTAGTTTCCCTGTTATTTCCTTTTTTCTAGTCTCACTTAAGACTTACTAATGAACCTAATTGGGTTATCTTCACTGCTGTTAAAATATCCACTCTAACTCTGCATTTCCAACCAAGTCTTTTGTTTCACACAAACTTAGTCGTATGATATTTTTCAAGTTACCACTTTACATAAAGATTATCACCAGGTCTCTATAATGTCCAGGATATGTCCTGCCAACTTTTTTCTTCCAGTATTATACATAAATGGACCCTGGTCCATTTCAGATTACTTAGCCCTCTTTTTTTTCTTCTTACATCCATGTTATGTTTCTCCTCATTTTCTGATTAGCAATAGTTAACTCATTTCTCCTTATACTTTTTTTTGTAATCTTTAAGGACTAGCAATTATAACCTTCTACCTATAATATGCTAGTTTCCTTACAGTATATTTTTAAGAGTGAAAATGAAATAGGGATATAATAATCACTAGCATTTATTTAATACTTAGGTTTGCAAAACACTTCACAAATATTTTCTTATTGACCTGACAACAACCCTAGGAGACAGGTGTTCCCCATTTTACAGATAAAGAAATAGAGGCTGAGAGAGTTTATGTGACTTGCCCACAGTTACTTACACAACTAGTCAGTATCTGAGGTTACATCTGAACTCAGGCCTTCCTGACCTCAAATCTAACACTCTATCTGCTATGCCATCAATGCATTATGGTGAGTAGAGGATTAGACATGGAGTCAAGAGAGATGGGGTCAGATTTCCTCTGATACTTAGTAGCTATGCAATGATTGGAAAATCACGTAATCTTTTTGAGTTTCAGTTTCCTTATTTATAAAATGGTAATCCTATCTGTACTGCCTAAATTTCAAGGTTGTTCGAGGTTTGGATGCAACATTGTATCTAAAGCACTTTGCAAACTATTGAGTTATTGTTATTAGAATGGAAATGCTTCTTGATTAGTACTCAATCATATCCATCTATAAAACTAATTGTTTTTTAGGTAATGATGTATTCAAACTCCAAGGGTACATAAACATAATTCAGCAGCTTGAGATTTATGGTAGGAGTTAAGTAAAAAAAGCATTAAAAAAGAAAAAAAGATGAGAATTTATTAATATTATTATGGAATAGCCCTTCAAGAAAGAAAACGAATAATTCTAATATACACACAGGCAATTAAACTAGCCAGAATACTGAGGACAATACACTTAGAATAGGGTTATGCATATTTTCTTTAATCAAAGACTACAATATTGCACCAATTTTAAATATGGAGAAACTAAAACAGCAAGACAAAGTGACTTCTTTAAGTTCACTATGCAAATATTTCCAAGGCTTAGACAGACTCAGTCCCATACATTAATTGGTAATTTCTTCTAGGCAGTGCATTTAACTGAATTTTCTTATAGCCCTAATGTTCCTCTACTGACACCACTTAGAAAGCAATGTATTTACAAACTATAATAGCCTTAAAAGAATTAACAATGAACAATGTTTAAAATAGTCAATTACAGGCTTATACTTTAAGCAAGCACTTACAATGGAAATTAAAAAAAAAAAAGTCTTGGCTATTGGGTCATTTTCCAGGCTACTAACTGCTAAACCATGTGCAGAACGTGCTTCCAATTTAACAATACAGATTTTCTAAAAAGGAGGATAGTTTAGCTCTGCAGGCAGAATCAAGTTGATTTTCATCTTGATTAAAGGACAAAAAAGGGAAGTTCTAAAGCACAAAAACAAAATGCTGATTCTGTGATTCAAGTTACCAGAAGGAAAAAAAAACAATCTGAAAACTTTTTACATGATGAACTTGAACTTATGAAAAATCTTTAGCACATGTGCCCATTATAATGAAATCTTTGATATGACTGGCATTGTAGATGCTTAGAGAAAATGTGAAAAGGTTGAACAAAGACCCCAGGCACTAATTTATTTCTGAGATACACTAAGTAGCAAGTCCAACAGAGTAGTGTTGGTAAGAGTAGGGAGGCAGTCATATAATATGTAAGCCCTAATTCCTACTCATCTGTAGAGACCTATAGACAATACAAGTTCCTGCTTGTCCTCTGCTTTAATTTTTCAAGAATCAATTTTATCTAAGCAGACAATTTCCTCAACTTACGCTGAATTACAGCCACATTTGTGGTTAACTTTGTCCAAACTTCCCTCCATTCTGTTCCTACTGCCCCCCAACAATTTTCTCATGATGAATTCAGAAAGGCTGGTCCTTGGAAAATAAGGGGAAGAGGACAAGCATTTATTTATTAAGCTCCTATTCTGTGCTAGACATTCTGCTGAGCACTTTGTTTTGAGCACTCACAACTACTCTAGGAGCTAGGTGCTACTGTGATCCCCACTTTCAATGGAGGAAACTCTAAAGCAGTGAAATGACATGCCCAGGGTGACACAGCTAGTAATCTTCTGAGACTGGATATGAATCTGTAGTCCTGACTCTAAACCTAGTGTTTTCTGCACCAGGCTACCAGCTGCCTCAGGTTAACCTGTCAGTCTCTGGAACTGTGCTATGAGGGTTTCCAGGTTCATGGGGCCCAACAGACCTTGTATTTGACTGGCATAGCTTATATTCTTTGCTAATCATTCAACAACAGGTACTTACTGAGTGCCTCTTACTGATCAGGCAAAAAAAAGCCACACAACCAGAAGGCTCTCAAAAATAAGAAAAAATACCTTTAGTCAAGTAACATGATGCTAACAGTCTTTATTACTGCTAATTTTACTCTGACACTTTAAAAGTGGCATGTGATTTCATCACACTGAGGGTTCTTCACCAAGATTTACAGCAACACAACTATACCTTTTCTTACTTGAATCATGTCTGTTTTACCATACATTCTACATAGAGGATAATTCATTCTTAGGAAGAAAAAAAGATTACTCTTGAAATGATAATTTCACTAGCTTGCAAATACAGGAAGTATAAAAAAGAGGAGACTTGGGGAGAGTCAAAATGGCTGTTTTCAAATAAATGAAGCTATCATGAAGAAGAAGACTGAGATCTTCTATGTAGCTCTCATGGCTCAAGTAGGACCAACTGATGGAAGTTTCATGGAGGCACATTTCGGTTCAATATACAGAAGAATTTACAAATAATGAGATCTGCTTTGTGAGATGTTACATTCCTTAACCCTGGAAGAGTTCAATTCACAACAACATTTGCTGGAGGTGCTGGAGTTTCATAAACTGGATTGGGAGGAGTTTGGTCTAGATGGCTTATTGGGGGCCTTCTAGCTCCAAGTCTGTGACATGCAAATTATGATCAAATATATATATGAAGAAATAACTGGACATACCGGAATCTGGTAACTTGAAACACAGAATCAGCTCATAATATATGCTATGATTTTTGATGGGCCACAAATGCCCCAAGAGCTTTAAAAATAATATAGAGCATACAAATCCAAGATCTTTATCCTTTTGCAAAACCAAATTCCTCTAAATAAGATTTACTGGATCAAAATGCATTTAGTTATTTCTTGTCTCAAAGTAGAAAGGACTAATCAGTCCATCAATCAACCAGTCTTCTTTAAATTCCTACTGTGTGTCTGCCACTGTGCTCAATACTGGGGGTACAGAAATAAAAATAAAAGTGTATCTGTCTTCAAGGAAGTAAACAGTTTTGGATGAGACATTCCATAATAGCCTGAGTGATTTGGTGATACATTGAAAAATTCACTCTCATCCTGGGATCCATTACATCAGGTACAAAATGTGTATTTTCACACAGGAGAACCACATTCAAGGCCTATTCTCTCTATTTTAAGGCAGGCCAGATTATAATTTGTGAATACATTCTGACATTATCTCTAGAACTCAGGTTAATATTCTGTCATATTTAATATCTGTTCTTGAATTTCATTTCAGAGATGCCCAGAAAAACTATAATTGTGCTTTGCTTGGTATTATCAATACTTCAATATTTCAAGGATCCGTAATTTTACCTATGTAGGTACTCCTTTTTTTCTGAGGCAAGTACCACTAAATATTCTATAACTTAAAATATTATGTCTTTGAGATTTCCTATCACCAATAAATTCATCATCCTGTAGCCAATCTGGTGAGGAGTTTCCCTAAATTTAGCCAAGCTTATATCACATGACCACAGAATCTTGGATTGGAAAAGTACTACCTGAAGTTGTGCATTATGCCCTGCACCTATACAAGAATCCTTACTGCAAAATCCCTGACAAGCTGTCATTCTGCCTTTGCCTGAAGGCAGACTTCCAGTGGAAGGGGACCCCACCTCCCAAGGTCATCTATTCTGCTTCTGGATAGCTGTACCTATTAGAAGATTTTCTTTTAAATGAAACCCAAATCTGCCTCTTTGCAAACTTTTACTCATTGCTCCTAGACTTGACATTCAAATATTTAAAGGCAACTCCCATATGCCCTCCAAGTCTTCTCTTCTCCCTTCTCTTGCACTATCCCCATTAACTTTCACTGACGTTCATATGGCATGACTTCATTAAATTAGGTTTCCAGTTCTGAACAATCCCCAAATTATCAAAGTCTTCCTGGATGTGATTTCATCAGGACTTGAACACTGGCTAGAGGGCCAAGTTTGGAACTGGGAAGACATGAGCCCAAGCTCATGTCTGACACATAATGGCATTATCTTCTTAGAAAACCAAATTTCTGTCAAGATTCACTTGGTTCAAAATGAATGGTTGTTTCTTGTCTCAAGGTCAGAAGGAATAATCAATCAGCAAGTCTTTATTGAATGCCTACTATATGTCAGACACTGTATGTGACAGTGATTTAAAATTGGATATTACAACAGAACTGTTGGTTGCATTAATGGAAGGGTTTATACAATGAAAGTTCTGATACTGATGAAATCACAGATCCAGATACCTCTCTCTCTCTCCCTTCCAAAAAACACCCTCTCATTTTATGCTTAGCACTGCTCAATGAAGTCAAAGACTGAGGTGCTGCATTTGGTTTTTTGTATAGCACACACAGGACAGCAGATCTACTACAGAGAAATGGGACTTCAGAGGCCATGTAGTCAAATTCTACTTCTTTTTCAGATAAGGAAACTGAGGCCCAGAGAAGTTGAATAACTTTCCTAAAGTCTTATTAGTAGTGACAAAATCAAGACCTAAGCAAAGTCTCCTGCCTCCAAATGCAGCACTATTTCTACCACACTATTAAACTTGCTATCCAGTAAAACTCCAAAATTTTCTCCCCAGGATTTCCTGGTTCATAATACCTCCCTCTCATATACATGGAAAGTTTATATTTTGTCTGTACATACCTGACTTTACATTTATCTTCATTAAGTTGTATCTCATTGGATTCTACCCAAGTGTTCTAGTTCTTCATGATCTTTTCAGATCCTGAGTTTGTCACCCAACATCTTAACCATCCCTCCCAGCCTGGTATCATCAGCAAGTTTAAGAAGAATGCTATTCAAATAACTGAATAATTTATGAATTATCTAAGTAATTGATAAAAGTGCTAAGAATCAGAGGGCTCCCCGAAGGGTATTCCACCTGAGATTTTCTTCCCAGTTAATATCATTCCACAAATGACAGTCACTTCTTTCTAAGCTTATCCTCATTTTTACTTTGGCAAAGAGTTCCCCGTCACTGGTGACAGGTCCAGAAGAACAGTTCTCCACTACTTCGAGAAATCTCCAAGCCATACAGCCTGAACTCTGCCTTCTTCCCACTAGAACTGGAACCTTGGGCTCTAACTGGTGAACTTTCTTATCCCATAAATCTTTCCCAAGCCTATCCCACCACCTTCCAGCCAAGTCATTGCTTATGTAATCTCTGGCATATACATTTCTGTATGATACACAGGGGTATATGCTTGTTTCTCTTACTAGAATGTAAATTCCATTAGAGCCAGGGCTATATTGCTTGATTTCATTCTATCACTAGTACTTAGTATAGTGTTTAGCCCAGTATAAGCATTTGATAAATTATTTTCATGTGTTATTTATAATGCTTTTGAGGGGAGAGGAAATATTTAATTTAGACATATTTGAAAAGGTATCCTCGAATCAAATTATGTAAGACCTTAAATGACAAGCTGGGAAGTTTACATTGTATCATGTAATAGGGAGCCATTGTATATTCTTGAGCAACAAAGTAAAACAGTCAAACCTGTACTTTACAGAGATCATTCTGGCAACAGTGCAGAGGATAGTCATGCAATAATATTTATTCTGTCTTAAAAAATACAGGCATAGGAAAGAACATCTGGTACAGAAAAGCAGGGGCCTTAACCAGTAGATTTTGCCAAAGCAAACTTTAGTTTGTAGTTTGCACATTACATAAGGCCCAATTAGTCATTCAATGACAATAGTAACTTTTCTCATGATCATATGTAATTTATAGTTATTTCCATCACTTATATAAGACTCTCTCAAGTTACTAGGTCATCTCAAAACAAGGTTAAAGTTCAAAAATCATACTTGTGACTTGAATCAAGGAAGACACTATGGGGTCAACATTACTACCCCTTCATAGTTCCCACTCCTATTCTCAAGGGGTGAACAATCCAGGAATATGACACAAAAACCATACTTACTACATTATGAATATACGTTTTTCTCAAGTAGGCTCTTACCACTGCTCAGTAAACATTTTATTTACCTCTTACTCACTCTCAGTTGCTTTGTGCCATCTCTTTATGTCCCTAACGCCATCCTTATTCCTCTACTTTCAAAAAATGGCCTCAATTTCTAATTTACCTAAAATATTAAATCCATCTGATATGAATTTCCTTGTTTTCCCTTCTTTTACTCCTTATAACCTTTGTGTTTTCTCCCATTCTTTAACATTTTAAAATTTTGCTTGGCTTCACAAGGGAGAATTTGTCTGCTGTTTTATTTGTGACCTAAGGATAGCACTCATGTTGCATTTGAAAATCTAGAGCTGCTAGGGAAACACAGATTGCTTTGATATATGTATTAAATAAGTACATATATGTATATGAATTATAGTCGAGATCTGATTTCATTGGTGTAGGAAAATCTTTGTGTGGAAACTCCTTCCACTAGTACGGATCAGCAATTCTTCTATTATTTATCATCACGGAATTGTCTGAAGGCACTGAAACATTAAGTGATTTGACTGAGATCACATAGAGAATGTGGTAAAATCAAGAATTTAACTGTGGTCTTCCTAACTTCATGACTGGTCCACATTATACCACCCTGTCTCTCAACGTTAAATTCTTTCATCAATTTCACCCACCAACAATTGGGTAAGTAACTTAACTGCCCTCCTTGGGTCTCAGCTTCCTAATCTCTAATTTGAAATAGCTTGACTAAATGATCTCTAAGGTATTTTACAGCTACAATATGCTATGCCACATAATTGCCTCATTCATTTTTCACATCGTACCCCTTAAACCTTCCTTTCTCTGCCTTTCCCTCAGGATCTAGATAAGCCACTTTCTCTGGAGTTTTATATTTGGTGATCTGGTATGATTATTAATGAATTACCAAAAATAAGATATGGAAAAATCATTGGTAGCAAAATATGAAACTGTCAGTTTTCACACAATAATAAGTATTGAAAAATCACTATGATTTAAGCTAAGAAGATCCCTTATATAAAACTATTGCCACTATTACTATAACTCACTAAAACTAAAATGTAAATAGTTGTATTTTAATATGCACCCTAATTATAAAAAAAATTCTATAATCAAATGGTTATGGCGTGAGAAAATTGCATTTAATTTTCACCCCCAAAACAATCTCAAATGCCCTTGGGTAAGCTCCAGTGGAGTCTAACATTAAAATCTATTCATCTCTGAGCCATCAAAATTTTCTCACACACTTAAGACCTGCCATTATCTCCATTTCTGTAAGGAATACAGCATCTTATAATAAAGGAAGGCAATCTGATTTAGAAACACTTTCTTTAATTTAATAATTATTGAAATTCTTATATTCAGTACCACTATATAGGCTTAATATAATTATTAATTATCTCCCTAACTGTACACTATTTTACACATCCTGCCCCTTAACTAGAGCACAAAGCAAAGCCACCGCATCTTGCCTGATTAACGGACCATGACTTGAACAGCTAAATGACCTAGTAATTCGGCAAATTCGTTTTGTTTCAAAGATTCTCCCATATGTACACTTTCCAGTGTTAATGCAGATCTATTGGCTATGCAAAGCAGCTTCTCTTTCTTGAAACACATTTCTACCTTTAAAGTATGCATTTACTAATTGGGGGAAGATCTACCTATGGAAAATATTAGTAAATTAGAATTAATTCCTATAACAAGTATGCAAAAGTGCTTCTAAGTGGCATTACAGATTTGCTATGTTTTTCAAGAAATTGAATTCAATCTCCTCTTCTTCCAGTTTCATGAATATTTTAAGGGAGTCACATATAGGCTCCTTTTTATGCTAGAACAGGTGTGTGCTCAATTTCACCCTTAAACTAGTATCAGCTCAGCTGACAGGATACCAGTAAATTTTTATTTGAGACCTAAACTAAATGAATATTGGATATGGGGCTGAATCTTGGTAACTATTAAAATGCCTTATAAAGTTTGTTAGCTATTCTTATTTGATTTATTCTAACTTGGTGTAAAAACAATACATGAAAATATAATCACGATAGCTGGTCTGTTTAGCAGCTCTTTTCTAAAAATGCTCAAAAATTTTTACAGATAGCTCATTAAACCTGGCAACATGTCTATGTTGTCACAGGTAGGTGAGGAGAAGGAATTACTGTTCTCTTTTTATGAATAAGGAAACTGAGGTTAAAAGATATAGTAACTTGTGTAGTATCACACATACAGAGCACCTCATTAAAACAAACCAAAAGTCTTTGGGATACTCATGCGCAGGTTTGTATTTACCAGATCAATCTTTTCCTAATGTATATGATTGAAGGATGGAGGAAAAAAAGAATTAGGGAGATATACGGTCCATATATCATGCAATAATCATGGGGAGACTTTGCAAGAAATGTTTCTTCAATTCACTTTGCCCATTTAACTCAATGTCACATTAAAATCTGTACTTTACTTATTCCACCAGTAGAGTTGTTACTAGCCATTATGGAAAAGGTCACGTTTTAATCACCTTATATCTCTTTTAGGTGTATAGCTTAGTACTTAGCACATACTACTTATTCAAAAATTTTTATTTCATTGAATCTCAGGCCCCAAACCCTAGAAATTAGGAAGTACTGAAACAAAAAGAACTTCTGTATGTATGTTTTCTTTTAAATTTAAGTTGAATTATTAAAGTTAATAAATACTAAGAGTTAATTTTTAAGACTATGATATTCCTTTCTTTAGCCTTCATTGTGTGATTTTTAGTCTCATTTTATATTCCTCTAAAATCTATGTTCAAGGAAATAATTTCTTCTGTACGATTTGATGTCAATTAACTAGGAAGTTAGCCTTTATCAGTTATCCTCGAAGGCTTCCTGCTTGTAGTCAAGCATTCAGCTTTGGCCACTGATGTATAAGGTGTAAAGTCAAATCTAAATCTTCAAGGTGAAGTGGAAGAGTGAGCAACCAATGAGATAATGGTCTGCAGAATGTAGACAGTCAACCCAGATGCTTGGGGAAGGAAGGAGTTACCACTCTGGGGTTTGGACTCTGGCTTAGCTTTCTACTCACTCTCACCTCATCTTCTATATCCTTCAATAAGACAAAAAATACTGGCCACTGTCTTCACTCAATGATCACTTCTAAATCAGACCGTGTTAATTAGGTTTTTTCCAGCTCAATTCTGATTTAAAATTTTCACCTTTGCCCCTTGGCTGCTCAGACGTAGATTAATGATGAACTCAATATTTTAGTGGATTTGATGATCACTAGAATGATAACAGAATAATATCAGTTTCACATTTAACGAAGTGCGATCATGTATAAGACTGCACCTTCAGTTTTCAGTTTTAAAATGAAACTTGGGGGAGTTATAGAAGACTATAGGAATCCTCTTCAAAAAAAAGCATTCTCCCAAACAGAATCCTTCTACAAAAATTGTTTGTTATTTCAACATATCAGGCAAAAAAATTTAATTCCAAACTTAGAAAATAGTTATATTTTCATGCTAATTCCAAGCTCTATTGAGCTGCTAATCAGCTGTGTTAATACTGAGAAGGTTTTTAAGAACAAGTTATACAGATACAAGAATATGAAGTAATTTTGTGATCTGAGTCTCCTAGAGTTAGAAATGTAAATCTAAAAAAGAACTATGGAATGAACTTCAACCCCTACATTTTGAATATGTGGTATTGTGTCAGTAGCTATTGTTTCCATAAATTTTCAATCATTGTTTTACATTTCTGATATTAAAGTAAAAACAGAATTCATTCCATTCAGAAATAGTACATCACTACTTAACAACGATGCAAAAGGCTTTGTAGCTGTGAGAATAAGAGGACCTCATTGCTTTCTTGGGCCCAAATTATGGTATATATATATATATATATATATATATATATATATATATATATACACATATATACATGGTATATATATGTATATATACATATATATATATATACCATAATTTGGTGTGTGTATATATATATATATATATATATATATATATACACCCAATTATGATGGAATATATATATATGTCAAATTTCTTTTGAGAATAAAAACCTGAGGAGGGATACAACCCAAAAGTAAAGGATATTTCTATAGAGAAATGCCCTATTCAGTTATTATCTATTTCAACTACAACCACTACAAGTGAAAGAATCTGAAACCTGTCAAAGGATGCTCATGTATAGTAGAAAGAACACTGGATTTAGAATGAGAAGATCATGGTTCATTATCCAGCCACGGTTCAAATCTCAACAGCATTACCAATCAATACTGGTATGACCTTGGACAAATAATTAAATACTTGGATCTCATTTTTTTATTTATAAAAATGGTGGGTTAATCATGAGTACATAAGAATATTTCAGTAGGATAGATTATCAGAAAAGTTTTTGCAGTGAAGGGGAATTTAGTTTCCCTAGGATTAATGTACATAGGAGTAAACCAATAAAAAGAAACAACAGCATTTCTTTTTCAAAGTGAAAAATGCATCATACTATGGAAAACTACTCCTCAGCCGAGCAAACACAGAAGAAAGGTTCTGTCATATGTTTCAGGAGGCACTTTGGTGCAGTGAGAGTGGTTTTCATTCCTTTGAGGCCATTAATATGTTGTTCTTTTATACCTTCTGAAGTCATATACTACAGGACTCTAGGAAGGAATTTTGCATAAAGCAGTTTCTACAATAGAAAAGTTAAATCATGTTAAAGTTCTATTTATCCTTCCTTATTACTGCTTCTGGCACAATATAAACACAATCTGACTTGACTTCCTCTTTCACTTTTTCCTTCATTCCTTCCTTCTTTCCTTTCTCTTTTCTCTCCCTTTCTTTAAGCTGGTGAGAGTTACTCTTGTTATTTTGCTATCCAAAAAAATCTCTGAAATTTCACCTCACATTAACAAACTGGAAAATTTGTGGTGGTTATGGAAAGGTGGACACATTAATGGGCAGTTGATTAGTGTTCTAACCATTCTAGAAAGAAATTTGTAATTAAAGAAAATGACAAAAATGCCCATATCCTTTGACCTAGTAATCCAACTTCTAGGCACAGATCACACTAAAATATTAACAGTAGCACTTTGTTTTTGGTAATAAAGACTGGGAGACAAAAGAGATGCTAAAGAAGTTGTGAGATGTGACTGCAACGCATTAGTAATAGTTATTAACAATAACTTATAATTGTTAATAGCAGTTTATTATTAATATTCATGCTTACTTTATAACTGCTTAATAATCATGTTAATAATAATATTAAATAGCAATTTGAAGTTTGTAATGAAGTTCACATTATCTCAGTGAAAAAATTATCAATATGATGAATATTAAAAATCAGGTGAAGACGTAGGAAGGGATATAAACATGGAGTAAGCAAAGTCAAGCACTATGACAACTATAATGCAAATTAAAGGGAAAACACCCAAAATAATTGATGTGCCAAGTTGTGAAAGTACAATGACCAAGCTGTACCTCAAAGAAAAGTTACATGGAGGTACGTCTTCTCTTCTCTGCAGAAGTAGAGGCTTATGGGGGTGGAATGTTGAATACAAGATTGGATCTTTTTGATCTATTGATTGGTTTTGTTAGTTTTTTCCCCTCTTTTTCTATTCTTTAGCTATGGCAGACAGGGGAGGCAAACATTGGGAATCTGAGGTGATGAAAGAACAAAAGATAATAAATTAAAATTTTGAATAGATATATTGTCTACAAAATATAAACAGAAAAAGAAATGTCATCCAGAATAAAACAAATTAGAAAACTAAGAGGGCCCTGTTCTCTAAGAGGGGCTCAGAAATTAATTTTAAAGTAATATCAAGCACACAGATAAGAAATAGTATCCTGGTAACCTCAAAGAGTAAGCAGCTATTTGAGAGAACCAAAAAGGAAAGCGCATTTTGGGAAGATTCCCAACTAATGAGCATGCCTACTGCTCATTTACAACACTATCCAATTTTTAAAATATATTGAAAAAATACTGAAGAAAATTTAAGCCAGTGGAAACTTTTCAATCTGTATAATTATTTCTCATAAGTTGCTCTAAAACTTAGCTTCATCTAATAAGCTGATTCTTATTTCATCACTCACAAATACCAAATATATACCATTGGCACAAATATTATATTATTTAAAAATTCCTGTTTTGAAAGAGAAATGTCATCTAGAGGCCACGGAAAAATATTTCAATGTGCTGGAGACATTCACTTGATCTCGCTTATGACAGCGAATTCAATATGCTAAGGGAAAAAATAAGTGCTACTATCAAGTGAATGTCTCCAGCTGTATAGATTCCAATCCTTACCCAGAACCTCCTAATTTCATTCTTCTTTCAATTTTACGATAAAAAGAAGTGTATATATTAGTTAGTACTAATTCTGAAATGTTTATCAAGGAACCAGTAGTGCCTTCTTCCTGCTCTAAGGAATTGCTAGACTTACCACATTTCCCTCCCCACCCCTCCACCAATATCCCACACACTTTTACACTGAGCTAAGCTTGGGATAGACATAAACATTTTGGAGTAATACAAACCTAAATATTCCTGCTAGGCAAACTGAGGAGAGGAGCTGAATTATAATGAATCAACAGCTGTCACAATATGACCACAATAACCAAATCAAAATATCAACCACTAACCCAGATGAAATTCAAAGGTCATTCCATAAGCCAGCAGCACTGCCTGAAAACCTCAAGAGAATCTTTGCATTGAAATATTCCATTAGGCTTGTGGGGTTTCAGGAATAAGTTACTCCTTGTTGATAAATAAGTTAGTGTTCTGGTAGGGTCTTATATAGGTAGGACCAGAATCATTTGCCAAATTAAGGAAACTGAACAAGTTCACAAGGAAGTTCTTGACAATAAAGGAGCTGATGAGGAAAGAACTAGCCTGTTGCATCCAAATATATCCATGTATCACTACTGATTTTTCATTTACCAAAACAAGTATACTATCTGATCATTTTTCCTCTAACAAATCTAATGGTCAATTAAAGCACTGGGGAAATAGAATGAAAATGCCACCTTAGATCCTTAAATGGATAAAAATATTTTAGTGGGGAAAAGTATTTTTCTACCTAGTAAAGTGTCCTTCAGTAATTCCCTGCAGCACGTTATTATTGGCTGAAAACAAAAACTCTAAAATTTGGAGAGTCCTTGCCTGGTGTTTTTATTGCTCACTTAAAAGAATCCTGTACAGAAGAAGATTCTTCTAACAACATAGAGGACTCAGATCCCTAGCCCCATATCAAAGGCATATTCCAAAAGAAATGTACTGCTTACCAGTCAACGTTTGGCCCACATATTAAAAATGTCAATACGTGTGTACCAAGGTTAGTGATTTCTCCCATCTTAATGTTCTTAGAGCACTTGGCTTCTTTCTTTATTGTCCTTTGCATATTCTTTCTGGATGCATGTTTACTTGTGTATATGCAATATCTCCCATTAGACTGTAAGCTCCTTTTTTTAAAAAAAATTGTTTTTACATCTTTAGAGTACCCAAACCAAGGACAGCGCCCCTCCCAAAGCAGGGCCAGAATAAATGTTTGATTCATTTAATTGAATTGGGTGCATTTTTCAGGAATTACAGCACCCACTCATAATAACATGGTATTATTTTTCCATATCAAAAATGATTCTTCAGTGACAAAATATGTTGGGGGTAACGTAATACAAAATGCCATTCAGATTGACCATTTATACCTGCAGGGATGAAATTCATTCAGTAAACCCTAGATTTAAAGTGCCTACTAAATGGAGTTAACTTAGAACAATTTGAATTATGGTGACATTTATTTATATTGTTAAGATGCATGTCTTTGCTACGTCTAAAAGTATTTGATACTAAGATTGCTATCTTAAATTTCCCAATATTATGGATACATATACAGGAGGGCCTGAGAGAAGTTTGCTCTCTTCCTGATGAAATCCTTCAAACCAAGAAATTCACTTTATTTTTCAAGCATAAAAAGGTTTTGTTTGCTTTAGATTTTTGGTTTAGGAATTTTTTTCAATCAAGAGGAATAGGTATCAGTCACTTGACAGTATGTCTTCTTTGCAGTAACTCTAGTAAGGTAACAATTTGCATAGTTTTATAGAAGGCAATATATAAATTAAAAGTATATTTTTATATATGAATACATAATATTAATACAAATCTCATAAACTTCCCAAAGTACCAAGATTATAATAAATGAGTATTACTAATATTTAAATTCAGGTATACTGTCCCTACCTATGTAATTTATTCCCATAAATACTGGGTCTAGTCCCATGCAGCACAGTTTTGTCATAAGTGGCTGATATTCACTCCCAAAAGAAACAGAAAGCAGCTCAGTACTTTGCTTTTTTCTGGTCATAAAAATAAAACTTCACAGAGTCAATAGTTCACTTTAAAATAAAAATCAGACCATCTACAGCTACTCATTCCTTCCTGTAAAATCAGCATTACTTATTTTTGTGGTAGATGCCTAATTCAGTCTTAGCCTTGATTGATTTGACAATCACAAATCTGATCCAGTAAAGTAGCTGATTTGTTTCTAATGCTATAGCTTTTGCCCCAATGTGAAATCATGGGAGAATTAAGTCTTTGAAATGTAAAGAAATCCTTTGTAGTTTTAATGAGAACCAGTTACTGATTCTGAGAGTGGATGCCGGATCTCTTTCAGAAACCTAAAGAAAGAGTCAGGCAGATACCACTTTTTCCTACACAAGAAAAACTCCCAGAAAGGCTATAATTTGTAATATAAATATGGACCCAAAAAACAGATTGTGATATTGGGTGTGTGTTGGCTACTGAGTTCAAATTGCCGAGCTACACAGTTGGCCTTCTTTTGTACCCTCTGACTCATCATCTGAAAATGAATTAACCTTAATTTTTTGAAAACTTTCTTTTATAAAGAGGGCATAGTAAAATATAAAAGTAGGTAAACTTGGGAAAAGTCACTCTGAATGAAGGCAGGCTTAGGCAATATCATCAAAAAACACTGTTAAATTGTAACACCTTGACACCGGTGGATCAGAAAATCTTCAGGAGACCTTAAAAATGGCTTTTTTCCCTTAAATTTTTATAACTGAAGTCTCTATTTCTTCTTGGACAAAAAATTTTTAATAGTCATTTGCTCAGGGCCCTCCCAACTGTGAGGGTGACTGTCCTGACCCAAGTCTGACACTGCATCATTAATGTCAGATAAACTATTTAGTTCAAACACAATTCTTTTCTGTGCAAGAATCTGCCAGAGGTGGAAAATGTAGCAGTTTGTAAACAATAAAGAGCCATGTTTCAGACCAGACAGCTTATCTGACAGAGCAGTTCTTTCATGAAAAGCAGTGGGTGGGAGACTCGTGGACATAGTCACATTTCCTATCACAATGCAGTAGACTGTCTTGGCCTCCATATTTAAGAGTTTAATGGGAAGGAGGGCAGACAGGATAAAAGAGCTTGGCTGACATGGATTTTCAGCTTAAACAACAACAAACTGAAAGGAGTAAGCCCTGGGCTCCAGCTAACTTAAATTTTAAATACTGTTCAGATCGAAAAAACAATCTGGTCTTTTGAATATTTTCTCCCTTAGGAAATATACAATAGTATTATTATTTAATATGTATGCATTACTTTGTATGTTCTGTTATATTAATTTATTAAGTTATTGGTACTAAGCCACTTTATTTTCTCATATGTTAATACATCCCTCTAAAGAAAATAAATATCCATTTAATCAATTTGAAATATTTTAGCTCATCAGAAGATAGTTTTAGGACTCCTCAGGGAAGCTTCTTCTTAGACTGGTTCATGGCTCAGGCACTAGCCTGGAAGGACTATTATTTTCAAGATTTTATTCTCTGATATCTTTAGGTTTGAGTACATGAGTTCTCAGAACTAAAATCGTTGTTGTTATTTTAACTGAAGAAATTTAATTTCTTTTTAAAAATCTAATTGGACAAATATTGCCTTGGAAATTAGAGATTCTCTAAAAGAGAAAAATGTTCTCTATCAATCATACATATTAGTTTTCAGTAGAGTATGTGAGATTGTACCTTACATAATAAAACATAAGTTAATAAATTATCATTTAAAAGGAATAATAGTTATATATGTTCAAACATCCTATAATTAAAAGTATCATGCTGGGGATCAAATACAAGGTCCCAATGCCATTTTTAAACAGCAAACTGATGTCATGAGTTAAAATGAAAATGCCAGCATTTCCCAGTGTATGTTGGCTTTGAGTCTAACGCGTCAAACACCTTTGGTGGGTTTGGTGACGATATTTAACAGTACTCTTAAATGCAAAGCTGATCCATGAGTTAAACAAACAATGTATGTTCCCAGTCCTTTTAAAAATCAGGGCATATTTTGGAGGCACTGGCATAGAGAACACAGTCCTGGTTGTACATTCTTTGTAGGTCCAACTACTTGAACCAAGGGTTTTCATGTAATTTGCTGATCAATTCAATGGAAGCACAGTGATGATGAGAGATTCCTAATATTTTATTAAGTTACATGTTTATTTAACAAAGATCATTTCTCACTCATAATTCAAATAAACAGCTAGAGGGACCTATAAAATGATCTTTTCATTGCTAAGGCTGTGTTACTAAACTAACATCTCTATAATGTGATCAAAAGAATAAAGTATATACAAAGGACTCCACAATGAAGGGCATTCTGGTGTCTAGCCCTTCAACTCAATCAGCCTCTAACTTGCATTCAGAAAAACAGAACATAGCTGGCCTGAGACTCCGTCGAGTGCTTGACAGTTACACATCCGCATTCGGACAGTTTGCTAGGAAAATATCGGTCATTTAAAGCCTTGTAAATCCAGGTACTCTTTTCTTAGCCTCTGGGTTGAAAATTCCCTAGTGATATTTCCCATATGCAAAGTGGGTAGCTACTTATCCTTCACCAAGAAAGAGTTCAAGATAATAAAAAAGAAGAAAAATATATCTTAACATTTTGGTTTCTTCCACTTTTAACTTTTTGGACTTCTGTTGCACTATTGTATATGCTTGTCACTATCTCACTACTTAAAAGGAGGAGTCTGGCAAGATTTGGCGTAAATATAGTCCTTAACATGCCAACTCATAAAAACTTGACAGTGTGTGTGTGTGTGTGTGTGTGTGTGTGTGTGTGTGTGTGTGTGTGTGTATAAATGAATTCCATAGTTTTTCATGTATAAGAAAATGGTATACACACATACTGGTACCAAATGTCAATTAAGATACCAAGATACCAAGTTGTATAAAATAATTTGCAAGGTCCCTAAAACCACAACACTGCACACATGCTTTTTTAGGCAAATAAAACATAAATATTCACAAAAGAATATATAATTCCCAAAACATTTCTACTTACTTTGTATTCTGGAATTGACAAAAGGAGGAGAAAGATTGTCATGTGATCCAAGGTCCCTGCTGGTCATATGTTCATAGTGGGTCCCATCTCCATAGTTCTGTTAATAAAATAACAATATAAATTAAAAGATTTAGTTATAAGCATGCACACAAGCAGAAAAGAAGTATTTGTGGATAGTGGAAATTATATTTAACCTGGAATCAAAAGATTCCAGTTCATACCTAATAGTTATATAGCTGTAAGCAATTTACTTAGTTTTCTCATCTATAAAATGGACATGATCATTAAAAAGGGTTTGGAATTTTAAGAATGCTATTATTAGGGCCCATTCTTAAATTTCCCTTCAGATAACAAATGAAAATGAAGTTGATGCCTCATTTTCACCCACTTTCACTATTAAGCAGTCCAGACTGTAGTATGAGAGTTTTATAGGCAAAAAGGGTTTTTTTTTTCCTTTTAAAGGCTTTAGGTACACTAAGTCAAGTGATCAGTTAGATAGGATACAAGATAGATTCATTTTATTATGCAGTATCTAGTACCGGAGTCTCTGGACATTTCTCTTAGGTTTTTATCTCATAAGTAACTAATAATGTGTTTTTGAGGAACATCAAGACATCAGTACATTTCAGTAGTACTGATATTGCAAGTGGCATATGGATTGTAAAGTAGATATATTATGTAATTTAAATGTGCAGATCCCAATATATGAGGGAGGAGGGAAAGCAGATTTTATTTTCTCTTATCACTTATTCCATCTTGATATAATGCTTAAACTGACCAGAAAAAAATTCTCCTGTTCAGCTGGTTCTGCAGAGAAGTTCAAATTAAATTTACTTTGAGCTGTCAGCCTACACCCTTCAGTGTTTTATAAGCTTGAGTGTTTTATTCATACAACTGTTATTCAACTTTTATCAAAATCTATAACCAAATGTTAGCCAAAGGGCAGAAACTGTCCCCAAGAGAAAAGATACATTTCACCTTTGGTAAAAAAGCTGTACCACTTGGTTAAGTTCTGGCAAAAATGCTAAATCTTCCATGTTTTCCTTTTATTGTAAGAAATAAGAAAGCACTGAAATTCTAAAATTTAACGCTACAGATCTGTCCATGTGCAAAACTATTCCATGATTTAAACTAGCACAAGTGAGAATCTTGGATTCTGCTTGCAAAAAATACAAATAAAAGTATGACAGATTCAAAATTGTTCACTGAGATATCTTTAGATCAGTTTCAGGGAAACTGAAGGAAACAAACTATGAACATCCTGATAGTTCTAACCTGTTCATTTGTTACAGAGATGAACGAAACTGTTGTAATACAGGCAAGGTAAAACCACAAGAAATCCAATAAATCTGAGTCATCCTCATGAATATGAGAAATGCTGTAATCTGCTACTCTTACCGTTGAATGGAATGCATTTACTTCTTTGAGTGAAGACTGTAACATGAGGAGGAGGAAAAATTTCCTCAGCCCATCCATATAACACATTAGAATATCAAACTTGACAGCTGGTGCAAGACCTCAACAAAGTGATTGATAAGTACAAAGAGACTGTATTACTTTGAAGACTGAACTTAGGATAATCCTGCCAAAGTACAAGTGGAAGGATATGGACCCATAGTGCTCAGAAATATTCTGATTTTGACAATGACTCCTTAACTTGTCCACACACACCTCCTAAAGCAAATTACAAATAAATACACTTCAACATCAGTTTTCTGTAGTTTTTTTTCCCCTGTAAGTTGATAGCTTCGTTTCATCTTACTCATACCACACACACACACACACACACACACACACACACACATACGCACGCACGCACACATGCACGCACGCACACACGCAAATTCTCACACACTGACACATATAAAATACAATGGAGTTTTTAAATTTTTTTTGTTTGCTTGTGAGGATAGGTAATTTGGGCATTTGATTCAGGGAAGTCTGGTTATAAAGGGACCTCAGAAATCATCTATTGCACCCCTCTCATTTTGCAAATGAGTAACTGAGGTTCAGATAATTAAATGCATTTTCCAAGGTCACTCACCTGGATATAATAAACTAGTGGGAAAACCAAGACTAGAATGCCCATGCCTAACTCACCCTTTTAAGGCCTTTTCCACTAAACCACAGCTTCAAATGGACAAATAATAAGGAAAAAAATGAAAGAGGGCAGCATGAAGCTAAAAAGGAAACAGTATAATTTGAATATGGTCATGTGCCCACCTGGTAATCAAGGACTCTAGCAGTAGCATATTTTTGAAGTAAAATCACTTCCCAGACTCATATGTACAATAACACCCAATTCTTTTTGTCACTGTTTCTAAGTTGCCCAGCCTACCAATAATAATTCTCCCCAATATAGGACCCATCCTTGAATCATGCTTCTGGTCAGGAAAAGTACGCAGGCGTCAAATACAGTTAACAGGATCAAATAAGTCAGCAAAGGGGGAAAAAAGCAATTCCAAAGAAAAGCTTATGTGCTACTAACTTAGTATGCATGTATTTCTATGAAATCAGGTGTATGAAAGTAACTTTACTTTTGTCAATTTACATATGCAAGCTGTCTGGTCGTAGCAAAAAAAGATTAGATATACTTACCCTGGATGGACTTGGATGTCCTCCATTCCCCCAGGACCCTGAGCTAGTTCTGTCTTCTACATCTAGGGACAAGAAAAAAGTTCTTTAGGCTTTATTGCGATAATTCTTTTTTTTTGTATATGCACTTTTAAATTAATGTTTCAAATTAATCTCCTGTTGCCTTTAATTAAGAATCAGGCACAGGGCTATCACAATGATAGTGGCTTCTGACCCAACTACTTAAATTAACTCATTTAAATTCACAGCAGAAATGAACCGGACCCTCAGGACCCAGAGTTTGAACATAAAAAATTATATCCACCCTTCAGTGTTTTATGACTACCAATTTTTGTGCTATGACTATTCTTAAAATTTGATCAGAATCTATAACCAAATAATATTCTAAAACTTTCTACATTTAATGAAAAAAGGAACTGATATAAAGAGAAAAACACATATATAAGCATAAATTGGCTACATTCTATCTTCAATGTCTAAAGATACTTCTTGCCTTTTATTTGAGGATCATGTACATGTGTCATTAAATAGATAGCAAAATAAGGTCATATCTGAACTTGGATCTAATAAATATTTTCTTTTACTTTTTCCCCAAAATGCAGTAGAGAAATTAAACAAACATTTTATGAAACACTTAGCATTTATAAGATATTGGGGATACAAAGATAAAACAAGACAAAGTCCTCAGCCTCTAGGAGTTCATAGTCTTGTCAGGGGAATACGATACACACATCCCTAAGTATGATACAAGGTAGACTGTCTTCAAGTCAAAGGAAAGCCATGAACAATGAAGTAACTGTAACTTCTATCATCATTAAGTAACATTACTGGGTAAATAAAGTAAGTTTAATGTCTTAACTGGGAGACCTGAAATGGAAGAGGTATAGTTAGAAAGCCCTATGTTATTTGAAGCACATAAGCATTAGAAGATTTAGTTAATATTAAAAATTGTCTCAAATTTCTTTGAATAAATGTCCTTTGTAATGAAAGGTTTTTATTGCTACACTATTAATTATGATTTCATGCAAGATAACAGACGGCCATCACAAACTTCCTATGACAGAAATGAGGAGGAGGTGTGAAATTTGGTCTCAGACATTATACTATTTATTGTTTCTTAACATTATAATATACCATTTATTCCTTTAATGCTACTGCCACCATTCTTATTTTTGCTTCTATTTTGCTATCAGCAGCAGTGATCATCATGGTATAATTAATTGATTTGTTTATAGAGTACAAGGTAGATGGTATTTCAGTATATCTTAAGAAGTGAACAACAATTCACAATTAAATTGTTTAAGTTCCTTTTTAGTTATAGAGTTAAGAAGAATAAGCTTTGTCACATCAAAAAGATATCCCAACCGCAAAGAGATGCCCCCCATGGACAGTCAAAATCAGTGCATTGCTTGCTTCAAGGCAGGTCAAGAAAACTCCTGAGACTGCATCAAAGTCTGCGGGAAGACACAAACCTTTTCGAAATCTGCTTTTCCAAACCCAACGACCTGGTTTACAATGTTTGTGCTTTCCTGAAGTGCTCTGTGAAATGAGTTTTCAGGCTTCTGGGATTTTGACACTAATGAAATGTGTATCCTATGAAGTCATCCTAATTTATAAACAGAAATCAAATATTTTAAATAGAAAAATGTATAAATAATGGCATGCTTCTTTTACTCCAAGTTCTTAAGAACATATTCCCCCCACTCTCACAGCTGATGGAACTAACATATAATTTAGTCCAAAAATGCAGTAGGGGATAAATGAAGTAAAATAGTGTCTCAACTGATAGATCTGAAATATGAGAAGTACAGTTAAAAAGCAATATGTTATTTAAACATAATCCAGATTCAAGTTAAATGAAAGAAGAAAGTTAAAAGGAAACTGAATTTGAATTCATCTGTTTCCTAGAATTTGCTCTCTCAGATTGGTGGAATCATTTGTTTTCCATTTTTAAAACATGTATTAGTTGAGCATGAATAAATGATAAGAGGTAAAGTGGGAAGGATTATGTAATAAATGGAAACGCAGGAAGGAAATAATGTTTGAAACAAAAAGGAAAAATAGGAGGAGGAAGAATTGGGATGGGGCTTCTGACCCCATTTCCTGCTATATGCCCTGCAATTTCCGAAATCTAGCTCCGATCAGGGCTGCGGCTTCACAGGGGTTCTTCATACGCCTCTTTCTGCCCACGTGAAAAAGTAAAGTTGACGGTCAACTAACAGCCAGCTAATTAGCAGGCAGCTAAAATACATCAAAACTTGAGTATTCCCAACTGGGCATTTTCAAAAGCGAGCAATCCACTAATTAAAAATGTTGGAAGTCAAGCTTTTTCAAAGCAGGTTAAATACTAGTTGGGTTCCTTCACACATGGATTCCCAGCCAATCAGATAAGGCTGCTCTTTTTTTCTACCTATTTTCTCTATGCTCCTCTTTCCTGTCTAGTTCTCCCACTCAATAACATTTCTTTTTTTTTTTCCACTTTTTTCTATTTGTTTTTTCTCTTTCCTTCTCTAGGCATGAGCAAAGCCTAAGACTCTACTTTGACAGCCATGACAAATGGCTAAGAAGCTCAGTCACTCTGAAATGGTCATAAGTCCTGATTTAATTTGAATTTTGATAAAACTGATGCTGAATTGGGAGACACAGAGTAATATTAATGGACAACTAAAATTTTACAGGTCATTTCACAACCTTAAATAAATCAGGAATTTAAAAACCACCTTTTAAAATCAGAACTGGAAATTGATAGCAAACATTTACTGAGTGCCTACTGTGTGCAAAAATTATAGGAAATGTTGTTTGTGAGCCAGGATATACAACAAGGAAATGACAGGAGAAAAATTGCTGAATAATATGGCAGCAAGTACAAAATGATGCAGTAAAAGCTAAGAACGTAAAGTTGACCTCATTGACTGGGCTGGCCTTCAACTCCTCTCCCTGGCAAAGTTCATTTCTAAGGAAGGAATAAGAATATGGAAGAACATAAACTACACAAGGGAAAAGGAAAGAAAGAAGAGGCTGGCATAATCCCAAAGTGGAATTATAACCTCTGTGAATTCCAATAAGACTGGGCTAAATTCAATTCCATTCACTAAGCATTTATTAAGTGTGTACTGGGTGTGGCAATGGACTGCACTCTTCATACACAAAGAAAAAAAAAACTTTTTTGGAGACTAAGGGCAGGCTCATGGATAGGCAATATATTCTTATGAGGATATCTTAACAATATCCTGGAATTTTTTTGTTCACTTTATTAGCATGTTTCTAATTAAGCCTCAAACAAAGAAAACTAAAAGAAAGTCAATTATAGTGAAAATTCAGGAGTTCCTCCTTTCATTGCCCCCAACAACAACTATAACTGCAAAGAGGAAATTAGAATAATTTTAATTTAACTTTCACCATATAATTCCTTAAATCTCAAATCTGGTCAGCTTATAGAAATCTTGAAAAGAACCAGACTAGGTTCTAACGCTGGTTCTGTCACTAACTAGCTGGGGGTGGAGTAGGAGGAGGTGTAAAGGGAGGCACAGTTTGTCAGGATCTATATGATAGGATTTCATCAGCGTAGAGGAACTCAAACTACTGGTAAGGAACTGTAACCTCTCTGCAACTCAATTTTAGAAAACTGTTTGGGGAATAGAAAGGTTAAATAATTTGCCTGGGGTTACAGGTAGTACATGCCTGGAGGTGGGAAAACAACATAGGTCTCCTCAGGTCAGATTTCTGCATACTACACCACACTGCCTCAACTGGATAAATTATCTTAAACCAGGTGTTCTTAACCTGAGGTCTATGGAGTCCTAAAGGGGTCAAAGGATAGATTTCCTGGAATCGATGAATTTAGATGGGAAAAAAATATTACCTTTTTCATTTTCACTAAACTTAAACTGAAATTTTATATCCCTTCAATTATGAATGCAAGTAATAAATATTAATCAGAAAAAAGATCATAGATTCACCAGATTACCAAAAAAAAAAAACCCAAAACATTAAGAATCTGTATCTTAGACAAACTACTTTTGATAAAAGGAGGACTTTGGGCTTGATAAACTAGATAAATTCAGATAAACTCTGAATCTTTGACCCTATAGTCCCTCTCAGAGCCTCACTCTTTCTTATCTATAAAGTACAGAGTTAGACTAAACAATTTCTAAGGTCCCTTTCAACTCTTGTTTTATAGTCCTGTCAAGCTGAAAAATCTTATCACTCAACTCCAAAATGCCAATGTGTTTCCTGAATTTACTATCAACTAGTATTTGCAGAAAGTTCACATATACAAGACATTTTGGCAGTCCCCAGAGATAGGGAAGATATAAAAATATGGTTCCAACCCTCAAGCAGCATAGAATCTAGTTGGGGAGTTAAAAGAAAAAAATAATTGCATAATGTAACATATCAATTACAGAACATTCTATGAATATGTAGACCATTATGTGAATAATCCAGAAAGTCAATGCAATAATAACTCACAAGAAAATGTGACTGCAGGCTAGGGTGACCAGGAAAGAGGATGTTAGGCAAGGGACTTGAGCTCACTTTGAAGTGAGACTGGATGTTATATGCGGGCCAGGGAGGGTAGTAACTGGAGATGGGGAGTATGGTACGGGAAAAGATGTAAAGACAGGAATGAGTGAAAACATAGCACTTGAAGTAGGTAAGTTTGGCAGAAAGAGAATATTTAGATGCCATTAAGAAAAATGAGATGGGAAAGGCAGGTTAGGGCCCAGAATGTGGAGACCTATAAATGGGAGACTAAAAGTCTTGACTGATTTGATAGACCATGAGTGCCTCAAAGGATTCTGATGTGGGTAAGGACATGCTCAGAATGCTAGTATTGAAAGATTCATCTGGTGGTGTGATGTGTGGTAAGAGCAGAAGGGGGAAGCAAATGAAGGCAGAGGCTCAGCCAGCAGATTCCTGTAGCAGCCTCAAAATTAAATGGTGAAGGAGTCTATCAGAGGAGTGGGCTTATGCTGGTGAAAACAGGAAATGGAAAAATTGGGAGAGATGTGGGAAGGAGAATCTTGATTGGATGAAGGTGGGGGAGGGAAATAAAAAATAGGGAGGAAGAGTCAGGGTAGCTCAAATGTTTGCACTTGAATAATCAAAAAGGGAATTCTACCACTGATAGAAATAGAGAAATCCAGACAGGGAGGTCATTCTTAGGGGGGGAAAAGATGTAGCTTAGTTTTACAAACATTTTGTTTGCGGTAACAGCCAGACTTCCATGTAAAAATAGCCAATAGATAGAACTTCTAGCCCAGAGTTCAATAAAGAATATTAGAAAGAAAGAGTTAAAGGTAGAGATCTGACAATCATAAGCATATGGTGATAGATAAACACAGTAAAATTGATGAGTTCTCCAAAGGGGTGGGAATACAACACACAATACCCTAAAGAAAGTCTTGGGCTATATATACATTGGTAGAATGAGTGAGAAAAACGTAAGGTCAGTAAGGTTAGAGAAGGTAGGTCCAGGAAGGAAAAAGAAAAAAATTAAAATGATGGGTAATATTAAAGAAAGATTCATCCCTTACATTAGTAGAAACTGTATCATTATTTAATATTTATTTTTCCTATACTATAAAGAACCTTTGTAGTACAAGAGCAAAATCAGGGAATTATGAAAAAGATTCAGTTCTGGTGCCACCACTTCTGAACTTTCCTCATCTCCAACCCAGTTACGAATGCTTTCTACCTCCTCAAATTGCTTCATATTTATGTATTTGTACGGTGCTATAGACCTATTCACCTCTCCCCAACCCCTACTAAAATTTAAATTTCTTGAGGGTAGCATCTTTCTTTCTTTCTTTTTGGTCTTTATATACACAGGGCTTAGCAAAATCCCTAGAATATAGAAGATAATTGATAAATGTTGAAATGAAAGTTGTTTCCTTACCTGTTTAAATCAGCCAAGAGAACCAGGGGAAGTAAGAAGGACAGATACTCTGAAATCTATTCCTGGCTAAAAGCTCTGCAAATATGCTGAGATCCAAGGGCATCTCAGACATTACTCAGAAATTTATGGATATAGTCAACAAGTAGGTGCAGTCTTTAAAACAGGAAAAGACATGAGAAACCATGTGAGATAAGACATAGAGGGAGGAAAGTATACATGTGACAATCCAGATCAAGAAATTAAGAAGTTAAATTTCACCTGAAGTAAACAAATATATTCAATTAGGAAGTAATTTGCTTGAGGCAAAATGACGAGTAAAGAGGGGACACCAGGTGAAAGACCAGTCAGGTCTTCCAAGGAGCCAAGCCTTTGACACTTCCAACATGTATGAAGGAGCTCTCTGCAAGGTCAGTTCAGGAAATTTCAAAGTCTCTGGGGGAAGTCTTTGGGAACTAGAGAAACATCTTAATCAATTTCATGAGTCTCGAAACCAGACAGAGGACTAAGAAACTAGTTCTCAAAGGGCTTGAGAAGTTGAACAACAAAGTCCATCTGAGTTGCCTTTAACCAAAAGTCCAAGATATGAAACTAGCAGCTATTCCAAAAGGGCTACCTCTGGGAAGAACTAAAAACGAATGGGGACACTGAATAGGAGAAACTAAGAAAAATCAGTGCCCAGTACCCTTAAAGTTTCATTGAAAATCAGAATAATCTAAGACTGCTTATAAGTTTTAAACTTTCTCTTTTTGTTTATTATTTCAAATCTCTGTCTGTGTTCTTGTAATTACTAATAACCAAGCATTTAGACTTCTTAAGGAAAAAGGTGTTTGCAGGTTATGTGCAATTTATATGCTTGTGTCTCTTCTATAGTTAATGTGAAAACAGCGAAACCTCAGTAAAAGGAGGCAGTAGTAGTGATGACCATGGTAGGTGAAAGAAAGCTGTTCATGAAGAACCAGTCCAGGACTGAGATAGGTATCAGGCAAGATTAACAATGTAGAAGGCAATAGAGATTGAACCACAATAGGAGAAAGATCTTCAACACTAAGGAGCTATTCAACACCATTAATAATGCTACAGAGAGATGAAAAAGGATTAGGGCTGATAAAAGACGATTAGATTTGGGAATTAGGAAATCAATTTGAATTTTAATGTTAGAAAAGTCCTTTGATTTTATTAAAGATGAGGGAACTCAAGTTTAGTCATTTGCCCAGGATCACATGGCTAGAGGGAGCAGAGCTGGATTAGAATTCACTGCTTTTCCCATTCCACTATACTGAACTATTCCAAGGGATAAGAAATGCCAAGTCCTTAAAAAAAACCCTCAAAATTCTTGCCCTTTAACCTATGAAATTATGAATGGTTTAGGAGATTTGAAATACATTTTTATGATCCTAGGTTTCGTGTGAAGGGCAAATGTCACTAAATATTCTCCCTCACTATCAGGTCTTGATAAATAACACTCATTAAAAACTCACAAGTCCCATCTTCTTTATAAACTCATTGGCATCTCATACAGTTTCAGTCCTAAGTATTTAATTCAGTGATTTTTAAATTTTTGCTTAATAATTGCTTTTTATTTGTCCTTATTATATACCCTTTACATGATGAAAGGTGATTTCTTAGACAACATATGATGACTAAAGGTCTTAGGCCAGGATTATATTTATTTAGTTATAGGAAGCATTTTCCATAACTCCAGTTATACTGTCCACCAATTAGCATGTAAAAGAAATTATTTTCTTTTTGTACATGACCTATCTTGTTAGTTCTGGGCTTCTAGAGAGGAATATTCATCATTTTCATGTTTAAATCACAGTTCATCCCATTCACAACTCATAGAGCACCCTGAAGTTTTATGGAACTTCATAACTGTACAACTAAGTGAAGGAGCATTTCAACATTTCAATAATATTTCACGGATTTCTTTTTTAAGGTGATGTAGAGATACCAAGATGAAAGCATCCACGGAACTCAGATGAATGCCTGAGATTGAAGTTGTTAAGTTACTCATGGAAATGTAATTGAGAAACATTGCGAGGTCTATACTATCTCAAATTCTTTTCTATGCAACAGATACTATTAAATATCCTCTACAACATTGCTGGAAAAATCACAGACTGCGTACATCTGTAGCTCCAACTAATTTCCTAGTCCAGGAAGAACCCTTGGCTGGGCCCTCAATACAAACTGAGATGGCATATGCTCTCCGTCAGTGCCAGATGAATTTAGAGTTCAAAATATTTCATCAGCAAATAGCGTGCTAAGGATGTGCACATTTTCATTAGCACCCAATATAATAGGAATTCTGAGTGCAGAATTATTTGGATGTCAAACATTGACTACTACTACAGATGTATGGGAGTTCAGAAGCACTGAATATTGACATGACACATTCAATGCCCAGGAGTCTGGTTTTTCTTTTCTGTATTCCTGTACTGTAAGAAACAATATGGTCTTCATAATGAATGATTTCAGCCTTCATGAGAAAATTTCCAATATTCCCTAGATTTGAGGAAGTTAATGGTGAAAATGTGATTTTGTTTGTCACTTTAAACTTGAAGATTCTGTTACATTAAATCTTGAGCTTTTCATTTCGAGTGGAAAGTTGAAAAGTCATTGGTGTTCACCTCAGTCTTTCTTAGGACTGTGCCCATAGCACACATATCTGAAAAGTGAAGAGAAAAGAGGAATATGATCTCACATCCCTTATTAATGTCATACAATAAAAGGATGAGGAATTTGATGTGCTGTGGGAAATGCAAAAGAAACTAGTTTTTAAAAAGCAAAGATTTTTCCCTTAAATTTCTAAAGAATTTTTCTAACAATGTGACCTTTAAAATACAGATCTAGAAAAAATATTCCTCAAAAAATAAGTACTCACTAACTTCACAATTCCTAAAAGTTAAAATAATATTTTCAAAATCCTTTCACAGGATTGATTTCTGTCTATTTTGTTAACATTGCAAAGAAAAGAATGTGTTATTGAATAACATGTCTTATTTTCTGATTAAAACAGTTAAGACTGATAAAGGTCAGTCATAGGAAGAAGAACCAGGAGGAATCTTAGGGATCATGTAGCACAACTCACTCATTTTGCATTTGGAGGACACTGAGGGTCAGGTTACAAAGGTAGAAATCAGCAGTCAGGTTGACTCCTAATCAATGCATTTTTCACTACTCTAAAATAGTACCTGCCTCCATCATAAAATTATACATGTGTTGTGCTTCAAAAAGGACATCGTTCATGTCACTGCTGTCTACTCATCTGAAATACAAGATGCTTCATGAAGATTCATATCAATGTTAAGTATGTAATTCTTTTGCAAATAATACTCAAGTCCCTATTTTTCAGCATTATTAATGAATATCTCCCTTCAATAATGTATGTTCAATTGCCACGATGATCAACTGACCTAAACAGAGAATTACCCAAAGATTTACATGGACACCAAGGCAGTTAGATGACACAGTGAACCTGTAGTTAGGAAGACCTGAGTTCAAATCTAGGCTCATATACTTACTGGCTATATAACTCTAGGAAGTTACTTAACCTCAGTAGCCCTCAGTTTCCTTGGCTATAAAATGGGGTTGGTAGTACCCGTCTCCCGTAGTTGTGAGGGGGAAAATGAGATATTAGTAAAGCATGTTGTAAAATTTAAATCGTTATATAAATATTAGCTATCATTAATGTTATTACTAGCTAAATGAAAGATTAACTGATATTAACACTAGTTAGAATACTAATCTTGTAGTTAAATCACAAAACATATAATATCCCATTTGGTTTCATGGAGGCTACTGATGCATACAAACAGAGGTACTCATGCAGAAGAGTTTTAAATGCAAAGGAAAGCTAATCCCTCTAAAAATCCATGATTCCTACTAAAGGGGGAGGACAAAAGTGCAAGCCATGCCTCTGATGTTTACTACCTATGCAAGTCACTTAAACTCCAGAAGTCTCTCTTTCCTCTTCTGTAAAATAAGGAAGGAGGTGGGAATATTAGATAGCCTCTACAGTCACTTCCAGTTTTACATCTTTGATACTATGACCAACTATGACCAATAGAGAAAGCCTTTAGTGAGGAAATCATATGAATTTTACATTATCCTCTCAATGATGATGTTTGAGATGTGAGTAAACTAAGACTCTTTTAAAATATCTTGGATAGTTCATTGTCTTGTGGAATTAGTAGACACATCAGGTCACATAAGCATAAGAGGATGTGAAGGGAGGCTTTTGAAAATGTCTGAACTAATTTGTCATACTAGACGACTGAAAAATATTTAACATGGCTACCCAAAGACTCAGGATAGTAAAGGATGGACATATTTTTCAAGGCAAAAATAATTTTAGCAAAATTACATTATCATGACTTCATTTTACCCTCCCCCATGTTTATTTTCAATAATACATAACAGAGGTTACATGTAAGGGCAAAAAGTATTTAGAAAACTGGACTTTTGAAACTGCAAAGTAATAAAATTTGGAAATAGATGTCAATTTTTAACAGACCAAAAAATTCAACTCTGATGACCAACAGGAAAAAACCCTGTGACAATTCAAATTAGTTTTCAATGGTTTAAAACACTCAAATAGCAAAAATTTTAAAAATTTCTCTTTAAAATGCGTTACGGATAAGTAACTTTATACTTACTATAAAATATAAAGAAAACTAGGATGAAACCACCCCTCCTCTTTTTTCCCTGGGGTGCCATTTTTATGGAACACTAGGAAGGGGCATGTTAGCTTAATTAAAATGTTTGTATAGGTAATTGCTGTGAATTTACAATAGCCTACTCCCATATGACACCTTTTCTTTTTCCCCCTATTTTCTTTCCCTTTATATTTTTTAAATGCCCCTTCATTTTTCCTTTATTTCCTTCCTCTCTCCTAATAGTATAATATCATAACTCCTGTCCTTATTACTCTCCTATTTTATATTAGACCAACATTAGATATAGATAAGATGTTAATTTTAAACACTGGCCCTCCAAAAGCAAAGGGGGAAAAAAAAGCACAAAACAAAAAAAACTCAAAACAAATAAATAACTACTAAAACTAAAAACTCATTTCCAAATGCAAACAGTGTATCCACTCTGCTAAAACTTCACTCCAATAAAGCCAGCCCTAATGTTATCCTTTCAATAGCCAAGTCCTTTCAGTTAAGTTAACATGTAGTCTATGACCTGAAAATGACAAGCTATCAACCAATCCTGCATGTTATCTTCTGGGGTCATGTCTTAGTTTTAGGCCAATTTTCTTTGTATTTAGACTTAAATGTGCAAACCACACTATATTACTCTGCAAAACATCAATGAGAAGGCTTAATTAAGTAACACTGACAGATAAATCCATTTCTTTCGCAGTAATCAAATCAAAGCAGGTTGACATAACACAGGAGCTTAATACAGTTATTCCCTTGTAATTGGAAAAAGGCCCTTTACTTCTCATTAAAGCAATCTTCTGGGTATTGGTATAATAAGGAGGCTCAGGGCTTTAATACTGCCCTATAAAAGTCTCAAGATACAGACCCCTTAAGCAAACAAGCCAGATTATCTAATTCCTTGATCACAGCAGAACATGTAGTTCCTACTGTTTTAAACTACTAATTCTTTATCTCAGTTACAATTAAAAAGAAGTAAATCAGTATAAAACACATAGAATGAAAACTGGTATAAATGTACATACCATGCTTGCTTATTTGAAGGCCCACTAACACATGTACTTGAAAGGCAAGCCTTTCTTACTATGTATACTCTGTATACAAAAGTTTGCAAATGTCAAATTTTAATATTTATGGCTAGGGAACATCTATTACTTTACTAGGAGCTCTTCACAGTATACTAAAACTGTCCATTTGAAAGGATCAGAGGGAAAACTGAAATGTGAATTGAATGTTTAAAGCATTTGTTATTTAAAGAGTATAGTTAACTAGGGACTAGAAGTTGCTTTGAACTATGTGCTATTTGGAATAAATTTATATCAAGCTCAACAACGTTCTGCTGTGTTCATTTCCTGGTGCTAAACAGAGACAAAGATATCTACATCCTACTCCTAACCAGCAATCTCATTAGATCTCTGTCACTTATCTGTTGACTTTCTGATATTTAACCAGTGATACCAATGAGCTGTGACTTTCCAAAAACACAGAAAAATTCCCTTTTCTAACCAACTTTAAACTGTTCTTCACAGTCCTTCCAGACAAGTACCAAGTATTCTAGGAACTATAATTGCAAAACAAAATTATAATCCTAATCCAGCAGTGGGGAACCTGAAGCCTCCAGGCTACATGTGGTCTCAAGATGCAGATTCCCCACCCCCTGTAAATCTGAGTATATAAAGAATGTTCCCATTAGGATATTTATATTTTGAAAGGAATGTGACAAATTCCAAAATGAGTAGATTATTTCCTTATATTTGACTGAGGGGTTGAGATAGTGGAAAAGGGGTGAAAGTTATAGTGAGGCCAACTCTAATACTGGGAAATAGTTAGCCAAGGTGAATACATGGGTAGAAAAGATAGAAGAGTTTCCTATGGAGTCTTTATTATCCTGAATGCCTGAACTACTTGTGCTCAGATCCCCAGATATTGTACACTGTTAAAGTGATAGAGGATTTGTGCCCAACAAAGGGTGACATTCCTGAATAGTAGGAATTCACAATTATGTTCAAACAAATTAAGTGTAGGTCAACGATTAGGGACAGAAGCAAACTAGAGAACCTTCCACAATGCAGCATAGAATGAAGAAATTTCTTGAACATATTTTTGAAGGAAAGGGAGAACTGTCTTGCTTTATGTGAAAAGAAAGGCAATTTCAGGATCAGGGTCAGTATGGAGATAGAAATATGATAAATATGATAAATATGAATGAGACAAAGTGACAGCAATAAAGGGTAAAGTGGGAGTATAGTGGAAAAGGGAACGGAACCTTTTCCATTCAATTGAACATGTATTTATTTCACAGGAAATACTGCAATATCTAATTTCTATCAGTATAATTTTGGCATTTGTTATTTCAATCCTTGAAAAAATATTCATAATTTCATATAATCATCAGTGTTGATAAAATTCAACTCTGAATTTTATAGATGGCTAAAAGTATTTCTTTGATTCTAGTTTCAGCCCACGTCTGGCATCAATTGGCAATAGATTTTCTTACTCTGGCCTATAAAAATATATGCGTAAGAGAGATATTTTTATTAGTAGTTTGTTGACATTAATGATAGTGTTTGAGGCAGTTCCCATATGCTGCAACTTGGTTCATTTGAAACATCCTCGTTGTTGATCAGACCTGTCAGAGACTAACTAATGTCATTTGCTGATTCATTTACTAATTTTTAAACTTTAGCTGGCTTAAACATAACTGCTCTTATCAATATTTAAAATATGTGAATATTTTAAATTTACATTTGCTCCTAAGTCAAAAATTTTACCTATTTAAGAGAACTTCTGTTGTAGATTTTACTTTATCATTTGCAATAGTAGCAATACCGCAAATTTGTGTGGTGTTTTTAATGTTTTTCAAAGACCTTTATGCATATTATATCATTAAAACTTTTTGAATATATCATTTTAAACCTGTAATATGAATCAGCAGAGGTCCACAGCATAAATCTGAGCAGATCAGGATAATTTATCATTAAGACATCTTTCAAAAAGTTAAAATGTAAGCTATGAGGAAGAGAAGGTATAACTAGTCCCATATGAAATAGGTCTTTTCTTGTTAGATATCTTTTCATGCTGTTGTCTCTTTAACCCTAAGATTTCATGTCACTTGTTAGTCCCCATACTAAAATGGGCATTATGCTTAGTAATTTAATGCATGAGTCATTCACATCTAGAGAGACATTCATTCATTTCAAATTATGTCACCACTGAAAATAAGATTGCTACTCTCATCCTTGTGCTGCTCTGTACATGTTACAAAACTATTACAACAATTTGGCACAAATTCCAAGTCGGCTTGAGAAAGAACCAGGGCTGTTCTAACAGGAGTTGGACTACAATGTCAGCATTGTCAATTTATCACCCCCACCCCCACAAACAATACCATTTCTATTGTTTCTACTTTCCTGAAGCTTAAAATTAACTCATGACTCTTAAGCACTCAAAACACATATTTGTGAATTTATTTGTTCTCTTTGATCTATAACATGAGCAGAAAACTGGAAACATTTATCTAGAGTTGGGTAGCACTAAGTTTTATAGACAAATTTTCACAGCTTTAAAATCAGATTCATGGAGATAAGCATTTCTCTTTTTGAGTAAACCTTTGGCTCTGCTCCAGTCCACTCATCCATATAATTCCCAACATGGTTGTGGTCAGTTCTACACCAAAAAACAAAGCTAAAGAGAAAGAGGCTGCAACTAATTAAGAGTATAGCTTACTAGCTAAGGAGGTAATAGCTGTCACCTGACTGCTCAGGAATGGAAGAAATGCTGCCCCTTTGAAAGAGGACTCCAAGGAAGAGGAAGGTGTAAAATGATGCGTTGACCAAATGCCTGACTCACGGAATGATGATAACCAGGTGGCAATGAGTGATAATAGAAACTGAAGGTGGAGGTAAGGGAGGAGACAGTAAGTAAGACAAGGTACAGTAAGGGATTGATGAGATTAGTAGAAAGTCTGAGTACGATGATTCCTTGAGTCCTACTGTAAGAGACTGTAATGTGACTTTAAGATTTGCAGCCACTGGCAGCCATTGTCTCCAATGGGCACAGACTAGTCATGAGTAAATACAGTGGGAAAACAGCCACTGAGCCAGATTTTATTTGATTTGTACTGATGATTTTTATTAGAATACATGCATCACTGCCTCAACCTTTCCATGTAAAACCAAATCAAATTCAAAAACTCACATATCAGTCACCTAACCTTATGTCATTCCTTCTGCTTTACTAAAGTTGAGCCACAATTTTGTGGATCTATCCTAGATAAATCCTTCAGAAACTCAGAATTGTAGGGCCAAATTCTAGGAGGAAACTGGTAAACAAAAGGAGCAGTTAAAACTGAAGTCTGAAGGCAGACACAAAGAAATACTAACAACTCCACAAATGCCGTAAAGCTAAGCCAAAAAAAACCAAGCCAAAAAAATACACAGCCTCTGGCAGGACTGCCATCTTGAAAAGCACAAGGCAAAGCAAAATAATTTTAAGCACAACCACTCTTAAGCTACGGAAAGGTATAATGCAAATGTTAAAATGAGATCCAAACTATATGAATTAACAGAGCACTAACCAAATTAAAAATACTGCCAACGTTAAAATGAAGATTATAATTGCTAATATCATGCCTATAGAAAAGTAGATCAATTTTTCACTAGAGACTGACACAGGTGGAGGAAGGGAAAGAAAGAAAAACAGAGATGGAGGGAAGGAAGTAGAATTAAAAGGCATTTTCTTTGCCTGGTTCAATGAAAAGAATTCACACTATAAGAATTCTCACACAAGTCAGTTTCCCTGGCTTTTTGAAAGTCTAGACTAAAAGCCTCACCTTGTACAAGAAATCTTTCCTGGTACCCCTATAATGTCAGTGCCTTTCCTCTGTTAATCATTTTCCATTTATCCAGCATATATCTTGTTCTCCCCTAGTTTGCATGTGGTCTCTCTCAACAGACTGTAAGCTCCTTAAGGGAAAGAGACTTTCTATGTCTTTCTTTGTATTCTCAACAAACTGCCTAGTACACACTAAGTGCTTAATAAAGACTTGCTGACTTGTTGACCACAAAAAAATGATTTGAAACTCAGTACCATCATCAGCATAAGCCAGAATTTAGCATACTACCTGGCACACCGTAGGTATTTACTAAATGTTTATTGATTGATTGGACATGTTTTAATAAATTCAAAAATGCCTTGCAGGAATGGAGAAGTTGACTATAAAAATACTTTTTGGTATTTCTTTTATCCTTTACATTTTATACTTTTTTTTATATGACTAACATACTGCTATCAAACATCTATAGGGTCACAGATATACACAGATTTAAATAATAATAGCTAGCATTTATATAGCACGTTAAGATTTGCGTGCTTTGCAAATGTTTCTTTTTTAATCTTTATAGCAATCCTGGGAAGCAGGTGCTTTATCAATTCCAAATTTGACTTCAATCTGACTCTGGGCAGAAGTGCGAAAAACCTAAAATACCACCTAATTGCCTTTTAAAAGTTCTAGCATATTTAAAACATTCATAGCACAGCAAACTTTCAAATGTTAAATTTTTTTCTTATGTTACTCCCTAATGTGGATTGCAAGTTTGGCACCAAATTGTTGCCTTTTCAGTGAAACATACATATCCAGCCAGGTCCAGAAGTAGGCCAAACTGTCAAGGTAAAATTGGTTGCTTTTCCCATAGTTTCTACAACAATTCTTCAACTTTCAGCAAGGACCATCCAGCAAATATTTACAGCACATCTGCTAAGTGTTTGATTGTATGGGAGACATCATGAGGAAATGCAAAATAAGTATCTGAGACCCAGTATTTGAAGAATTTGCAATCTAGACAAGACAGACATAAATCAAACAAATTAAGGATAATGGAAGATGGAACATGATTCAGTGCAGCTAGAGAAACACATATAAGATAGCTCAGTTTCAAGGAGAGGTAAGGTGAAGGCTGCAGTAGTCATTCATATTGGGTATTAAATGTTACTGCAAATATGAGTACATGTATTTTTAAAAGGACTCAAAGAAGAGAAGGCAACACTTTCCCAGTGAAATTAAGTGATCAAGATGGAATTTTAGGAACTGGTAGAGAATTCACTTTAGAATACTGCTCAAATCACATCAAGCTGTCTCACACCCAATCTTTAGATTATTTTTTCCTGCACCTTCACAACTCTAGGCTCCTGACTTCTGTTTACCTTCTTGTAATCTGCTAGAATTTAGGTTCTTTCAGTTCCTGATCATTTGTACTGATTTTTGTATTGGTGTAGTCCCTGTATGTATTTTACAAATTATGTGATTAAAAAAATCTGTCTAAAATGGATGGAAGTCTTTATTTTAGTCCTGTAATAATTAACCTCTAATCATGTAAGTATTTGGGACACTGATTCATTTTCATCTGGTTTCCATACTATTAAATTAATGAAAGAAAAACTGGTTACTAGACGTCTTTTCTGACCACTAGAATTTTCTTCTTACTGGTTTTTATCTTTCTGTCTAGTCTGCCCTACAGACCTCCTCCAACCTTTGGCCCCTGTACATTCAATATACCAGCTCACTTGGTTAGAAACCCCAAGCTCCATGACCGTCTCTTATCCTGAGGGCTTGTTCAAGCTCTTTTCACCAGCTTCTCAAGCTATATTTACAAATACTTGTCAACCCACGTTCAAGTTTAACACAGTCCCTCCTATGAACTCAGAGATATTGCTACTAAATTGGCAATTAATCATGTGCTAATATGTAGCATTTTATACAATGTCATGCTATTTTTAGTAATTTTGTTATCCACAACCATAATTAGCGCAAAAAGTCAGTCTTTTGAGTCCAGAAGATCTGGGTTCAAGTAAACATAAGATATGACCCTAGGAATCTCATTGACATATGACGCCGCGGGTAACTTTTTGTTCATTACAGATTTACATTGGTGGGGGGAGTTTTCTCAAAGAATCTAATAAACCAATGAAATCATGGGTCTGGGGGAAAATTTTTAACTTTTCCTATCTTTACACCTATTCTCTCCAACAACATTTCAGATAGGTCTTGGGGGCAACAAGTACGGTGTAACATGAATAGATGCTTTAGCAAAGTCTTAAACAATGACTAAAATACAGTAATATTCTACAAAAATCCATGAGTTTTGAAAAATGAAAATGTCATAAGGAAATAACAATGATGTTTTTCACCTACTCCATCCATCATTATTTATAAAAAATAAACCCATGGTATGTATGCCAAGCAAATTGTCCTTCTATGTTATTTGAAACACCTTTCCCTATAATTTAAATGATGGCTATTTCTTAAATAGGTAAGTAGTAATTGGAAGTCAGCAGGAAATAGGTAGCTTTGTAATCATCAGTAGATTGAACAGTTTATAAATTGTATAAATGGAAAGGTGCCACCTAGCTGCCCCTGCAATTACAAACTTCAAATGCACAATTACAAAAAGTACCTTTGTGCTCATTCTGAGACACACCCTGGTGACTCAATGTATACTACTTTATCATTGGCCTCAAGGCACAGGAAGAAACAAAAATCACCCATAACAGTTTAAATAGTTACCTATGATCTATTGATACTAGGAGAAAAATGGTACAGTATATCTGTGAATGTTAAGTAAATTGCTGGTGAGACAGAGAGATTTTGACAATTTCAGATTCTCTCAAGATGTCTGATGTTTTTTCATTGATTAACAAGACACTCATTAACTAAGAATAATAAAAAATTTTTTAGATCATATCTTACAGTGACTATCACATAAATAGTACATTGGATTCTCCCCATTTTGCCGATGAGAAAACTAAGTTTTGCACATATTAAGCGCATTAGGATTTAAACTCTGATTTCCTGATTCCAAAGTGAGAGATTTTTCTCCTAAATTATTATATCTTAGAGAATAAGGGAGAATGGGTGAAGTGTAAAAGGACCAGCAATGGAGGAAAAGATGAATTCTCCTATGAAAGGTCAATGTCTTGTCAATTCCTAGAAAAATTCAAAAACAGGTTATTTAATGATGAGATTATAAATCCTTTAAAAAAAGGGGGGAAAGTAATTATTTTGAGTCAGTTTTGATTAATTAAGAACAAGTTATCCTGGTCTCATCTCACTTCGTTTTTTTAAACCAATTAGTGGACCTGCTCAGGGTAGTTAAGTGTCACAGGCAGCGTGCTAGCCAGCAGTCAAGATTACCAGAGTTCAAATCTGGCCTCAGGCACTTACTAACTATAAGGCCCTGGGCAAGTCACTTAACCCTGTTTGCCTTAGTTTCTTCATCTATAAAATGAGCTGGAAAAGGAAATGACAAACCACTCCAGTATTTTTGCCAAAATAATCCAAGACTAACTAAGGGGCTTGCTTGAGACATGAAATACCTAGAGTTGATAAAATCATAACATGAACTGGGGTGGATGAGATATAAAAGTCAGCTAGGTAGCTAGTGCGTACAGTAAATTGAACTCTGAGATTGATGTCAAGAAACACCAGTTTAAATCCTACCTCCATCATACCTCAGGCACCTGTGTGGCTCCTGGGCAAGTCACTTAATCTCTGTCTGCCTCATTTTCCTTATCTGTAAAATAAAAATAATAACATCTACCTCCCAGGGTGGTAGTGAAGGTAAAATGAGAGAATATTCATAAAGCATTTTGTGAAGCTTCAAGTGCTATATAAATACCAATTGTTATTAAACTGGATGACAACTATCCTTATGTGTATTCAGAATAGGCTGAATGCCCAGATCCCCACTTTGTTGCTTTTTAGTCATTTCAGTCATGAACCCATGTATCTTAGGTTTTCTTAGCACAAGTGGTTTTCTTACTGAAGTGGTTTGTCATTTCCTTTTCTAGCTCATTTAACAGATAACAAAACTGAGACTAACAGGGTTAAGGGACTTGCCTAGGGTCACACAGCTATAAGTGTTTAAGACCAGATTTGAACTCAGGTGGTCCTGACTCCAGGCTCAGTACTCTATCCACTGTATCATCAAGCTGCCCCACCTTATAGGTATACTCAGAATAAATTCCCCCATTGATTATGTCCAAAATAATAGATACAGATCCAAGTCTGCAACTTGAATCTATCACCTTTCTGCCTGGGAAGGGGTAGAATACTTCAGCATGGTACTTTGGTATCATGATGTGTCTCTGGGTTGATCAGTTTTTAAGTCTTTCAAAGTTGCTTGTGTTTAGAATGTTATTGTATAATTGTTTTTCTGATTCAGGAGAATCAGGAGATCTATTTCAATCTACATCAAATTTCCAGGTTTCTCTGAAAACATTTCCTTCTTCATTTCTTATTATTCTTCAAAAGTATTCCACTATTAATTCATATACCCTAATTTATTCAGTTATTCCTCAATGGATGTGACTCTATTAGGTTCAAGTTCTGGACAAACACAAAAACAGATTTGTATTTGTATATATGGATCCTTTTCCCCTTTCTCTGATATCTTTGGGAGTATAGGCTTCTTAATGGTAGTAAATTGCTGAGTTTTACCAAACTTAGTTAAGTACTGAGGAATAGTTCCAGACTATTTTCCAAAATGACTAGACCAATTTACAACTTGATCAGCAGTTCACTAATGTGCCTGTTTCCTATAGCTTCTCCACCATTTGTCTTTATATTTTCTGGGTAACTCTGACAATCTGGATGTAAGGTCTGTCAGTCCATAAGACTTTATTAAATTCCTACTATGTGTGAGGCACTGTGCTAAATTCCAGAAATAAAAAGGCAAAAGATAATCCCTGCTCTATAGGAGCTCATTGTCTAAGGAAGGAGACATCATAAAAATAAGTATGTACAAAAAAACTATATACACAAAAAAGATACTGATATAAGTACACATATAGATACAGATGATAAAGTGGACATAATCAGATAGGATTAGCAGGTGGGGTTTTAGCTAGAAACTGAAGAAAGCCAGGGAAGGCAGGAGTGAGATGAAAAGAGAGAAAGAATTCAAGGCATGGGGAAATTGTAAGTCTTTTCTCATCCCCTTAATTGTTAGTACCTTCTCTCTTCTCCAATTATCTTGCATTTATTTATCTGTTTATACCAGTGTTTTGAAGGAAAGGACAGTTTCTATTATATCCAGTACTTCACATCCAGCACTTTGCATATTATAGGTAATCAATAAAGGTTTATTGCATTCCATTCATTTCTATAATCACAATGTGTTGGTGGCTGAGGATTGATTAAAAATAATGTCTAGACTCATCTCACAAAATTATGGAATTTGTGAGTTAGAAAGAAACTTGGAAATCGTTTAATTCAACCCAGACATGAGAAGATTCCCGAATAAGTGGTCAGAGTTTCTGTCTTTGTATAAATGAAAACAGGATTTCCCGTTTAAGATTCCATTAATCTCTAGATTTGGGTTTAGAGTTAAAAGAAGTGTTATACTTTTGAAGATGGGAACAATGTTTATGGTTGTTTTATTCCTTATTAATCATGTGTGCAAAATCCTAGCTCCTTGACCTTTGGGACATGGTATGAAATACTATTTTTGGCTTATAAAAGGTATAGGATATAAAAGTTTTGCTCCAAGCTGTGCCTTCTGATCCAAGGGTACCTTGTGTCTCTTTTGTGCTTACATGTTTTGTCCCCCATCAGAATATAAACTTCTTGAGGAAAGGGACTGTTTTGTTTTAGCTTTTGTATTCCTAGGGGTTGGCTGACACATAAGAAGTGATTAATAAATACTTCTGGATCAGTTAATTAAATTAATTTTGATTTTGTGAGGTCAGTCATTATCATTTTAATCCAATTCTTATTTTAAAAGGCTTTTTTTTTCTTCTAGTATCTTCACAGGTATGTGGAGACATTTTAAAATCTGAATAAACAATTTCATTTTTACCGGCTAACCTGTTTTCTAAGCCATATTGAAACGATCCCAAAGGCAAAAAGTAAAAAGGTTAGGTACAAACTTTGGGGGAACTAGACTTGCAATCCAATAGTATAAATTTGATTTATCTGATGGGAAGTACTCTGATGAGTTTATAATTTAAGAGGAAACAGAGAAAAAGACAGAAGTGAGGGCAGATAGCCAAGAACACATACAGAACAGTGGTACAGTCTAGAAAGAACCGTCCTGAAAACCAATGGCCAGAAGGAGCTGGGCGAGGTGGGATGGGTTGAGAACAAAGAGGGAGAATGTCAAGTAGCTCTCCATCCCCACTCCCACCAAAATCCTTGGTGATGGTGGTTTTGCTTTGTTTTAAGTTATGATGGGAGGTAAGAAAGAACCAAAACATATAAAGAGGTCTATTGCTTGGGGGTTAGGAAATGATAACAAAAGATGACAGAGTGAATGCAGAATGATTCCATTCTTCCTTTCCTTATATTTTCTTTATCAAGGAGAATAATCTACAGATTAGAAAGTACAGAAAATAGTTAAGAAAGGTAATTAAAACCCAAGATGATTGATAAGATAGTAAGGGAACACCTAACTTCCTTAAATGAATTCCAGTAACTGAACACAGAGAAAACTACCCCAGGGCAGTAATTTTCAATTTAAAAATTATTGAGGACCGCCAAAGATCTATTGTTTACATGAGCTATATTTACTGATAATCATGTATTCAAAGTTAAAATATCTTAGTATTATTACAAAAATAGCTTTGATTTTGTGGACATCTTGAAAAAGCCTTGGAAATTCCAAGGGTTCTCTGGACCCTACTTTAAGAATGGTGCCCTAGGGAACGAAAATAATCTGAGGTTATAATTGTAACTGCTGATACCATCAGTCAGTTTTGTGGCATCATAGAGAAAAGGAAAGGTATGTAAGGACTAGAGAGGGGCAAATGTCATGTTTTTCAAAAGGGAAAGATGCTGCTGACCACTGCTTGAGGCTGATCACAGGTAAAATTTTAGCATAGGTTTTTAATCATATTTAAATTGCTAAAAACTGAGGGGAAATGTTGATTACTATGAGACAACATATTCAAGAGCAATCTCATTTTTTCTTCTTTTTTTTTGAACAGGCTTTGGAGGCTTTAGATATTATATTTGAATTATCTTATGTCATAGTAGGTTGTGTGGTCTGTCCTTAATTCTTGAAGAGGATCATGACATCAGAGAGATGATGACATGACTTGCAATTGACTTTGATTTGAGTGAGGGAGGATTGTGCAAAGTCGCCAGTATCATTTTCTCCTCCAGAGCCATCTGGATCCAGTGGCCAGATATGGATCCAGAATACCATAAATGGCCCAGGTTTCAGTGGGAGACATTGGCCCTTTTAAGCTAAAGGCTTTCCAGGTTCTCATTTTGAGTGAGACAGTGACCATTCAGCAAACAGGTCTCTTTAAGAAGTCAAAGGATGGCCCCTTTAATCCAAAAAAAAAAAAAAAATCAAAATGGGAGGGGAAGACTGGTTACTGGCCAAAAGGAAAACAATTACTATTTATATTCCCTCTGAATGGCTAAAGAACCAGATCCAAAAAAAGTACTAATTAATATGTTGATGTCAACTTGGAAAGAAATCTACTAATGGACCTGCCTCCCTCATGTCTCTCCTCATGCCAATTCATCTTCCATTCAACCAATAAAGTAATCTTCTTAAAAGTGCAGGTCCACCGATGTCACCCTGAATCCCTTAATAAACTCCAGTGGCTCCTTAGTGCCTCCAGGAGCAAGTGTGAATTCCCCTATTTGACATTCAAAGTCCTTCATAACCTAGCTTCTTGCTACTGTATCAGTCTGACACTTTACTCCCTACTACATATTTTGATCTAGTGACACTGGCCTCCTGGCTGTTCCAACAAACAACATATTTCATCTCTTCACCTTCAGGCATTTTCTCTGTCTGTCCTTCTGCCTGGAATGCTCTCCCTCCTCATCTCTGCCTACGGCCTTCCCTGGTTTCTTCTAAGTACTAGCTAAAATCTCATTTTCTATAGGATGGCTTTTCCCAACTCCTTTTAATTCTAATGCCTTCCCTCTCTGAATTATTTCCTTTTTATCCTGTATATAGCTTATTTGTACATATTTGTTTGCTGTCCCCTCAATAGATTATGACCTCTTTGAGGACAGGCTCTTTCTTTATTCAAGTATTTAGCACAGTGCTTGGCATAGCACTTAACCAATATTTATTAACTGAATGACTATCAAAGCTCCACAAGCAAGCTAAAGGGGCTCTGTCCTATTCTATTTCAATATTTTTATTAATAACTTGAATAAAAACATATGTGAGCATTTTTATCAAATCTATAGATGTCATAAAATTCAAAATAGCTAAATGACCTAGGGATGGAAGATATAAGAAGACTGGAATGGGAGTGAGATTATGGGAGGCTAGGTTATAAAAGGTTTTAAATGCCGAAGAAAGGATTTTATGTTTGATCCTGGAGGCATCAGGAAACCAGTGGAGTTTATTTAATAGGAGAGTGACATAGTTGAACCTGTACTTTAGAAAAATCACTTTGGCAATTAAATGGAGCATGGATTGGAGTGAGGAGAGACTTGTGGCAGGCAGACCCACTAGCAGGCTGTTACAACAGTCCAGGAGTAAGGAAATGACTGAGTGTACCAGAGTGATGCCAATTTTAGAGAGAAGGGGGAATATTTGAGAGATGGTGGAAAGGTAAGATCAGTAGGTATTAGCAACAGACCAGACATGGTAATAGATTTATTCTAAACAGGACCAATGGATAGAAGTTACAAGAAGAGAAATTTTAATTTATATTGATGAAATTTATATTGATGAAAGGAATTAGAGCATCTGATATCTGATCAGAGGGTGCTTTCTCCAAAAGTGCCAATCAGACACGTATGGACAAAAGGTCATGCAAGAGAAACTATTGCAAATCTGTATGCTTATAGTGTCCAATGAGTATTCTAAGCACCACACCTTTGGAGGCCAGCTTCCTAGAATTCTTTCTCATCCCACTGACTTCCTCTGGTTTCTAGACCTTTATTTCCTTTGTTTAAGGAAGGCCTTTTCTACAGCACTCCTTGGAAAAGGCTGGTGGTGCTAAATGCCTCCTCCTTGCCCCAGAGAGTGAGACCCCTAATTAAAGTGGGATCTTGTACATTCATCACCTCCTATCATCGACTCGTTGGCATAACTGGGCCAAGTAGGACCTTGATATTTTGCATCAGAGGAGATGAGGTTAAAAAAATATATTCATGCTTAAGGTAACTCAAAGGGTCTATAATTCTGTGACATAACAATTCTACTGGGGAAATGAATTCTAAATTCCAGATAATTTCTTTGCAAATGAAATTTTGGAAAACAGAACATTTCCCAGTTTAGGCCAGGCTTCATATCTTCAGAGACTTTACAATCTATGTGGAAATTGTAGAATCTAAGAAATGGAAGGTTCCTTAGATTCCCTTCTAGTATAACCCAACAATACTTTTCAGCTTCCTAACTTAATAACAAACTTATTGAAGTGGTTTGGTTAAGGTTACACAATCCGTACAGAGACAAGATTAGATAGATGTCAGGTTTCCTGGCTAGAGCTGTAACTAAGAACAGCCATACCAGGGGTTGGGAACCTGCAGCCTCAAGGCCATTTGTGGCCTTCTAGGTCCTCAAGTGCTGTCATTTGACTGAATCCAAACTATAGAACAAATCTCATTAATAAAACTTGAACTCAGTCAAATGGCTACACTTGAGGACCTAGAGGGCCACAGGCAGCCTTGAGGCTGCAGGTTCATCACCCCTGGTCTATAGTTAGAATAAATTCTATGCCAGTGTAAGCAACATGTGAGACCAAACTTGAAGCAAAGGCAGGAAAAAGATACCACCTTGTCAGGAAAACAGCATGCAAAACCAGTGCAATTCTGCTGCTAGGATATAGTTATGAGGGGAGAGAAGAAACTCAATCTAGATCTTCACCTGATAGCTTCTGAGTTTTGGCTAATTATTCTTATGAGGCAGCTAAGTGGTACACTAGATAGAAAAATAGGACTGAAGTCAGAAAGACCTGAATTTAAATCTGATCCCAGACAATTACCAGCTGTGTAACCCTGGACAAGTCATTTGACCTCTGCCTGCTGCAGTTTTCTCAATTATAAAATGGAGTTAACAGTAGCACCTATCTCTCTGGGCTACTGTGAAGATTAAAATATATAATATTTATAAAAGTACTTCGCAAAAGTGCCTGGTGCACAGTAGGCACTATATAAATGCTAGCTATCATCATCATCCTTATTATTTTTAACAGGCATCAATCCCTTTCCATTTATGCTGCTCAAGTCCTGTAAGTGCTATTAGCACCCTCTAAACTTGGTACCCTGGGGTACCGAACCCTCGCTTTCCAGCTTCCTGATACCTGAGCTTATTCCTTTATCCACTACAAAATGTGTGCACATTAAAAGGAAAATAAGAAAACAAAATACAAGACAATCATTGCCAAGTGGTACAAGGAATCTCTATCACCCATCCCCCAGAGAGAATATTGCCAACGTTCTCTTCTCCCTTCAAGCTTGCCCCCCATCTCTCTTAAATTCTTATCCATATCTCACTGAAAAAAATCAAGGCTACCTTTGTTTAACTGCCTCCTTTTCCCTATCCCTCACCTCAGAGCTTCTAAGTGTACATATTTAGCTACTCTTTCCTCCTTAGCTCTGATGATGAGGTGATCTGTCTGCTTATCAATGGTTAGGTATGCACTCAAACCTTATCTCCCTCCTAAATTCTAGTAGCACATTTCCCAAAGGTTGGATGAATAGTTCCACTAAGATGTGCCATCAGCATTTCAAACTCAACAGGTCTAAAATAGGACTCAATATCTTTCCACCTACACTGACTCTTTCTAAACTTCCTTATTTCTGTTGCCAGTACTACAATTTTCTCTGTCCCTCTGCTGCTAGCTTCAGAGTCATCCTTCACTTTCCTATAGTTCTCATTTTCCAAATTCAAAAATTCCTAATTATCTAGATTTTACCTCTATAATGTCCTTTTTATCTATTTTGTCTCATTATAAGAACTACCTTATCGCATTTCATCATTTCCTCTTCTTCAACTCACACATATGCAGCTAAGTCACACAGTAAATAGCTGTTGGACTTGAAGGTAGAAAGTCCTGAGTTCAAAACTAGCCTCAGACTCTTACAATCTCTGTGACTCTGGGCAAATCATTTAACCTCTATCTCAGTTTCTTTATCTGTAAAATGAGAACAACAGCACACACTTCTCAGGATTGCTGTGAGAATGAATGAGTTAATAACTGAGTGAAATCAGGTTAAGTGAAGACCCCTCATTCCCCCAAACTCTCACCCTTCCTGCCAAAGCTAAAATAACTAAGTATGCCCCTTAGGCAAATAAAATGTTCCAGGATGGAGAAGAACCACCAAAGTGCCGGTCACATGACCTGGTGTACCTTTCCCCTTCACCATCCCTTATGTCATTCTTCCCTTAATTTCCTTATTTGGTCACAAAAACCCTCATTGGTGAGTGACGATCCTTTCCATGTTCTTTGTGTCTGGGGTAGATTCCCGCCCTTAGACTGTACACCTGGATTCCCAGTCAATGGGAAGAGAGGCTAGTGGGCTTCCACATTAGGGACTATATAACGCTGTACTCCGCACTGTTCAGGGGCACTCCCTGGCTGACACCACCCCTGGTCTCGAGGGAAATGCCCTCTTGTCATGAGATTGTAACAAATTCCTTTCTGCCTTCTACCTTGAGAAGCCTCTGAGTTTAATTTGAGTAAGGGTGGCTGTATCCATAACTGTAAAGCGCCTTGCAAACCATAAAACGTGACATAAATTCCAGTTACTCGCAGCATTATTTCAGGCCTAAAATACCTCTTCCTACATTATTGCAATACTCCCCACAACTGGTTTTCCTGCTGTATAGTCTTTGCCTTTAAACCATCCTCAACACTACCACCAAAAGAATCTTCCTAAAGCACAAGTCTATGTCCCTTTCCCCCCCAAAACTTTCAATAGCTCCCCTGTCGCTTCTAGGATAAAACGCCACTCCTCAGGCTGGTGTTTATGGCCTTCTACAATCCATCTCCAGCCTCCCTTTCCATACTTATTTAATATCACTCATTACACCTTGCCAATTAGAATACTAACTGTGACTCAAAAGTTCTATCTCCCACCTCATGCCTTTTCCAAGTCTTCTACCATGCTTGAAATTCACGGTCTCATCTGTCCTTAGAATCTATCTCCCTGCAAAGAAATCCAAGTGTCCCCTTTCTTGGGAGCCTCCTTGGGCCTCCTAATGTCTAACATTCTTTTCTCAAATTATCTGTATTAAGTTATCTGCACATCTGTTGTACACTACCTCCGTTCTTCTCCACACCCCTCCATCTTAGGATGGAGCTACCTTCACCAAAAGGTCTCTGTATTTTTCTCTTTTGTATGCAATCAGTACTTTAGCACAAAGCACGTGCATAATAAATATTTATGGTACAATAGAAAGAACTGGCTTCAGAATACATAAAGGTATCGGTTCAAATCTCTGTTGTTGAGTTTTCTACCACAGTAACAAGTCATTTAACCTCTCTGGGGGCTGATCTAAACCTCACAGATTACTTAATATTTTCAGTCTTTTGTCCAATAAATGTGAAATGATAAAATATTGTCTATAGGAATCAAGAAAAGAAAAAAACGATTGTAGCTTGAGAAAGAAGGGGAAACACTTTTTTTTTTGAGAGGTGGCATCAGCTCATTCAAGTATGAGTAGGGGTTTCATTAGAGACAGAGAAGAAGAGGTAGGGATTTCCAAGTGGGAAAGATTATCAAAAACCAAGCCACCGAGGTAGCTATTGTGGTTACAATGAGTAGTCTAGTTTGATTGGAGCAAGGCAACAGTGGGAAATAAGATTTTATTCATATATACTAGAAGAATGATTTCTTCAGAGCTTATTTGAATTCATGCTATAAAGCACAGTCTTTGGGGTCCATGCCACCTGATAACAATGTCTTTTTGGTTAATACCAAGACCACACAAATTATTCTCAAAACTTAAGGCAGAAATAGCACTCTACCAGACTCCTTTTGTGAGCCAAATATAATCTCAATTCTTAAAGCAGGGAAGGATAACGCAAAAGATAAGTACAGATCAATATTATTTATAAATAGATTCAAAATACTGAAAAAAAATGTCGAATGGATTATGAAATCATTCTTCATGACCAAGTTGCATTTAGATATGTGGCACAAGGTCTGTACAACATTATGAAAACAATCAACACAATGATATTAAAAACAAAAACATCAACAAAAACTCAAGTCCTCCTGACTGCCGGGCCAGTGCTCTATCTCCTGTGCCAACTAACAGTTCCTGGGACATTATTTTAATATCATAAAAAGTGGCTAAAACCAAAAGAAACTATCAGCTGCAACAGGATTGCACTAGAAGTTTTGCCAATAAATAAAGGCAAAAAGCAAAGATGCCCACTTTCCTCACACTTATTTAATAGCAATAAAAGCAACAGAAATAAGAGAAAGAAATTAAAACAGAGAGGATATAAAACTATCCCTATCTGCTGATGACGTGAAGGTTTATTTAAAAAATTCCATGGAATCAGCAAAAATGTTAACTGAGAAATTAAAGTTTCAGGCTACAAAATAAGCCCCCCCAAAATCACAAGCATTTATGTATGATTATAAGAGTAATGTAAAAGGTAAAAATAGAAAAAGAAATATAATTAGAATTAATCACAAAACATAAATATTTGGAGGTCAACTGATCAAAGCATATTGATGAACTGCATTGATTCAGTTACAGGCTTCCTTAAAGAAACAAATAACTTAAATAGCTGGACGAGTATTTATGACTATGGCTAAGACATCCCAATATAATGAAAAGGACATTTGTAACTAATTTTTAGGTTTAATGTTATACCAATCCAAGTATCAAAGGTATACTTTACAGAACTCAATAAAATAATAACAATTAATTTGGAAAAACAAAAGATCTAGGATGCCCTTGAAAATAATGAAAAAAGCTAGAGGTGAAAGGGGAATAGTATTTCCAGACCTCAAACTACATTATAAAACAGCAGTCATCAAAACCATTTGGTAGAGTTTAAAAATAGAAAAGTAGATCAATTGAATAGACTAGACACAAAAGAATCATAAAAAATGGAACTAAAAATTCAGTAAGCTCCAATACATAAATTACCTAAAAACGAATTCCCTATTTGATGAGAACTGCTAGAAAAACTAGAAAACAGTTAGGTATAAATTAGATTTAGGTCAATATCTTATATCATACACACAATGAAGAGATCCCTTACAGAGGCAGGAAATCCATATATTTTCAAATGTGGAGGATATATTGATTAGTTTGGCTGATTTTTTCCCTTACTCTCCTTTCTTTAAAAAAAAAGGCTGTTATAGGACATGGCTCTCTAGAAAGGATTTGGGGAGGATTTTGGGGAAATTTGGGTGACAAAAACAAAAAGTATTGATAAAAATTTATTTTAAAACACTACCTTTTAGGAACCATAGTAATCAATATCCTGGAGATTGCCCCAAACATAAATAAATAAGGTCAATTCTGATCTACTTGGAATATTTATAATAAAACTCCCTTATAATTATATTATATATATGTATATATATATATATATATATATATATATATATATATATATAAATTATAATATAATTTATACCAATTGCTTTATAGGTTTGTTTGTGTTTTTTTGTTTTTTTTTTTACAGGTCCAATCTCAGGAAGGTTACAGAATACAATCACTATGTCCTTTCCAGAGTCAGAATGAATGAATGATCAATTATACAAACTCCCCTATCAACCTGATAAGATTATAATGTGTGAACCTTTGTATAGAGACATCTAAAGAACATTTGACATGGAGGTGGAATATGCTTGGTGAGAGGCCATGCAGAATTGCTCTGCTTGGGAACTGACACTGCTGAAAACAGGAATATAGCCTTGATCTCCAAGTCTCTCTGCTTTACCTTTTCTGTTGCCTTGTTCCAGAGCAGCAAAGGCAGAAGTGATTTCTCCCTTTCTGCCAACAAAATTATTGGTAACACAGGAGAAGAACATGGCAGGTATATAAATATGTTTACACAAGATCTGAGGTGGAAGTTCAAAGGCACTGTTCCTAAAATCCAACCTCCTTAAAAGAGGAAAGAGATGTTTAATTATGTAGGCAGGGTAACCTCAGAATCTAAGCTCCTGGCCAGAGATATTTCCTGGGCAGTTTCAGCTCTAGGTTCTACCTTAGGGGTAATCCCAAAGTTCAAGAGCTCTAGAGTTGGAGCATTTAGGAATTTACTTCTTAAAGAAAGAGTGACTCAATACTGTGCTTTCTGGGAAGGTAAGAGGGTTAACTTATAAATGATGAACTGAAGCCATGCCATAGGGTGGGTGAGAGGGGTTGGCAAATTAGGTGGTAGTGGTGGTGGGGTGTGAGTTGGACTTGGTTAACTCTAATGTCATGAGTTGCTTAGACAAGATAGGTACAAGATGAATAGGAAGTTATTCAGAAATCTTTCAAGTGTCTATTTTCCAGGTGGAATCTAACAGTCTTTTCTTACGCTGAAGTCTGTATTTTCTCATGTAAATTCTGCGCATCTTATTTTCTATAGAAAGTGAAATGAAGGTTCCAACACCCATGCGGTGTACTGTATGCCACTATCAAAGTGGAGGATCCTTCTATCTGTATTTGTTGTTATTGTCCCTTCAGTAATCACTTTAAAAAGGAATGAAAAAGGGACAAAAAGAGGGTAAGCTACAAATAGAATCAGTAACCATTTTGTTACTGCAGTTGCTCAATATTTCAAAGATTGGTGAAGGTTTAGAGGCATTGTTAATGTTATAAAGAGAAATGTCAATTCACTTACATGGACTCCATAAAAATGAATCCAAAATAAAGTTAACTGATACCCATCAAGCATCAGCCAGCTTCCTAAAATGAATACCTAAGTGAAACCCACATGCAATACCATCCAGCCACAGATATAGACAAATTCTTGGCCCCTTTACTATTTCTTATTAATAGGACTATAATCAATAATTCTGTCTGGCTTCTATTCCTCTGGATCAGAACCCTTTCGGTGTGGCACAAATAAATCAATGGAAACAAACACAAAATTTGGCTGAAAGTTTAAATCCTATCCCTTAAACTCTATGAAGCACAGAGTCTTCTTAAAGTCTCTATGTTATTTAAACTCAATATTTAAGTAATTTAGATTAGATTGTCAGTCCTTGAGAGTAGAAACTACTTTTTTCTCTTTGTTTGTATCTGGGAGTGTTTAACACAGTATCTTGTACTTAGTAGTCTCTTAATAAATACTTGTTGACTAGACTTGTTAACTATGCTAGAAACCCTGCACAGATGTGTACATTTAAAAATCAATGGTAATTTTATTATTACAGCTGGTGGAAATATCAGTAGTCCTGCAGTTGAACCCACATTTGATACTCTAGTCTATAGTAGCCATTTTTCACTAAATGTGAAATACAGTAAACTTGAGTACAATTATGTAACATACTTGTTCTAAACTAATTCAACTTTTTCTTAAATTCTACTCACAGATTATTTCTGAGACTGCAATATGAGACTATATACTGGAATCTAATGATGACTTAGTACATATATCTCTCCATAGAATGCTGTAAAATTAACTGTAGAGAAATTTTTTGCCTCCTATATTTAAGCTCAGGAACTCCAGGGGTCAAATTCAGTTAATATCGCGGAGTTAGGGGAAGTATTTTCCAAGTACTTCACAAAAATTGAAAATTTCAATTGAAATGTGTTGTGAAGACATTACATTACAGAGCAGAATCACTATTAAAAAAAGGATAATTACTTCTGTCTTTTAGATGACTTCACCCATGATCTTCCAGTATATTTAAGAGAGATCTGACAAATATGGATAAATTGTGGTAATATTCACATGTAAAATTCAAAAAACAACTGATACGGAATCTACTGAATTCTCCCTCTCGTAATACCTAAATTAAAACCATATATGAAATGGTATAGCGCTACTACTTGGTCATGTACTGTGGATTTACTCAAGGGATTGGACATACAATTTTCCATTTTTTTCAAAGATGCAAAACCAGCTGCTAGATGTATACAACACACTTTAATAGCTTCTGGATAAAGCCATAAATAATTAGAAAATTCATTGAATCAGATGGACAATCTGCCTTACATCTTATTTTACAAATTCTATACAAATATCCATTAGACAGTTTTGTGCTCCATTTGAAAGCATCAACTTCAATGGTGTAAACAAACTAAGCTGTTCTCAATATTTATGCCTCCCAGCAAGGACTATGTAGCACTGCTTGCTTTCAGAAGTGGTAAAGATCTCTCAAAATCTTATTCAAGCAGATATTCATTATGTCACAAGGGTTCACACTCTAACTGCTGTGGGCTTACATTTCTCTTCTCACTGAAAATAAAGTTCGATCCAAAACACAAAGAGCATTTTTTAGAAACTCAAATGTCATTAGGAGGAGTCGTAATAAAAAGAATGAAGGAAATAAAACAATCTGCTTGGGTTTTTTTAATATTTCATTCAAGAGAGGTAGTGTGGTATTTACGTTTGGGGAAAGGGAGAAGGAAACATGCATTTACTAAGTACCTGCTACCTGTCAAGCACCTTACTAAGCATTTTATAAGGGTTATCTCCTTTGATCCTCACACTAACACTGCAGCTTTATTATGATTCCTATTTTGCAGCTCAAGAAATTGAGGCAGTTAAATGACTTGCCCAGGGTCATACAACTTGTAAGTGTCTGAAGGTGGGTTTTAATTCACACCTTCCTTATTCTAGGTCCAGAACTCTATCTACTATATCACCTAGCTACCTAGATAGAGAGAAAACCAGCCTCAAGAAAGGGTGCCTTGGGTTCAAGTATTACCTCTGATGGGTACTGATTGTGTAATCCTGAAAAAGTCACTTATAATCTCAGTGCTCTAGGCAATTCTCTAAGATTATGGTTTGCAAAGAAGATGTTGGACTAACCTTGGTTGGGAGAGTTTCTTTACCAACAAGTTCAGGACACTAAAGAAACCCCAAACCCTATTCCACTCCCCTATTTAGTCCTAGCAGAATTAAATTAGGGTGAAGTGAGTGCTCTTTGCATAACTTTAGCCTTTCCTGGTGTAAGAATGTTGCGGGAAGGGATGAGGATCATAGGCTGTACTGGCCAAAAACCCCCCCAAAAAACCAGAAATAAGCAAACAAATGGTAACAGGGTAAGTAGAAAGATAAAGGAAAGGTCAGAGTTGGCATAAAAATCTATCCCTACCTAGATCATGCTGCAGTTCAGTCAGTCAGTCAGCAAACATTTCATTTTGGTCTCAACTATGTGCCAGATATTGTATTAAGCACTGGTGATACTAAGAGGCAAAAGATAGTCCTTGCTCTCAAAGGAGCTCACATCTAATGGGGGAGAGAACACACAAACAAACTACACTTGTTTCTCTGGAATTAAATACTAAAACAGTTTAACTCAATTCATTTGAATTTTTTTTTATTCCTACTTTTTCTACTGGCACAATCCTAGTATATTAAGGGGGATCAAGAAATATTGCCTAAGGAAGATGAGATTTGGGGGCCAACTAGGTGACACAATGGATAAAGCACCAGCCTTGGAGTCAGGAGGACCTGAGCTTAAATTAGGCTTCACACACTTAACACTTAGCTGTATGAACCTGGGCAAGTCACTTAATCCTGATTGCCTCACAAGAAAAGATGGAACTTTTCCTGGAAGTGAAAGGAAGTCCGAGAAACCTGGAGGCAGAGATGAGGAAGGAGAGAATTCCAGGCAGGAAAAACTGCCAGTGAAAATGCATGACGTCAGGAGATGTAGCATCTTATTCTTAGAACAGCCCAAATGGGCATCAACTTCACTGGATCACAGAATAGGTGGAGGTGGACAAGGCATAAGAAGGCTAGAGATGTGAGTAGGTTATGGAAGGCCTTGAACAATGAGTAGAGGATTTTACATTTGATCCTGGAGGTGACAGATGAGCATTGTGGTTCACTGAGTAAGGCTCTGACCCGGTCAGATTTTCAGTTTAGGATGTACACTCTGACAGCTGAATGAAAGGTGGATTGCAATGGGGGAGCTCGGTAACTGAAAGGTTTAGCCAAGGTCCCAGTGATTACATGATTAAAACATAAAACAAATTTGTCATCTACATGAACTGATAAAGAGTGAAGTAAGCTACGCCAAGAAAATAATATACACAATGACCACAATGACATAAATGGAAAGAACCACAAGTACACACACACACACACACACACACACACACACACACACACACTCCATTGTATAGTAATACTTGCTAATGGACAGTCAACAAGAATTTAATAAGTGATTTTTGTTCATGCCCAACATTTTGTGACCCATTTGAGGTTTCCTTGGCAGAGATACTAGAGTGGTTTACCGTTTCCTTTACCATTTTACAGGTAGGGAACTGAGAGAAACAGGGTTAAGTGACTTGCCCAGGGTCACAAAGCTAATAAGGGTCTGAAGCCATATTTGAACTCAGGTCTTCCAGACTCCAAGCCTGGCACTCTATTCACTGTGCCACCTAGCTGCCATTATTTAGTTAGTGGTCAGTCAGTAAGCATTTAATAAGTGCTTATCATATGCCAAGTGCTCCCTGTGGAGATACAAAGAAAGAAAAACAAACACACACACACACACAGAGTTCTTGCTCTCAAGGAGTATATATCATGGAAGAAGTCACATGTTTACATATGATTTACATATAAGTTATTTACAGGGTGAATGAAAGACAGTCTGAAAAAGGAGGTATTAGCATGGCAGAAGGGATGGGAGGGGAGCAGCAGTACCAGATAAGGTGTCTTACTGAAGGGCTTTTTGTGGGAAACTTGGTAAATTAAGAAGTGCAAGTGAAGGGAAAGAGCCCCTCAATGCAAAGACTTCTTATACAGAAATGAGAAAGGAATTTTCTTACACTGAAGCTTGGATCATGCCTTCCTATATGACACCGCAGTAGCCATGTTTCTAGAAGGGAATGCCCAGTAGTAAACTACGCTAGGAGCTGAGCACTCTCTGTAAGTGAGGACATGTATAGACTAGAGGAGACCAGGGCTGGAGACTGATAATAACTAACCAGATAAAGAAGATTTTTCTGAAGACAACCAGCAGTCCTTCTTGACAGAAGCAAAACAAATCCCATAAGATCATGAATATTAAAAGACGCTGTCAAGGAATGAAGGAAACAAGTATTTATTAAGCACCTTATATGCGCTGGGCACTGTGCTAAGCAATTTGCAAATATTATTTTATCTGTTGCTCACCATAATCCTGGGAGGTGGATAGCATTATCTCCATTTTGCAATTGAGGAAACTTAGGGAGGTAGTTAAGTGACTTACTTGTCCAGGATCCCACCACTAGTAAGTGTCTGAGACTGAATTTGAACTCAAGTCCACCTAACTCCAGGCCCAGCACTGTACTCACTGTGCTACCAGCTTTCTCCAATATAAGTGATTTTTTTTCCTCCTTCCCAATAAGCAGAAGTGATAGGCCAGAAATCTAGCATGCCTGTAATGTTCTCATGCAGATTCATTCAAAGTTACTTTTAAAATGGTTTAAGTGGAGGAAAACTTATAAAGGACAAATTACTCGCTATTCTTTGTGAGGCAATCTGCAACATCAAAAAAAAAACCACACCACAAAAGGATATAATTTAAAAACCTAGACAGAGAAATAACCAAGGTTTCTTTCAAATTTCACTACAAAATTCAGAAACACAGTGATGAGAACCTGTTCCTAAACAACTAACACCTAAGAACATGGTAAATATCAAAACAAAACATTTCTACAACATCCCAATCCCGACATGGTGATGAAAAGCAGTCTTCATCTGATTCAATCAGACCATATTCAAAGCAGGTGGTTCTGAACATTATTTTAACAAAATGTGCCAGCTTCTCCACCATACAACAGTAATATCACGATATTTTTTAAAATAAGACATGAAGTATCAGAAAGAAATGTTTTACAAATTTAAAATGGAGTAAAGCTCAATTCATCCATTCTCAACTGAAAAGTACCTAGTTCCTTGATCGCTAGCATGAGGTGCTTTCGTTATAAGAACAGCAAGGAAACAGCTGGAGATACAAATGTTTACTTCTAGAAGAATTAGTACAAAGTTCTTCAAATCACTGCCATTCAACATGAGACTTCTATCATCATTCTGTCCATCTTTGGGGAAACAGGATTAATTCCTGCGAGATAGACTCAAGTATAGATTTTTTCCCTATGATTCAAGATTTAAATGCTTCCTTTAACTCACTTAAAACAGGATTAATTCCTGCGAGATAGACTCAAGTATAGATTTTTTCCCTATGATTCAAGATTTAAATGCTTCCTTTAACTCACTTAAAAGTAATGTATCCAAAGTTTGGATGACAAAGAAGAAAGTTCAAAATGCTAAAATAAATCAAACAAAAAGGAATAACTTTTAATAATTTGCTACCCAGTTATGCCACATTAGTAATCTCATTAAATATTGGCAGCAATGCCTCTATCTATCACTACTATCAGAGAAGGAGTACCAGGTTTCTCACAAGGGAAAGGCTAAAGCAAAATAATTTGCATATTTTTATGTGCAGTATATTTTTTTATAGAAGTCACAGGTTTTTAAAAAAGTTTTTCAATGCTGAACCAATTTTTCATAGGTTTTTGTTTTTTTATATGTGTTAGAATAAAACTGGATCTAAGATCACAACCAAAGAAAGTCATTAAAAATAGGGCAGAAAAGAGTTCATTGAAATGCACTGAGTCTCAAAATATTAATGAAAATATAGGGAGGAGACCTGAAAAAAGGATGACAACCTTTTAAAAGATTTTTTTATGTTCAACTCCAATCGGTTTGTTTGTGGAGAAAAAAAAGTTTAGACTATTAGTCTGCAGCATTGAATAAGTGTTCCTTCTGAAAAAAGTTAGATGCAAGTAGCAACAATGTATCATTGCCTAAGCGGTCAGTTCTAGTCGTTTTCAAGCTTTAGTTACCATTGATGGTAAGTTTCAGATATTGTCAAAATTTAATTTCTGAAACCATTAGGTTAAGAAAAATAAGACTACTCAGAGTGAATCGAAAGTATACTCCAGGACAAATATTTAAACATGGGAGCAAGGGATACTCACACAACAATCCACACACACACCTGTTATTGCAAAATTCAACATGCACACAATTGAAAGGGCATTTGTGTTCACAAATCAGGTAATTATATTTGTAACTACCCATCTGCAAGTGCAATTATTCAGTCTGTTGCATAGAAAAACAGATTTCTGCAGGTGTTCCCTTACCAGCTTTCCTTCAAAATCTACTTGGCCTTTATGTCTTAGAATCAAGGCACATCCTAGTTCTCTAAATGAATGCCACTCTCACTGAGGCAAAGACCAAGAGCTAAGTGTTTGCATTCTGGGTTCACAGAGAAATGATTATGTAATCTGATCAAGCTTTCTCTCCTTATCACAACTGGTATTTTAATGTTCCTCATTTAAATACTACAATTAAAGGGTGTCCAATAGGTTTCACAACTACTGTAGATCTATAACCTGTTTCCTCTGAAACCCTTGGGTCTCCCACCATATTCATTTTAGGCAAGTGCATAAATAAAATTCTAGTACACTGTGAGGACCAAACTGACAGTGAGAGAAAAAGGAGCAGGATTCTTGGCCTTTCTCCCTTAGAATTCCAAGCTTGTTTCAAGTCCTAAGTAATCATCTACACATTTGTCTGCTTACATACTGTATTCTCTAAGTAAATGGTAAGTCACCTTTGAGGGCTGCGACTATTTGTTCTTGTTTTTTTGTTTTTTCGTATATCGATGTATATCAAGTACCTAACACTACTCCTTGCACATAAATCCTCACTGAATTGAATCTGAATAAAAAAGTGGAGATGCATAATATTGAGAGGTGTATTTGTTCAAAACGTAGCTGTCCTGAACTTGAGAGACAAAGACAATTTCCAGGATCTCTAGATTCATTGGTATCAAACTTATAAGCTGAAAATGTGCACATACAGCTTATCTGTGCAGTCATACTATACTGAATATGGTTTAGTCTTTTTTTACTAGTAATATTACTTGTGCTACTGAGTGCTACTTTCAAGTTTATGGGAATAAAATGTGGAAAAATAATACCACATAATTTTAAGTTAGAAAGAGATCCAACCTTCATCCCTCCTTCATTTTACAAATGAGACCACTGAGATGCAGTCCCTTGTCTCCACATTCTATACTCTTATACCTAACAAGGCCTTCAAAAGGATAAAAGGGGAGGGAGGGAAGAGATGAAAGGAAAAAGGAGAATAAGCAGTACCACACTGGGGTGAAATAGAGAGTGGGGAACTTGGAAGTCTCAGATTACATCAAGAAGCTGCCCATTACCACAATCAACATAAATGTTAAAAAAAAAACTTGACATATAAGTTTTTGTAGTCTATTCATGTAAGTATTTCTATAGTACTAGGATTTAATTTTACTTTTTAAACTTACATCACTATCCTGAATACCAATGCAAAGTAAAGGAAAAAGTGATCTGCCTTTGAAAAACAGGATATAACCGACCAACATTAACTCAAAGGGTCTTTTTCTCCTTAGTTTTCTCATTTGTTATTGCAAAAAGCTCACTGGGAAGAGGCAGTAATTAAAAATATAAATTACCATTTTGTGAAAGACATGAAAAATGTCAAATAGTAAATTAAATGACATGGGGTATCTATTTCAGCATCTAAACATCTCCCTGGGAAATTCTTAGACATAAAAACTGGAGAAACAATTACAATTCTATGTGTACATATTTTTTAAAAAATCTTTTTGTCTTTATACACAGCATGTTCCAGTAATTCATATTAGGAACACTCCACCCAATTCTTTGCCTTTTGATGCTAGGCTTCTGTTCTTTTGATCTTTTGTTAAACTATTCCATTCCAATTTTATTTCCCCAGGACACTGCTACTGTACCTTTCCCAGCTAAATGAAACATAAACAGAGAAAAGAGTCCACATAAAGCACAACATTTAAAATCGCTAAAAAGCAAACCCAAAAAAAACTTTTGGATAAAGTTTGTTTTTGGCAAAAAGCTAATTATTTGCTCTCATTTCAAGCCCTCCTAATAATTAAATATTAAACTCACATCTTAAGCAGATTTTTTTCTTCAGACTATCAACAGCTGCATTTTGTACTACCCTGGCCAGTACATGACCAGTTAATTTGAAATATTTATGTTTCTTAGAAACAGAGAGATTAATTAGGAATGTATAACTAGAAAAAAAGTGGAAAGCAAAATGGCCTGAAACAATATAAGCCCTCTTCCAAGTGGCAGATAAATTAGCTACAAGTTGTGTATCTCCATTGCATATACAAAAAGATATTGCAGATGAAAACGGTGGAATCAGATGAAAGGTGATTTAAATGCAAACTGGGGGAAAAATGAGTGAGAATAAAAGGGCCTTCTTAGCTAAACATAGAGTCTTTTGAGATTAGTATTATGATTTAAGTCTACTTCAAAATGGTCTCAGGCTTATTAAAATTACATTAAAACTAGCCCTGATGCATTTGCATTTAAAGGGTTGTCTAACACTACTTAGTAGGCACTGAATTCACTCTCTATTGATTTACAGTATTAAGGCACTACAATCGCGGGAATTTTCCAGGATAAAGGACATTAATACTCTGCACAAAAGGGTTTAAGGATACAAGTCGGCCGGAACATGAAAATGAGAACTTACATTTATTTGCAGAACAGAACATATTCATAAGCAACAGGAAAACAACACAGTATACGATACAAAGAAAAATATTATTCTATCATACGCAATTCTTCGTGGGCCATGCCACTAGGAATAAATCCAGTTGGGCACATTATACCATTGTATGATGCATAACCTGAGAGAAGACAGATAAGAAATGCCTTTTTTTATTTCAAATTGTCTTAAAGTTAGTAACTTTCATCCCTTTCCATCTATGGTCCTGAGAAAAGGATACTTTGTATTTCTATAGTTACATGATGATGAAACAGAGGCTGGGGAAAAAGAGCCTTTGGCAAAGATCAATTTGCAAAAAACAGCAACAGACCAAAGAAAGAAAAGAAAGGAGTGCCCCCTGGGGAAAAAATTGTGGGAATAAATACATTCTTGGAGCTGACTCTTTAATCAGCAAGGAATCAACATAAGAGTTAGGTCTGATAGTTTGATTGTTTAAACTGTCAAACAAGCAATCAATTCAGTCAAACAACCTGTTTGATTAAGTCTTTTGACTATGTAGTCCAGAGTTATTTGGCTTCTTATGTACACAGCCTAAGTGACTTGTCAAAATCACAGTTCTTTTAAAGATTGGAACAAAAGTCCCCATCATGCTTGCACAGGAGTCCACGTGAGAAAGAGGGAAAGAATAGATAAAATAAGAATGTAACTGAGGTAAAGAAATTCCTAAATGTTAATCAAGTTACGGATCAAACTCGGTTCCTTACTGGAATAGTTCATTTAATTCTAAGCTTTCTCAGGAAGAAGTAAATACAAACATCATTGTTATTATTGAAGTATTTTGAAGTTATTAAAGTATGACATGTTCATCCACTTCACCACGGTTTATAAGAGATAATTCCATTTTTAACTTGGGAGAATTCCATTTTTCTGAGTTGCAAAAAATAGATGCTTTTAAAAATTAAATATTTTAGGAATGATAGAAAACAACACCTAGGGGTTGCATGGCTATATCCTGAAAAGCCAAATCAGAACTTGTGGAAGACAGCATAAATTAGCAGAAATAAGAAAAAAATGTGTAAAATTAGTGTTAAGCATAAATTTCACAAACTTAAAGATGTAGTTAGTAATTTCTGTGTAATATATTCTCAACAGAGAACAGACCTCAACAAAACTTGAAACTGAATCTGGCTTCTTTTTAATTATAAAAGGGTATTTGGATAAACGAATGAGAAAAGCATTTTTGAAATCTCAGATTCTGAAAGATTTTTTTTCAGGTTTTTTTTTTAAACGTATGAAGCTTTTTTTCTTTTGTTTTGTTTTCATTTTATTTCAAGTAGTGATCATCTGCTAAAGTGATCTGAGTTTCTCCCTATTTATCCATTTCCTGGGATTGGACATTGATGAATATCTTAGTTTCCTCTCTTTGCTTGCTAGTTGTATGTTTAAAACCACAAACATACTACTCTATAATTTGTACTTACACAGAAATAAAAGTCCAGGGATTTGGTAAATGAAAATGGAGCACACAGACGCTTTCCTATAAGCCTTTAATGCACAAGGGTGGGGGGTGGGAGGAAAGAGAGAGAATTCTCAAAGTTTTCATACAGTTAACTCTGTTTATAGCTGCCAAGTAAAGAACCTAAATTCAAGTGCTTTATAATTGTTACAAATTGTGCCAAAGTACAGTGTGTTACAATAAATTATGAAGCTTATCTAAATTATAAAAGTAATTAAACTTTCTTCAGATACTCATAATTCTGCCCTCCATAAATTTTCTCCTCATTGCATATTCAACAGCTAAGTGTGCCAGTAAAGAAAAAATAAAAGAAATAAACCCCCTTCCAAGAACAGCTATGCATCTACAGTCATACAACATATCTAAAAAAGGAAAAGTATAAACAATTACTTTCAAGATTTTCAAACCATGGCAAATGGTAATACAAATATTTATACTCCAAGCAATTTTCTTAGAACCTCTCCTTTGTTTTGTTTTCTTTTTATCAGTATTGTAGACATTCATTTTAACATGAGTTTTCCTCCACATCTCAACATTTCCTACTGCTGCATGAAGCCATAAATCTTTGTTAGCATATTACTGTACAATCTGTTGCAATAATAACAAAAAATAATGAAAACAAGAGTAACCCTGTTATGTGGTGCTTTCCATTCCCAACAGATCCCCAGATTCTTCCCCAACTTCACATGGTGAAATATGCATAAGACCTATCAACTGAAGGAAAGCAGTTGCTGGGAATGTGATACAGCTGCTACCCCAGATCAAACTGGAGTTCTTTTTAGAACAGGAAGTAAAAAATAACCTATTTGTTCAAAACCACCAGGGAGTCTGTGGAGGATGATACAATTCCCAGGTTTAAATTTAACGAGGGACCTGAATTGACACCCTGCTCCTCATAAAGAATGAATCTATTTCCATACGATGCAATATTATTATGTTTTCCCTGTGGATCAAATCAGCAGAGCAGGTGGGCTGTGATGAAGGGAACCCTTGTTCTATTATAAATATCTTCAATAATTAGCAAACATGATGAACAAATTAAGCAAAAGCTTATGAAAAATGAACTCATATAGGTTAAGGCCTGAGTTTTTAAAAAGTTTCTCAGGGTTAAAGTCTCACTTTTTCTTTGGAATCCAATTTTTCCATTGTAGATAGAGCAATTCGATTTTCTGGATATATCCCAACTTAACTAAAATATTTATTTTATAAACAGAAAAGAAAATGGGTTTGAACAAGATATATTTATGCAATTACCATATCTAATAGTCAATTATGTGTCCTCCTTACACGAACAGATAAATAATACATGCACATACATTTATCAACCTTGCATGTGAGAGAATGAAGAAATTTAAAGAAAAGGAAACTCATTCTGGAGGCAGTTTTCATTATTTAATATTGAAATTAGGAAATGAAATATTTCCTTCAACAATATTTAAAAAGCATGATCAGAACCCTTCAGCTTTAAAAAACAACAAGCCAAAGTGCCTTCTTATCATATCATCTATCTGAGACTTTCATATTTGCCACACTAGTTAATTTTGTTTCATAAAAGTTTTGAAAAGCATTGAAACGTTCAAGTATAAGCATCATTCACAAATCATCCTTCCTTTTAATCTTTCTTTTTAATCACCAAACACTGAGTTGGAAAATTTCTTCAGAATATTCCAAGTAAAGAGAGTAGCCTGCAGTGTTCAGACAGGAAAACTCTAAGAACATGTTATTATGAGAACTGGATCAGATGTGTCACACTTAAAAAGTATCCATTAACCAAAGCTACACTGAAATGAGAGACAGAAAAAAACTAAGTCTGACATCCATATGAATGCCAGATTAATTCATTATGATCAGTGCTACTACAGTGAACACCAAATTAATTCATCACAGAGGAATACACAAAGCTCTACACACTTTTTATACCTAGTGACAAAAAATAATAGCACCATTGGTCTCCTCTAGTGTGATGCACGGGCACTGCTGGAAAAGTCACTCACACAAATTTCCCTCTAAGTCCTCCGAGATTTTTACAATAAACTTTTGTAGTATTATTTATTTTTCGGATAAAAAAGAAAACAAAAATATATGATTGTCAAAAAATCTCACTGTTATCCAGACCAGGGAACCTTTGGTGAGGAAAACCCTTTACCAAAGCAGACTGAAAAAGTGCTTAAAAAGTGACTTGAGGCCTCTGAGAGATTTTGATTTACTCACAGCTAAAATATCTTCTAGGTAAGACTAGAACGTGGGTCTTCCTGATGCTCAAGCAGGTTCTCTCTTCATTTTGACATGCTGCCTCTTGTTAATGACATCAGTAAACAAAAGCAAATGAAACATGACAGATGAATAGATATTATCATCTTATATACCCTACTTTTGCCCTTCAGGATCACTCTGCTGAAATAGAAATGGGACTGGGAAAATCGAGAACCTATATCCATAGAGTATATCAATGAGCAAGTCAGCATTATGCGATAGAAAGAGTATAGGGTTTGCAGTCAGATGGCTTGAGTTCAAATCCTACCCCTATCAATTATTACCTAAGTGCCTGTAGACAAATTAATTGATCTCTGGACCTCAGTTTCTTAATCTGTAAAAGGAAGGGATTAGAAGACATGACCTCTAAGTACAACCCCTTACAGCCCCTATATGATCTCATGATGATCTGTGATGTAGGTTATGCTCTTATTATAAATGATGTAGCAGCCTTCCCTCTCCAGTAAAAGGGCAGTAACCCTGTGCAATGGCTCTCTCCAACCCAGACATGAGGCTCTTCTGACAGATTCAGGCTGCATACCAGCAAACTTGGTAGCTCAGTCCAACAGGAAAATGCCAAAGTGCTCAAGTGCACTTTCAATTCACAGTTGTAAAGCACTGTAAAGTTTTTTCTGTACAGAGATAAAACCCATTTCCATTAACCAACTTCAGTAACTATCTTCATGCCTGAAGATAAGGAAAAAATCTTGAAGAGTTTTAAAAAATACATGAATGAAATAATGGTAAAGAAAATATTTTCAATACATGCCTAACACATTGTCTGATAATAAGCCAAGTGATCAAGAAGTTCCATAAAATCTTTTAATCCAATCTGTGCATGGCATCACTTAAATCCCAGGACTTATGTATAGATCTTCCAACAATTTAATTTCTGTTTAACAAGAACATTTTTCTCATCTTGAAGCAAGGAAGACCACACAGTCTTTGGTTGTAAATTTGTAAATTTGGTTGTAAATAAATTTATCTGCCTAGCATGGACTAAGAATCTGTTTAGAGATTCTTAAATGGGAACATTATTTTCCTGTTTGGGAATAAGGGTACAACAGAGAGACTCTAACCAGGTTAAGAAGGAAGCATAAGAAAGAACATTTCTAATGACTGTAACTGTTCTAAGTGATAAATATTTTGCTGATTGCCTATGCCACAACGTAACATACTTACATGATATTCCCTGAACTCAGCACTCCATATTCTCCCTCCATACATGCTGCTTATAATATACTCCCTATCACTGTTGAGCATACCAGCATCCTCCCAGACTCACAATGTAAGTGTCATCCTATGACACCTCCTCCTATCTCCTATCCCCATATAACTGTTTTCAAGGCCTGATGACTTCACTTTTGTAGTATCTCTCAGAGGATGCCTTTTCTACTCTGATGCTGCTTTCACCCTAATATAGGCCCTCATTTCCTCATGTCTGGACTATTGTAATAGATTAGTGGTTGTTCTATCTGCCTTGAGTGTCTCCCCACTCCAATCCATCCCTCCATTCAGATGCCAGAGTGATTTTATTAAAGTCACCCTCCTACTCAGTGAACTCCACTGGCTCTCTGTTACCTCCTGGAACAAATACAAAACCCTCTAGCCTTCAGAGCCCTTTGTATATTACACCTCACCTCCTCCCTCCAAACCTCCCATGCCTCTTTCCAGTCTCCTCACTCCTTACATTTCTGCCATGCACTCTCTCTTCCAGTGACACCAGCCTCCTTGATGTTCTTCAAACAGTCAGTAATAAGCAATTATTAAGTGCCTAGTCTATGCCAAGCATTGTGCTAAGTGGTAGAGATAAATATATATGTAAATATGATGTGTAAAGTTGTAAGTCACAAAAAGAGAGGCACTTGGTTGGATAACTTTCATATGATATGTTACCAACAAAGATTTGTGCAAGAGAAAAAGAATAAAATACATTCTCAGAGAGAAGTGTGATCAGAAGAACACTGACCAATTCTCTGGGAAGTGTGAGGGAAAACCACTAGACCATCCATGTTTTCAGTGGTGACTATCTGATGTCAAGAGATTCAGAGAAGGATCCCTAGCCTAGATGGATCCCCTATAGATGATTTATGGTGGGACTTGGTGAAGTCACTGTAGGAAAACAAGAATGGGGAGGGAGTATCAAAGACCCATTGAAATACTGATCATGTCCTCCTCTTGTGGACGGAGCTTGACTAGGGTGGGTCCCCTGGTATTTTTGGGTTCAATATTAAATGATATGAGAAACTCAGGTCATTCAACAGTGATCAAAAGCAAGAATGTATTGATTAATATGTGTCAACTACTGGGCCAAGTGCTTCTCCAAATACTATCTCATTTGAACCTCTCAACAGCCCTGGGAGGTGAGCATATTATCATCTACTGACAGAGACAACATGCAAACAACTATGTACAGAAAGGATAAACAGGAAACTATCAACAGAGGGAAAGCATGAGAATTAAGAGGGACTGAGAAACATTTCCTGTAGAAGGTAGAACAAGATGCTCCATTTCTTGGCTCTGGACATTTTCACTAGGTTTCCCCCATGCCCAAGATTATCTCTCTTCTCAATCCTCCACTCCTGGCTTCCCAGGCTTCTTTGAAGTTACAACGTAAATCACACTTTTTACCAGAAGCATTTCCCATTCTCTCTTAATTCTAGCACTTACCCTCTGTCTACTATCTCCAAATTATCTAGTATATAGTTCTTTGCATATTTTTCCCCTTTAGATTTTGAATTCCTCAAGGGTAGGGGACTGCCTTTTGCCTTTGTTTGGATCTCCGGTGCTTACCACAGTGCCTGGCACATGGTAGGTGCTTAATAAATGTTCACTGACTGTACTTCCTTGTGTCCACTTCTTAGAATCTTTAGTTTCCTTCAAGTTTCAGGTTATGATCCACCCTCCTATCAAAAACTTTTCTGATCCCTTTCTCCTCCCCCAAATTATGATGTACATGCTAATCTGCTTACATATTGCATCTTTCCAATGGAATATAACTTTCTTGAAGGCAGGGGCTATTTTTGTTTGGTTGGTTTTATTTTAGCCCAATCTTTGTATCCATGGTGCTTAGTTGCTTGGTCAATGCTTGTTGGACTGATTGATTACAGTGAAATCAGCTGTCCTAGAAGCTAAGCCCCTACCACTGGATGTTTTCAAGCAAATGCTGGTATGCTATCACTCCAGTATGGTGTGCAAAAAATTCTTGCACTTATGGAAGGCTGGACTAGATGTCCTATAAGGTTTGAATGTCTATGATCCCAAATACAAAGCTAAATGCAAGGCTTTAGGGAGTAGGAGAGAAGACTGTAAGTATTTAAGAAAAAAATAAAAGGAAGAGAACTTTAAGTGTCCTCTGAAGCACCACAGTCTGCTGCTAAAAGTGCTGATAATGAGCAATAGTGCACTGAAAGGACCAATGAAACTAAATTTTGTACCAGTTCATTTCAGCACATCCTGTTTATATGACTATTTAATGAGTCATTCAGCCAGGATGATTTTCTGTCTGAATATGTTAATTGCCATTTTTTCATAGCTCTCTATTAAACAGAAAAGATAAAATAGCCATGTTCATGTTTTGAAGCTTTATCAGTCTTCCATCCTCAATAGAATGGGCAAAAAGAATAAATAAGAAAAAAGGGTTTGAGTTTTTTGTTGCTTTGGTCTTCTTTTATTTTCCTATTAAATGTTTAGTCCTTTTAACATGTATTGGCACTTGGGACACCACTTGAATTTAAAACATATGTTAGAGTTAGCATTAAAGTGAAAATGAAATGAGGTGGTACTCCCCCATATGCCACTGGCTTCATTAAATCTGAAAGTCTTCCCTCACACTATGGTGCTGCAGTAGCATGCTTCTGGCCAGTAGTGAACACTCACTGCTCCCTGCCTTTAGCAGTTAAACCTCCCTAAGGACAAGTGGGAAAAGAGACAATTACAGGACTTGGAGCTTAAAAGTTCACCATCACTCTAACAGGATCCTTCTTTCTGATTCACTGCTACTTGCTTTGTCTGGGTCTCTTAAATGTTCAATTAGTTTATGCAGGAAGCAGATTTCGTTGAGACAGTTCATCTAAATAAGAAAACACAATTCAAAAACTGGTGAAAAGAATAATCCTAATTCATCAAGGAGAATGGAGAATCCAGGAAAAAGGTAAAACTCTTGTTCAAAAGTTTATATTCCTAAAATTCAGATTTTATAGCTTCTAGAATACAGTTTAGTAAGAAATCAATTTTCACGTGATTTTGAATCATGGAAAGGCAACAAAATGAAATTCTTATACTTGTGCCAGAAAATAAGCAAAAGAACCTCAGTAAAAGAGACAAAAATTCTTACTTCTCATAAATCAAACCCCTATCTCCTAACAAATAGCAGTACTCACTTTTTTAATTATAGAGTTTCTAGTACCTTAGTGTTAAGGATTTTCATGAAACGAAGCAAAATACACATCATTATACTGAATTAGAAAAAATCCATGTCATAATGTCCCATTTTACTCTAACTTTGTTTATGAATAATAAATTGTCAGATGAACAGTACTCAATGGCTTTCTGACATCTACAGTTTTTCACAAAAGAAAACTAGTGCCATAAAAATATGAAGCTCCAGTGGCAAAAGGTTTACGGGTCTTTGTACTTCATTAAAGGAACTTTATAAAGTCATGTTTGTTCTTCTGAGTAGCAAATAAAGCTACTGAAAAGGGCAGGTTGGGTTTTAAAAGAGACAGATATGACCTAAAGGGAACACATTTTACTATAGTGAAATAAACTGAGGAAACAGTTTGCAGATTAAAAACCCTTGAAAGGAAGCATCATCTTTGGGAAAAAAAGTCTTTGCTGAGGAAAACAGCTGGAAACAGGAAGCTTTTGTGCTTTCATCCTGCCTGCTTTGATACTACCGCATCGCCATATCATAAAAAGGCAACGAGACTGATGTCAGCTGCATCTTATTTCAACTAGTGGGGGTGGAGGGGTGGAAAGAAGGCTTTGTGGATAGTGAGCCACATCAACCTAGGCAAAAAAAAAAATCTTCACAAACACTAAAAATGAAATAGTAAAGGAGAAATGTCTGTAGATAGGCATCAAGCTCAAAACAGCATTTTTAAAAGGTTTAACAGCTGAAGAGGAACACCGGTTCTAACAGCTTCATTGTTTCACTATATAATATTAAATTTCTTTAAACAATCTGAGAGCCACTGAATGGAACTCACTCCTCAAGAACATAAGCTAATTATGTCATGTTTCTCTCTCTAGCAGTATCTATTTCCATTTAATGCAGGTAGGTGTTAATT
>CM053769.1:671716750-671741798 GCA_028658325.1 Potorous gilbertii | reverse complement strand
CCTTCTTACCATTCAACTCTATATAACTCCTGTCACCTACCTACTCTCAAATGACCAAACTTTTCTAGAAGAAAGAATAAAACCATGCTGACTAGGTCTACGATAACTTTTTATTACCCAAAACTTTCTTGGCCTCTTACTATGGCACAGCAATTTTTGAATTTATATCTTATTTGCTCTCTGTCGAATTCCTTCTTTTCCAAGCTGTGTGGCTGTAAGGGTCAGCAAACCACGATGCAAAGCTGAAGTCTGACTTGCCACCTATTTTTATATAGCTTGTGAGATAAGCATTTAAAAAAAGTTTAAATAAAAAGCTTTATTTAAATATATATATATTTAAAATGTAGAAACAATTCTTAGCTTTAGGTGCAAATAAAAACAGGTGGTTTAGCCCTTTGGCCATAGTTTATGAATCCATGATCTAACACTAATGCAATTAACCTTAACTCCTAATGTGATATAAATTCTTCTTTCACTACTCACTCCATTTCCTCTCCCCTCAAACTTATATAACCTCTTCCAATTTATTGAAGAGATTAGAGATTTTAAGGGCAGAGATTGTTTTGATCTGTATGTCTCCAGTGCTTGTCATACTGCCTGGTATGTCATAGGAACTCAGTGAACCTGTGTTGAATACAGTTACCTCAGCTCATGCTTCACCCCTCCTTTGTCAGGGCAGTAAGTGGGTTTCCTTATTATTGGATATAGCCCATCCATCTCTACTCTCTGCATTCCCATTTCCCCTCTTCTCCTTATGACCTTGTTCCATCACTCTCATGTATCTTTAACCTTTCCCCCTCAGCCTATGGCTTTCAAGTTTGTAAAGTGAATTTCGTCACAACCCTCTAAGATATGGCTGGTCCATCAGGTGAAAAAATTGAGACAGAGAGAACAAGTGATTCTCCCATGGTCAGAGGCAGGATTTGCACACATGTCCTTTTGAGTCCAAGTCCACCAGTATACACCAGGGCTGTGGAAGCTGCAGCCTCAAGGCCATAGGTTCCTCACCCCAGGTATTTACTCTGGCATGTTTCATAGAAACTTAATTCCAGTTATATAGTTATCTAGAGAGGGTAGACTGAGAGCATACGTGGAGTTGTAACTCTGACCTGAAAATACTGGCTGAGAAAACCTCAGCTGACCACAAAAGAAACTCTTAGTAGATACATCACGTCTGAATGGTGGGGAGTTTTGTGGAGAGCAACTCCAGAAGAGAATGGATATAGAAAAGTAGTCAGCTGTTTTAAAATTTTCTAATGATCTCTTTAACTTAAATATGTTCCCCTTCTCTTTGAACCCTATGTAGGATCTAATTCAGCCTCTTTATTGTTTTGAGGGTATTTCCTAGATGATTTTGTGGTGAACTGCCTGAAACATAGAATTCTAAACATGATAGGTTTCTACAGTGGCAACTACCTATGCTAGGTAGCATTTGGCCCTGAGCATTGCATCCTTTTTGATAGAGAAGTTAGAGCTCTTCCTTTGCTTTTTGTGACACTATATTCTCATGGCTCTAACACTGGGTTGCTTGAATGTCCTAGCTTCCAAAAAGTCTCCTCAGAACAGTCCCATGTTTTCCTCTGGATATTTCCATTTGGATGTCCTACCATCACCTCATAGTAATATATCCGAAGATTGAACACATCGTCTTGTCCCCTCAAACCTAACTTTGCCCTTCAAATGAACGTTACTGTTTTTTTGTTTTGTTTTGTTTTGTTTTTGATAGCACTAACGTTATTCTGGATATCTGGATTTATAATCCTGAAGTCTGCTTTGACTCCTTCTCTTTCTTCTCCATGCATCTAGCCACTTGTCAGGCCTTGTTGATTCTGCCTCTCCAAGATCTCTTCTATCTATATTCCTATTGTCAGTGCAATGACTAAATGTAATTAAAACATTCATCTCTTCTCAAGTGGTCTATTGTTACTAATGCCCTCCCTTCAAAAACCATCTTATATTCATATTACATATATAGCTATGATTAGATATATTTATATTGTGTATATTTTATGACTAAATACAGTATATACGTATTGTTTCTCCTTAGAAAGTACACTCCTTTAAGCCAGATACTGTTTCATTTGTCTTTTATATCATCAATGCTTAGAATAGTACCTGGTATATAATAGACACTTAATAAATGTTCAGTGATTCGTTAGTTGTTGTCATAGATTCTACCTGGTATTCTCAAGTCCTTTCCTTCTCTGTAACTCACATTTCACACCACTGATTGAGTAATCTTTCTAACTCAATTCTATGATCATATCATGTCGTTCCTCTTCTCAGAAACTTTAATGGACTTCCCATTGTTACTGAATACTAATACTCTTTATCCTAGCATTCAGACCTCTTTACAATTTACTATTTAGTATAATAAATGGATAAGTGGAAAATAAAAGAGTTTCATAAGGAAGTATTCTTCTCATGGATGAGCTGCTTCCTCAGTCATTAAATCTGAGACTCTATAGTAGACTAACACAAGGTTTCCCATTGCAAAGAGTCCGGGAAAGAATGATAGTAGAATTTGATTCAAGTCAAAGTAATGCAATGAAATTCAACAAACTATTATTAAATACTTATATGCAAAGCACTATGCTGAGGCACTGGAGAAACTTAAGATAGATATAACACAGACTTTTATCTCAAAGATTATAACGAGAAACTCTAATTCAACCTCTTGCTTGTTTAAGGGAGATCGTCTAGATGAATTTATCCTGACCTGTTTAGCACAAAGAATTCTAGCCATAGTAGGATTCAACAGTGGCACTAAGAAACCACTGGATTTATGAGTTAGCAGCTAGTATCTCTTCAGCATACCCTTCTTTAAAGGCCTACTAGTGACACTGGAAAATAAACTCCACCAAACAGTTTTTCATTACCTCTCTCAAGGGACAGGAAGTAGCAATGGCATCCTTCAGCTTTCTAAATGGGCAAAACTTCTTGTAGATCCTTCAACTATTATGGTTTGACCATTGTCCTATTGAAGCATGCCTTTGACACACTGAAGAACACTTAGCCGGGACTGGCATCTCAGAAAAGAGGAGGGGCTGAAGCAAATGATGAGGTGAGAACTCAGGCCTCACTAGGGGATGGAGCTGGTTCTAGAACACCTTCTGAATACTAGATCTGGCTCTTATCTACAAAGCTAGCCCTTTGTATGGAGATTTGACTCCTTGAGGTATCCTTAAATTCATTGTTTGAATTTTATGTTTCTAGGACATTAGGACTAAAAAGGGGGAAGTGGGAAGCACCATTATATTTTCAGTTCAAACTCCTACTATCTGTTTAATAACATTTGCACTCCCTCAATCAATTGCACATTTATCACAGTCCTTATCATGATCCTTAAGCTTTTTGAATATTTATTTCTTTTTTAAATATCTGTAAAATAATTTTATGAAAGGTAAATAATGTGAATTGCTTTCAAAATTTTGAATTAAATATTTAATTTAGGTTTATGATGAAGTTAAATCTAAAGTTCATGGATATTTATGCCCCTAAATTTTAGACTTAATTGGCTTCCTAGGATTTTAGATCAGAAGGCAGCATGGTATGGTTGGTTGGTTGGTGGTTGTACTTGGTTCTTCAAGAGGACCAAAATGACATCACCATGATAAAGTCAAGTTTCGATGTGTCCGACCATGACTGATCAGACCAACACAAACTTGGAATGCTCTACCACAGACTGGGCACAAATAAGCCATGTGAATGTTTGTGGTAGATTCTCTGAATTTGCGCATCTTGCATTTCCTTTGAGCTATTTCAATTCTGCTTTGCTCATAGCGCACAGCACCTCCTCTGATGTGGACACACCATGCTGAGCAGTCCTGTGCCTCAGTCTTTCATGTCCCACAATCAAATCCAAAGTTCTTGATAGTGTTCTTGTATCACTTTTTTTTTACCACCATGTGATTGCTTGCCCTGTGTGAGTCTTCCATTAAATAGACTTTTTGGCAAACATCCATTTTGCATCTGAACAATGTGTGCAGCCCATCAAAGTCGTGCTCTCCGAAGCATGGTTTGAATGCTTGGCAGTTTAGCTCAAGAAAGGACCTCAATGTCTGGTACTCTATCCTGTCAGGTGATCTTAAGAATTTTCCTAAGACAATTCAAATGGAAGTGATTCAATTTCCTGGCATAGCCCTGGTAGACTGAACAGGTTTCACAGGCATAAAACAAAGAGGTCAGCACAATGGCTCTGTAGACTTTCATTTTGGTAGTCAGAGTATTGGACTTGGGATTAGATCTGAGTTCTAATCCTGCCTTACTAGGCACTTGCTAGCTTACTACACACTTACTAGGTATATGACTCCACATGAGTCACTTAACCTCTCTTGGACTCAGTTTTCTTAACAACAAAATGAGGCCTCCATGAACTCTAAGATCCCTTTCAACTCTTTTGAGTTTATAATCCTATTAAATGCAATCCTTTGTTATTCCTAGAGGGGAGAGACTTTTGTCCTGATTTGATCTTGCAACTTTTCAAAGTCAATCAGAGTCCCATGGGCTAGATGAGTCATTGTGGTACAGCATAAAGAGCACCATGTCTGATGGCTGAGGACACCACTACTTGCTTCTTGTATGACTTTAGGCAAGTCATGTGACATCTCTGGATCTTATTTTCCTCATCTGTAAAATGAGTTGGTTGAACCTGATGATCTTGAAGGTCACTTGCAGATCTAGGTCTGTGATCCTGTGACTAGAAAACACTCAAGGCTGGGTTAAATTTCATAGCAGAATTCTGAATTAAAGGTAGGTTAAGCCCATCTTTACTCCACAGGGCAGACAGAAAACAGAGCAGCTTCTAGTGATGACCAGGCCAAGTGCTATGTACTCAGACATTCATTTTAGCTACCTGCGAACTTAAGTCTAATTTAAACAGCAGAATAAACTGTTTGGTTTTTTATGCTCCTTCTAGAGGAAAGATTTTCTCTTTTTTTGTAGCTATGTAGAATGCTTTTCTTTGGTGACCCATGGATCTTCAACGAGAGAACTGGGCTATTTCTGATATAGTGAAAACTTTTATGATTGGGTCATAAAAATTATTGCAAAGAATGTTGTGAACCATTCACAATATTCATATTACAAATGTTAAAAATATCTGAAAGAGGTAGGACAGTCCTGGAATATATGCTTCGGAGGCTGGGACTGTCTAAGTCTCTGACTTGATAGTAACCAAAAAGAAGGTGTTTTATAAAGACAAATGATATGCTAATTATATTAATCACCATTAATAATACTCATCAGCCACATTGTCTTCTTCCTGCCCTGCAGGGTGCCATGAGACACCTTGGGAAGCCTTGGAAGAGAAAAAACCTTTCATTGGGCATTTGCTTTCTGGGAGGAGATGAGTTGTTTTCTCCCAAGTGCTTGTAAACCAGAAGACTTACTTATGTTTATACCTCCCAAGCTTCTGACCAATGGGTCAGAGCATAAGGTTTATTAATATCGTTATTTTTCTAAGTACTATGAATAAATAGTAATGGGCCACGTCTTAAGGCACTGGGAGTCTACTCGATCTTAGCTTCAATTCTGACCATGGTATTTCGAGGTCTCAGATGAGAAATATTTCTACTGTGGGCAAGAATGCTTGAATCGGGATGCGGTGGGGAAGTCAGTTGAGAGTCAGATTAATGAAAAGCATGCAGTGCTATAAATTACATCTTTTTTATCGTAGTTTAACATTGTTAAAGAAGTACAGATGGTTAATCTTAATTTTAAAGTTTACATTAAGAGACATAAAACTCTTCAGTAAATACTGCATGCATTTTAAAGTATATCTGAATTTAACATTGTGGCCAGTTAAGTTTGGGGAAAGAAATGAAGGAAGAGGGGATATGACAGATGGGAAAGGGTGAAATTTAGAAGAGAAAAAAGAGAAAGAGAAAAAGAAACATCTACAAATAAAGAAAGAAGGGAAAAGAATTAGGAGTGTGGGAACAACTTGGAGAAAAAGAGAAAGAAAAAGATGGAGAAAAGTTCCTTTTGTTTTGGTGTGAAGTACCCTAATCACCCCACTGTTCTACTCACCTGAGCTTTGTACTTTAATCTGATGTCACTGTCCTTTCAAATGCAAATGACCACTTTATAGGAAAGGAAAATGCATTTATATATGGAATAAGTATTTATATGACATCATATAGCACCTACTATGTCCTGGGCACATTGCTAAGTTCCTTTTAAAAAAAAAACAATTATTATCTAATTTGATCCACACAACAATATTAGAAAATAATTGCTACAGATGTACACACACATACACACACACACACACACACACACACACACACACACATTATCCTTGTTTTGCAGTTGGGAAAAAAATGAGGCAAATAGAGGTTAGGTGACTTGCCCAGGGTCACACAACACATAACTATTTGAGACTAGATTAGAATTAAAGTTTTTCAGTTCTCTATCCACTGTACTACCATCTGCCGCTGAAGACAGATCCAGAAGGAAATATATCCGTCATCCAAGAAGAGTGGGCATCAGTCTCAGAAATGCAAAGACTTCAATGCCTTCAGAACACTATTTCTCTGTAAGGAGGTAAAATTGAGAAGAAACTTGACACTATGCTGCTGGCTCTCCACTCATTTTCTAAGTGTTTGTCATCATTCTTTATTTATCAATGAATTATTTTTAAATGGCTAATGAAACCCATTAATATATTAAATAATATATTATATATTATGATATATAATAATAAATACATTAAAAATAGATTTCACCTCAGAAATAATGAAAAAAATATTAGCAATCCAAATCCCTGTCTTACAGAACTGCACAAATGATCAGTCAGGAAGATGTAATTATATAAAAAGCAATTATACATATATTAAACAATGCGTATTACAGTTGTAAAAAAATGGAGACAGATTAGCAAATTTAGTTTATTATTTTTGCCTTCTTCATAGGGCTGCAATGAAGATTAAGATAAATATTTATCATTGTGAACTAACTTCATAAAGTTAACCATGCTATGTATGTAGCTGAAGTGTCATAACTGCTACCCGAGGTGGGAGCTCCTGCCCCAGTGTTTCGTCTGTGCCCTCCTCATTCTGTCTCTTGGGCTCTTTATCCCTTTCATCCCTTCATTATCAGTTCTATGAGCATGATGTCCAGTCTCTGTTCTCCCATCTTTCCCTGCTTCTCCAGTCCTGATTTTCTTTTGCCAGATTTTTAGTGATATGTTTTATTTTTTTACCTAACTTAGATTTTCTCTTTTTATGTCTCCCCCTTTCTTAAGAAAAAGAAAACAAATACATCAAATGCTATTAATATAATAACACAATTCTCACATTACATAAGTGATGTTTCATGTTGATAGACTCTATTACTTCAAGGAATTTGGGTTTGGGAGTAGCTTGTGGTTTTCTAATATCCCTTCTTGGTGACAAGCTTATATTTTGTAATTTTACAACATTAATTTTTCACTTTTTAATTTTGAAAAATTTCTTAACACAAATCTTTTTTTTTTTAAATCTATGCACATGATAGAACAAACCAAAAAATTCTAGATGGGACCAGTTCACATCACATGCTTTTATATTTTTAAGTATATAATAAAGTTTGCACATTACTTTTAAATTTTTTCTCCTTGTCTTTGTTTCCTTCTAAAATTCCTTCTATCTTCTTTTGCGTATTTGAGATTTCTTTTTCAATGGATGCCTTTTTGTGGGTGGGTATTATTATTGCTAAAACAAAAATGAACCCTCCTCCCTAACCTCCTACTTGAATCAGAATTTCAAGAGAAGGAGAAAAATAACAACCAAAAAAAAGCCCAACCCATCATAAACCAAAGGAATCCATGCATAAAAAATATGTGTCTCTACACCTGGTGTCCATCATCTTTCAGAAAGTAGGTAACATTATGCATCATTGGACATGTTGTTGATCATTTAGCTGACCAGAGTTCTTAAAAATCTTTCATAGTTGATGTTCTGTTGTCCAAAAAAAATTATTCTCTCGATTCTTTCCATCCTGTGTCAATTCATGCTATCCACTATTATCTAAAATCGTCTGTTTTGTCATTATGACAAAATAATATTTAATTGTAGTCCTGTGCCACAATTTGTTCATCCATTCCCTAGTTGTCTAAGGGTAGTCTAAAGTTTCACATTAGATTCTAATTCTTTAATGCATTTTTACACCAAACCGTGTGCATGTGTGCATGAGTGTGCGCATGTGTGTGTGCACGCATGGGTGCATGTGTGCGTGTGTGTATGTGTGTGTTCAACCATCCTTTGTTTTAGGTAAGTGATTTTTTGGTCTCATCTTTCCCCACTCCTTTCTCCATATTTGAAGTCTTCTCACATAGACCAATTATTAAAAATGGCAAATTCCATCCTCTTCTTACTTTCTGCATTACTGTGCTCCTCCTCTTATTCTCCCTCCCCACCTCTCTTCCCTCCTAAATCCATAAAATACAGTCAGTCCACACCTCCCTCTTCTGGGACCTCTCTCTTTTTCTTATTCAGCACCTACATTACCCTTTGAAAACATCAAGATTCTTACAGGACTGGTGGTTCTTCTCTCCTTGTCACAGGGTTAGCATTTGCTCCTCCTATAGCTCCTTGCAGTTACTCAAATAAATTTATTTTTCTAAGTTTGTCTTAATTCTTCTGTTTGCATTTTAAAGTCTCAACTCAATTTGATTGACTAAGTAAGAAATTCTTGAAAGTCTTTGATTCCCCTAAAGTTTTATCCTTCCAATGTCTCTCCCCTTCAATAAATGTATACTGAGTGTTGCAGGGTAAGTAATTCTTGGTTATAAGCCCATCTCTTTTGCCTTTTAGAATATCATTTTCCACAATCTCCCATTTTTGGCAGAAGCCAGCAGGTCTGGTGTGATTTTGACTATTGTTCTTTGGTCACAAACTGCTTCTTTCTAAATGTTTGCAGTATTTTTTCTTTGACTTGCAGCTTTGGATTTTGGCTGTAACTTTTCCTTTTGCAGTTCCTTTCAGGAGATCATCAGTGAATACTTATAATTTTGACTTTGCCTTTTGATTCTAATAAATCTGAACTGTTTTCATTTAAGATTTCTTGAAAAAAAGACAATCTAGGTGTTTTTTAAATTGTAGTTTTCAGGGAGCCATGTTCTTCTTAAATTACCTCTATTTGTGTCTTATAGGTAAGTTGGTTTTTTACATCAGATATCTCATATTTTCTTCTATTTATTTTGTTCTAATATTTCTTGCTTTCCCAAGGAATCTTTGACCTAGTTTTCAGGGGTTCTAATTCTTGAGTAAGTCTTAACTCATTCTCTTCTAAACTTTTTATCCTTCTGATTCTTTGAGCAAGAGCTTCAGAGTATTGTATACAGGAACCTGTCTGGTATTTCAGGGTAGAGTTTTGGGAGCCCAAGAGTCCCTGGGTCAAAAAGGCTATCAGGCCAGAAGCTCTAATAACATTATTGCCATAAAATCACCCTTTTAGAAATCTAGGTTAAAAATCATCTTAAACTCCTATTTTATCCTATAACCAGCTTCTACTCTTTCTAATCAAGTTTCAAATTCAAATGATTTTCCCTCAGCAACACAATTCTTTTTCATCCATTGTGTCCATTCCTTTTCTGCTACAGCTATTTATCTCTTCTTGTCTACAATATTGTGATAGCCCCTCATCTTTTCTCTTTCTAAGTATCATCTTTAAAAACAAAACAAAAATAAAAGCATCTCATTGAATTTTAAATGTACTTTATTGGATGTGCTTAAAAAAAGAAAACCTTCAATAATCCCTGACATATAATTTGGGGAAACATTATTTCTAATGCTTTGCTATATTTAGTCCATTGTTTTATTCAAAAAATTGTCAGTGGCTCCAAATTGCTTTATTCCCTACCAAATAAAGAATAAAATCTTGATCCTGGCATGGAAGGCTCTTTATAATGATACTTTACCCTGTAATTCGAGATTTATCCCATGCTGGATTACAACTGGATTACTCATTGTCCCCTCTTCTTGTTTCGCCTTCTCTCATTTTTTATGGCTTTGCTCACCGTTTTCTTCTATTTCTCAAATTGATTCCCACACTCCCTGTTTCGGTTCTTCTCCAGGCCTAATTCAGAAGAGATCTCCTTTATGATAATGTCTTTATGCTTTCCATGTTCTTTCCCCAAAATGATTTCTCATGGCTCAACTTGTTCTTAACTCTTTGGTCTCTTCCTTTCATATCCCACCTCTTCTTCATCATAGTTATTCGTTGACATATCTATTTGCCCTTCTTCCTCTTGTTCCCCCCACATGTTCTATTACATTTGATCAAAATATCTTAATTATTTTTTATTCTTAAAACTGTATCTTGACAGGATAATGATTTAATATGTTTGTTGACGAACATTAAATTGTAACTCTCAGGATTATGGCTGTCATGCATGATGAAACTCTCCCTTAATAAGGAAAAATCCAAATAGAAAAGAAGAATTTTCAGTATGTTTTGTGCAAAGTAGATTAGCATGGTTTTTCCTTTCAGTCTTTCAATCAAATCAAACCAAACAACATCATTCTTCAATTTTTTTATTCTCTACAATGTTAGAAGCAGCAAAATACCATGCAGAGTAGCTATAGATTTTGAAGCCTGACCTTTTCTATGCAGACATTTATAAAGAAAAACCTTAAATCTAGGTATTAGATTGATACCAGTGTAGTCTTTTAAGTATACTGTCAAGATTTAGATATAGTTTTTAGATATGAACATGTATAGTTAAATCAACCCTTAGTTATCTTTCTGTCACAGTTGGAACATAGTTTGCCCTTTGTCATTTAAAAGTAGACTAACTGAAATGTTTGGTGTTTGAAAATGCCCTTCCCACCCAACTTTGTTTGGAAAAGACATTTCTTCTATTTTTTTTCCTCTCTGGCCCAAGAATCCTGTTGTGTTACTGAAGAAAACTTAAGACATTTGTCTCTAGTCGCACTTAGTTGAATAGTACATATTATTAATGTAGAATATTTATCTTAGAGTATATGGCTTCCAAGAATGCCATATTAGAAAAGAACCACCAATGATAAATGTGGATTCTAGATACTTATCACTGCAATGAAATATCATTTCAAAATTTAGCATTATGTCATTCCTTTTTTCAAGAGGCAAAGTTGACATAGTCTATATCATATGTGTCCAATCAAGATTCCTGCTATAATTAAGCATGGACCATACTGGGTTCAGTCACATGCATTCTGTCTTCATAAGCCTTTCATCAGTTGGTGAGCAGGAGAACTATCTTAAAATTAAGATGACCCTTAAACTGGCAGCTTTGATATAGATTTGTTAATGGAAACGATTTCACATTATGATACATTATCATAGATTGTTGAGTTTTGAATTAATGTGTGTAATATATAGCTGTGCAGAACAACATAGTGGTGATTTTCATATCTTCAAGCAACATTCTGCTTAAAATCAGAACATACTTCTAGGATATATTTGTTAAGTGATACATGTGTTTGTAATTTCTTGATTTTATTGTGAGGTTTTTATATTTTAAAAACGTTACATCAAAATCTGTTTTGTGTCCCTTCTTTCCTTTATATTCTTCTTTTACAGTAAGTTCTAGTCCTGAAAAACTCCTATTCAAGTTACTTTTAAAATCTCCAACCTGATTTCCCAGATTCTGTCCTCCTAAAATTCATCCTGTGCATGGTTGTCCAATTAGCTTTCCAAAAATGCAATTCCTACCTGAACATGTTAGCATGATTTTGTATGTCATTTTAATAGTAGAATCCTAGAACATTAGAGATGAAAAGGATCTTTTAGCTCCCCTACCCTAACCCTTGATTTAGTAGAAGAAAATGACTGCAACAATATAAATGGAAAGAGGAGTAAAAATAGCAAAATAATGAAATTAAATAATATGAAGCTATAATGAGCAGACTCAGTCCCAAAGAAGAACTACAAATGACAGGCTGCAAGGGCTGCAATATACCCAGTTCCAACCAACTCTGTTTCCCCAGAATCCCTGCTTTGATCCTAGCTTGTATTCTTTATACCATAGTCCATACCCCAATTCAACTCCTTTGGTGATGTGTCTATGAAAGTGACAACCTTAATCTGTTTTTCCTCAAAAATGGAGATGAATCTCACTTTAGTCCTTTGTGTACTACAATCACATCTTTCACTTTTTACTTTAGACCTAACGAGTCTTAAATTTAACAAAAGGGTAAAGGAGGAGGTAAATGGAGAAAAGAATGAGAGGAAAAACTTATTAACTCTTAGAACTGGAAATAAAAATGGGTGGGTGCCCTTGTGCCCTTATGAAGAGAAGAAAGGAGTTAAAAACCAAACCAGGGTGGAGAATTATCTTTTGAGTTCCTTATTCCTGACCCCATCCTGGCTTCATCTTTTCACCTTATCATCAAGCCCCTTTGAACTCTTCACACCAGATTTCCCAACGCCTTTTCCCTAAGTTCTCACCTCCTTATCTCACTTTCCCCTACTCTGCCAGATTTTCCAGACCTACCAACAGGAGATTAGGGTAGAGAAGGCCCGCACTCCTTACCAGGTGTGAAGAAAAATGTCTCACTTTGGAACTATTTTCCCTTATGAACCAGATATCTTAATCATGGTTAAAAAAAGACGTTTATAGTACTATTGTTAAAACATCATATTTCAAGAATATATTGGATCAAATAGATAAAATTTTTCATATCTGTCGGGAAATCAAACTTTATTTCTATGGGTGCAATGATTTCCTACTGCCAAACAACCACCTCAACATAAGAATTTTCACAGCCTCTGAATAAGTTAGGGTCTATGTTTCAACAGGTGTTATCTCCCTTTAGATAATTCTGATTTCTTTTAGATATTCAAAACATTCTCTCCAGGAAGAAAAAAAGTACAATTCAGACAACTTTTCATAGCCATAAAATGTGATACTGTTTTTATTTGCTACATGGTTAAATAGGAGTTAATGTGACCCAGAAGAATCAAGGAAATAAAAAGCTGTCAACATTTTGAGTGGGAGCCTGTGTATCTCTCTATGTAAACTGCAACCAGAGATAAACAAAACTGATCTTCCACAATGTATATCCAGTGGATAAGATTGTTTTTATATATGAACAGTGAAGTATATCACTTTTAATTTCAAGAATTTAATGTATTGAAGTTTTACTTGACAGAATTTTGCCAATGGCATAAAGAAGAAGTGCTTTGTTCTTTTGAATGCCAAAGATTGGCAATGTGTTGATCTCCAGGTTAAAGGCCAGTGAACTCATAATAAATACTAAGAAGAGACTTAAATTTATCAAATTAAAAGAAAAAAACTTTAATTACCCTCTGTTTTGGATTCATTTTCATAACCATTGTCCATAGTTTAAATTTACTATAGAAATAGTTTTCTCATCATGCCTCTTTACATCTAGTACATGAACGTTTACCTTTGACCTCAAACATTTCTTATTTGTAATTCATGTTGGTCCATTTCATTGCAGGTTAGTTGTAGTGAGGAAGGTAAGAGAACCATACATTTGGCAAACAGAAAACTAAGAAGAATGTAAAAGTTCAAAATCAATCTTACATGATGTAAACAAATGAAAGCTATAAGTGCTGACAAAATATTTCTCATTACTGCTCATAGCACCATGCACGTGTGTGTATGTGTGTGTGTGTGTGTGTGTGTGTGTTTGTATAGCAACCTTTGTTAATGGGCATTTTGTGTTTCTAGTCTCAACACTGGATCATTCTCTTTACTGTATCTTTAAAATTGATACCAAATTCCTCTGAATATGGTCATTGTCACCCCCATTTTGTAGCTGTGATAGGAGCAAGTTTAGTGTTTATTGCCATGAAAACACACTTGTACCCTGTTCCTTGACCGGAGTTTCCATTGAGTAATGGCACAGCTAAGTGAGTATGGCTTACTTACATGACCCTGCATACAAATCTATTTTTGCCAGCCATTTTGTTTGTTTCTTTTTAGAAGATACTCTTAGAACCACTCAAAGAATTCTGTAACATAATAGGTTTGTATCATTTGTACTCACAATATAAAAGATGACCCATTTCGAGGCAAATACTTTTTTCCCCATTTTTTTCTCCCTTTCACTTTGCATTCTTTTGTTTTGAACTGTGTTTTGCAGCCTCTGCACATGAATGAATGAATGAATTTTGTTTTTTTTTTTTTAAAGATCTATTATTGTGCGAAGTCAGCCCTGGGAATGCAAATAGAAAAAGCAAGTCAGGTCCTGCTCTCAGGGAGCCTATATTCTACTAGGAGATGATAAAACATAAAAAAGATTGAAATAGAAATAAAAAGAAGAGGTCCAGTGGCTCTCAGGGTCCAGTAGCAAAGCAACTACAAGACATTAAAGACGAATGCCTTTATTGATCTGTGCCACAATACCTCCTCTTTACTATTGTTGGAGTAGTATCTGCCTATATTATGATGTAAAGTCAGTGTTCATCAACCTGATACCATTCAGAGAAAATTAACGGTAGAGGAATAGTGCATTAGGACTCTGTGGAAATATGGAAAGAGGGGGAGGAATCCTGGTATGTGAAGAGGATCTTTTGATCTTGCAGATGACTAGCACACATCAAAGAATGATAAGGGCTTATCTATTTCAGGAAATTTACATGTAAAGTAAATGCAGGAATATATATCTGGCATATCTTTATAGGATCATCTGGTCTTGGGTGCTGAGGACGAAATAGAGTACTATCCTGGAATCTGTACAAGGGGATTTACATGTCTATGATAACTCAAATAACTTTTAACAAGTATTTGGAACAGCAGCACTGACTATCTGTGTTCAAACCTTCATCTGAATTTCCTTGTAGTTTTTGTATAGGTAGTGAAATTAAAGTTACAGAATTTTCATATAGTGGATGCCTACTTTTAATGAAATAATATTACTATTAAATCATGTAATTGAAATGAAATTTTAGGTCAAAATGAATGAATTTTATTGTAAAATATTCCAGAAGAGACTAAGATTATTTAACTCTCTCTTTGGCAGGTATTCATTGAGAGTTTCCTGAACAGAGCAAAGGAAGAGTGTGTTTTTTAGCTTATCAAATAACATAAAAGTTTTTAGAAACTTTATAAGAATGTTCCAAGAAACACTGAGTGTTTCAAGTTATGTTGCAAGCATACACACACATGTGCATATACACACATGTATATATACACATACATACATACCACACACATACACACACATATACTCTTTAGGTAAACTAATGGTTATTTTTACCAGCTGGTACTTGGAAGCCATAATCAGATCTTCAGATGTTATTTTGTATTTCAAGAAGTGTTGGAAAAAGTTCAAACATTTTATATGATTGGATGGAAAGAAAGTTTAGGAATGGGAAGGATGTGGACTGAGTATAAAGCAATCTCTTTGTCTCCCACTCTCCTTTTTTGTTTGGTTCTCAGGACAGTTTTTGCCCAGTGAGACTAAAGAACTCATGGGAATTACCTATTTTTCATCCTCTGGAGTAAAGGTAATAGATTTATCTCAGAGAGGAAGGGTGAGGTCTTATGACTATAAAAAACAAGGAAGCTCTTTCGTCTCCTTCATGTCAAGTGAGCATTTGCATTGGGGAAATGCTGACTCACTTGGGGAATCACAGCCTAATTGAAATCCAAATCCAGACTTGATACATTATTTATCATCTTTGTGCTTGGGGATTTCAGAGCATTAAATATTAGAAGCATCCATTTCATTATCAATACCTTTTTAACCTAGTCTTAAAGGCTGCTGCTATCCTCTATGTACTTTCCGATCTCTGTTACTTTTTGTTCATGGCATTTCCTGTCCCAAGACTAACTTCCCATTTCCTGATCTTCACTTTTAAAAATCTTATCAGTTTTCCAAGCTTAAATGCTTTCTCTCCTTGAAGCATTCCTTGACTGACAAAGTTGAAAGAGGTCTCCACTTAAATCTGATAGCATTTTATTTGTACCACTTTTATGGCATTCATGGAAAATGAGCACATAATATGAAAGAACACTATGTAGACAGTGGAAGAGATAGAAGGCTTAAATAAAACATAGTCCTTGAAGCCTCAGAGAGTACTTGAATACACAGAAGAGAGTTTCAAAATAATGTCCTATGAGGTCCAAGGGAGGAAGGAGGGTGACTAACCCTGAGAATCAAGATTGGCTTCATGAGGAGGTTGCAAAGATGAATAGGTTTTCAAAAAGTAAAGAGAGAAGTGGAAGATGAACACACACACACTCTCATGATGTAGAAGCTTGACTAGAGTGCAGCCCCTTGGACAGTTAGAACTGGGTATTATTGCCCATCTTCCTCTACCCCACCGTCGGCCCACTACAGGGCTCCTAGTAAGTGTTGGCTGAAAGTACGTTACATCATTTTGTGTAGAAGTGAGCAACCGAGAAAAAAATGGATAAAAAAATAAATAAAAAGTCCTGGAAAATCACTAGTTCTTGTATTCCAGGTTATTTCCATAGTTATTAATTTAAGATCTAAGATACTGAAGCAATGAGGTGGCACAATGCACAGTGCTCTGGGCTTGAAGTCAGAAAGACACCTCTTTTTAGTTCAAATGTGACCTCAAACACCTGCTGTGTGACCATGGATAAGTCACGTCATCCTGGTTGCCTCAGTTTCCTCATCTGTAAAATGAACTGGAGAAGGAAATGGCAAAATGACTCCAGTATCTTTGCCAAGAAAACCCCAAGTGGGGTCATGATGAGTTAGAACCACCTGAAAAACAACTTAAATACTAGGTACTATCTAGAGCTGATGCTGTTTTTTTGGTTTCATTTTTATTTCCATTAGTATTTTTGTAAAAGTTTTATTGTGGTTGCTTTGACTGTAAGATCTGTATAAGTGTAAGCTTCTTTTCTTTTTCTTTTAAAATTGTCTCTGCATCAGTTTGTCCATTTTTCACATAATTGTTGGAGAGATAGAATAGGAAAATAGCTGTAACGTCATAGAAATTATCTAGTTATTCTTTGTCCAGGAAATGTTTGCTTAGGTCTTAATGAGAGTTCTAACTTTACAAAAAGACCAGCCATTGAAAACATTTTTAAATCGTTCCATACTTTGTTCATTTTTGAATTTGTGTTTTAGGTGAACTCCATTTTAGAGAAAATGCCAAGAAATTTAATAACTGAAAAGTAATAGCTAATTTATGTTTCTCATGTGAGTCTGTTTTTTGTTGTAGTAGTTTTTTTTCCTGCAAGACAAAGAATTTCCAAAATTTCAAGGGAAGGAATTTTACTTTAAGAATGTTTTTATGAACTTTTCAAGTTAGCCTCTATATCTGTATCTGTAGATAGATACCACTGTATGTATGTAAACACACACAGAGAGACAGAGATGTATCTATACACATTTATAGATGCAGATACATGGTGTTTTAAAAGTAAAGAATCATTGCAATTGTATCTACATGTTTAAGCCATTTACTGTGGGGAGAACACTGCTAAGCCCCAGAGGAAGAGACTGAAGTTTAGAGGAGATGTAGTCCCAGCTTTGAAGGTAAGAGGCAAGTAACAGAAAACCCGGTATTTACAAGGCATGCTGTTGTTGTACTACTTACTATCATCCATTTTACCACTAAAGTGTTACAGGATAAAGTGCCGTGGGAGGTTTGCCATGTATTTAACTCCATGTGCATTTGTAACACATACACCATTCATATTTTGATGAATCTTCTTAGTTTTCTCTTGGGCACTTCATGTGAGATTGGATAAATGCTGGTTAGTAAGTGTGTAAAAAATGTGTCCTGAAAATAGTATCCAATGTGTGTGGTATGGGGAAAACACCCTAAAACAGATCTGCTCGATATCAACAAGAGATTATTACCCCCAAAGAAATGACAACAGTTTGTCAGTTTGACGAGAAGAGGAAGGAAGTTTACAAACATCTCTAAGAGACGCATGTTAAGCTGTTGGAGGAAATGAGGCACGTCCTGCTTTTATTGTGCTTATTGGAGTGGGATTCCCAGAAGACTGATTGAGTCTGTCCTGAGACTTCTGTTTGGCTAAGACCTTGTTGACTCATATTTTATTTTTGTTTCTATAAAAGTCTGCTATTGTTCAGATTCCTAAGATAATTTATAAATACACTGCCTTTCTCATTTATACCATCGATTGACTGATGTAATGAAAGCAAATGTATACTTTTTATTAACTGCTTTTCTTTTCCTGTGAAATCAAGCAAAACATATCTAGAAAATCAGTTTTGAAAACAGCACAGATCTTTGGTGTTCAGTTTTTATTTGAACAACATGTAGCTTATTGATTTCTTGAGTTGTATATTAAAGTTTTAAGTACTAACAATGTGGAGGAAATTGAATTGTGTCTGATTAATGTAAGAGAGATAAGATTGAAACATAGAAAGTCTTTGTGGCATTGTGAATAAAGTTCAAGGCCTCAGAGCTCTGAATTCATCTGCTTGTAAGTAGAATCACAGAGATAGCTGCTTTCATAAGAGACTGAGACCTAAAGAGAGTGTGCCTAGATTAAGACCTAACTTGTTGGGTGGGCTTCTTGTAATTAAAGGACGCAGATGTTCAGGAATTCATAGGATGGCCAACAATGTTTGGGTTGGGGTTTGTGTTTTTGGAGGAAATGCCCAAATCATGGATCCATCGCAGTAATAGATTATTAGTATATTCATTCTGATCATACTTGGATCCAAGTCCTGTGAGCTTTCTAAAGCAGTCTAGTATTATTTCTAAATGTTCTTTCTTTTCCAGCTCTGAAATTCAGTTGTGCCTATCAGAATGTCTGAGTGAATGTGACTCTTCCTTACATAACTTTTCAGACACAGAAATACAGGAATAGAAGACTTTCTTGTTTCTTGTACAGTGACTCATACAGTCTGGAGGGGTAGGATGAGGGCAGTATACTTGTTGGCTATCTGCAATTCTGGGTTCTAAATTTGTAGTCTTAAACTCAAGCCAAGAGATGTGGTTGATCTTTGTGAAATTAGTAATTGAGTGATGTAGCTAACATTATAGGGTCATCATTTCTGTTCAGTAGACATACTGTGACTAGATGATGAAATTTTTAAAAAATGTTAAAGTTGGAACAAGTTGCTGATAGTAAAAATAAATTGATTGCAAAATTTCACTTCTTTTTGTTAGTCCTAGGATTGGAGGTAGCTAAGTGGTGTGGTGGGGGCTGAAGGCACTAAGCATGGAGTCAGGAAGATCTGAATTCAGATTCAGCTTGTAGCCATTCACAAGCTGTGTGTCTCAGGACAAGTCGCTTAATCTCTACCTTTCTCTGTTTCCTCACCTGTAAATTGGGATTATAATAGCATCCACCTCCCAGGGGTTTAGTGAGTATACGTTTGAGATAATATTTGTAAACTGTTTAGCACAGTGTCTGGCCCATAGTAGGTGTTTAATAAACATTTTCATTTTTCCTTATTTTCTAGAGGTTTGATGTGTACATATCCTTTTCAAGCTTCAGTCTAAAAAATTCTAAAGGAAGTGATTATTATTTTGAAACATTTTTAGACTATTTTAAGGTGAAAACAGGGTCAGATTATAGAGGAATTTTTTTTCAGAGTAAATCCTTACTTGAGGAAGCTTCTCTGATCTTTTCCCCTTTTTTTTTCTTTTCTTACTTTTGCCTTTTCCAAATGAGTGCTGATTTATTGCAGATTCTGTGGAATAAAAAACATCTTGGTGATGCAGAGCACATGTTACTCAAGACTTTGAAGAGCAGCATTCACTTACACTCAATCTAGTATTGGGTAGTAAATATAAAGAAATAAGCCAAGCATTTGGGATGATAAAGTTTTGATGATAGTTGCTTATAGTTACTCATGAAATTTTAATCACTAATGATTATTAAAATGGACTCCTACAAGTTATTATTCCTTAAATCAGGAGAATATTTGAATTCTATTTGAATAAATATTTTTTCTTTCTTCATTAAAATATTCATTAAGGGGTCTGTGAACTTTTTTTAATGTAATAACTACATTTTGATACAACTGGGTTTTTGTATAAATTTATTAATTTTATTTTATGTATTTTAGAAACATTATTCTGAGAATCCAGAGGCTTTACCAAACTGGCCAAGGGTACATAAAAGGTTAAGAATCTCTGACCCATTTGCTTTCTGTAGAATTAGGTGACTATGATCATGTGCACAATGGTGCTCACTTGTCTACTTCTCTGTCTCTATATTTCTCTCTGGCTTGTGCATTCTCTAGTGTAGACTGGATCAGGACCGAGGAAAGAGGTAGTTACAATGTCTCAATTAGATGGCTGTCATTCCTTTTGGGGAGAGAGGAAGAGCTCACTTATGTGGGATATTTTGTTTCCTTTTAGGTGAGTAGTGTTTAGACACTGTATATCACAGGGGCTAGCAACAAAGTTTGTAAATGTAGCCTGTCTAAAGTTGCACTGTGTAAATTCACAACCTAGTTAACATCTGGGAATGGTGAATCTTGAATAAACACTAAATGTTCTTGAATATTAACAAAAATAAATTACCTAATATTGATGTATGAGCTACTTAGAGTAGGAAATATGTTGGGTTTTTACACTAGACTTTCATTTTCTGTATATGAGATATATTATTTCCGGTTAAGTAATGCCTTGCCTATCTTTCGTGGAACTTACGAATTGTCTGTCTTAAGTTTGTGTAAATTAAAGCCCTTTTCTTGTTAGTTCTTTATAGTCTAAAATTAATTTTTTTTAAATTTTGAATGTTGTATAGAGAAGAATCTGCCCTACTTCAGATAGTCTATTAATTTTATTTATGTTATTAAAAACAGAAAAAATTATGCAGATTTTGAAAATAAATACATATTATGTATATTCAGGGTAGTGCTAGATGTAATACTTGCCTTTGTGTTGGGAAGTATCTGCTGTCCAAAAACTGGCCTGTTTTTAAAATAAAGTTCACATTTACACAGCACTTTGACATTTCCAAAGCTCTTTCCTCAATTCATCTGAATACAACTAACATTCATTAAGCTCCTATTTAATGTGCAAGGCCCTGAGCTAGGCACTGGGACCACAAAACCAGAAGTAATAGATTCCTAACATTCTACTGGTTTGATATGCCTCCAACACCAATATGATCATAGGTTTCAATATCATCACTTCCTCCCAACCTCACAGCTTCTATTGAGAATACCACAGTTTTCCCAGGTTGGTTGTCAACTCCTGATTTGCACTTATCCTACATGTCCAATCTGTTGGTAGATCTGGTCTTGTGCCTTCTCAACCTCTCTCATAGAGGTCACTTTCTCCTTCTTCACATTGCCACCACCTTGGTTCAGTGTAAGTGCGTACCTCAAACATAGCAATCATCTTCTGATTGGTTGCCCTTCCTCCACCTAGCTGCTGAAGCAAAGCTCAGGTCTGACCATGTTCCCTTTCTACTTTATAAACTCTGGGCAGGGGTGGAGATCCTGAAGCCTCAAGGCCACATGTGGCCCCCAAAGCCCTCCAGTGTGACCCTTTGACTGAATTCCACTTTGGATTTGACTTAATAAAAGGATTTGTTCTGTAAAACTCAGTCAAAAGGCTGCACCTGAGGACCTAGAAGGCCACATGTGGCCTTAAAGCTGCAGGCTCCATTGACTATGGATGTCTAGGGATCCTCCAGAGTGAATATAAAGTCCTGTTTGCATTTTAAAGCCCCAAACCATTTGGCTGCTTCCTGTCTCTGCAGTCATCTTACTCCTCAGTCCTCCTGCACTGCCTGTAATACTCTTCCTCCTCATCCCCATGTCCTGGCTTCTCTTGCCTCCTTCAAGATTTAGCTAAATGCCACTTTTTTTCCAGTGACTTTTTCTTAGGCCCAACCCCAGTTGCTTCCCTCCCATTTACTCTGTATATACCTCATGTGTGCAGAGTTTCTTACTGTATTGTTCTCCCCCATTAGAATGTGAGTTCCTTGTGTTCAGGTCCTGTTCTTTCATTTACGTTCTCATTGTTGAGCAGTTCTAGCACATAGTATACACTTAATAAAGTGCAAAGAAATACAAAGTAAGGGGGGTATGAATGATTATACCAACAGGAAATTGGCCGAGGAAGGCCTTTTATACCCACACCGGGCTTTGAAGGATGTTAGGAGCACAAAGAGGTGTAGAGAAGACAGAGTGTTTCATACATGAAGGCTCTTGTGTGCAATGAATGTAATGGAAAGACGGCAGGTCATGATGGCAGGTCATGTTCAGGGCATTGTGATTAGAAAAGAGAGTGCAGGAAGAGAAAAATATGAAATTACAACTCCATGTGGAAGCCAGTCTTTGAATGCCATAATTAAGGCATTTCTATTTTGCCATAGAGGCCATAGCAAGCTGTGGAAGTTTTGAGGCACATTGTTAGATTGGTATGTAAGGAATGTCAAATTAACAACTGTGTGAATTATGAACGGACAAGGATGAGTTTGAAGGCAAGGAGGCCACTTTAGGAGACACTTGTTGTAGACAGAGGGTGTATGTGTGAGGAGAAAGGGATGGAATGTAAGAAATACCATTCAAGTGGAACTGACAGGATTTAGCAGTTGATGGCATCGGTGTAGAAGGAAAGGCCAAAGATGGCCCCAAGGTTGGAAACATGAGTGACTGAAAGGATAGTGCGATCAACAGAAATGGAAAATTTTGGAGGGGGTAGGAATGGGTTATGGGGAAAATATAATGGAGTTCAATTTGAGGATATTAAGTTGGAGAAGCTTATGGTACATCTGGGTAGAGAGCAGGCAGGGGTTAAGGGAGGTTAACTAGAGGATGATTGAGTAGAGGTCCTAAAGAGACTGGGGCTAGATCTTCATAGGGATGATAACTGACTCCATAAGATCATTAAGGGACTGTGGAGAGAGAAGAGAAGAGAAGAAAACGCAGGGCAGAACCTTTGAGGATGTTTTCTTTTGGTGAATGAGAGGACAAAAATCCTTTGGCCTAATGACTAATAACAGCAGCCACAATGATGACATATATAAAAAGCTTTGGGGTTTGCAAACCCTTTATACATATCTTTTTATTGTTCTTGTTCTTAAAACAACCCTGAGAGGGAGATGCTGTTATTATTCCTGTTTTACAGATAAAGGAAGTGAGGCAGAGATTAATTGACTTGCCCAAGGTCACTCAGCTAGTAAGTACCTGTGACTGGATTTGAACTCATGAATTCCTGATTCCAGGTTCAGCCTTTCAGTCTCTGTGCCACTTACCTGCCTACATTGCCCCTATTTTACATATGAGAAAACTGAGGCCTTAAGAGATTAAGGCGAGTGAATGTGCTCTCAATGCTATTGTGTGTGAGCCAACCTACTACTGCTCTTCAGGGATTCTGGCACTTAGGGCCATGCCTGGCATGTAGTTGGTGCTTAATAAATGTTTATTGATTCATTGATTCATTACCAGAAAGTTGGCCATAAGTTGATCAATATTTTTGGCTGTAGTGACAATGCAAAATGTTTTATATAAATAAATAAGACAAACCTAGGCAGAGAATTTACATTTATACATATCCACTAACATATTTAATGCGTTTGTATATTTTAATGTAAATATTAGATAGAAATAAATGTCTTTTAATAATAGCTTAGACATATGGCACTTTCAGTTTGCAGAATGCTTTCCTCATGACACTCCTGAAACTGGGTTAGTTGCAAGCAATGTTATGACTTATTTGCGTACAAGGAAGTTAAGACTCAGAGAGGTCAGTTTGCCTAGTCACACTTAGTAAGCAGGAGAGCTGGAATTCTCATCTTAGCATTTTAATTCCAAGTCTAGTACTCTGATGTTTTTATAGTATCCTATAAATAATAGATGTCTTGACATTAAACAAAAAGTTAAAAGTTACCAAGTTTTGGGTCCGAGCCTCTCTGGGTCCTCTAATTCAGTCCCTTCCTTCAAGCTTTCGGTAAGCAAAATGAAAGATTCTGCGTTTGCAAGATTGTAAGGTACTTCAGCATTGAATCCCTGAGTCAGTCCACACTGGAATGTATAATTCTCATTTTTGGCTGTGGGGATTAATTTCCTTACATTGCAAAGGAGAGGTGAGGAACTTTGGGTAAAACTATCTACTCCTATCCATAAAATTAATCAACTAGCCAAAGTAAATAGTAATGCATGTCTCAAAATATTCTTCCTAATGTGACTGTCTGACTTTGACCATACTATTGTACAGTACCCCATAGAAACTTATACTAGAGGTGGATTATCTGGTCCAACCTCCTTGTTTTATAGACGGGGCCCATGGAGAATATGATTTAAGCTTCATAGAAAAATCACGTAGCAGAGTTTGAATTTGAACTCAGTTCTTGTGACTCCAAACCTAATTTCCATTCATGCTTCCTTTCCATTCCTTTTATCAAGGCCACCTCTTTCCATATTCAGAATGTGGTGCCCTGGATTTAGTCTGGGAATCTTACCTGGATTAGTAGCTCTTGCTTTTCATTACCTATGTGACTTGGGGCAGGTTATTTCCCATGTTTAAAATGAGGAAGCTAGACTAAATGAATTTTTAGCTCAAATACATGATTCTGTGGGTTTCCATGAAGCTTTCCCTGATCCTTTTCCATTCCCACTCATTTTCCTAGAATATTTTGGATCTCATTTCTTCAGCCTTATCACATATTCACCTTTTTTTCTATTTATTCATGTACCTGTCTTATCTTTTGATTTCGCTTGTAATTGTTTTGATCTTATAGACTGGGCTATTTTTAATCTTTGAAGTCCCAGCATCTACCTGACACATAGTAGGGGCTAATTTGTGAGAAGAATTGGCTGTTCACTTAATAGAAATGAGAGGGTGATTTTGGGAAGGACAATGAAAGTATTATAAATTTACAATAAAGTAATTTCTTCCAAATTCTACTAATTTGAAAGCACTATTATTTTTTTATGAAGCTATTTGATGATTTTGAGTTTTCCTTTGGTATTACTTATTATATCAGAGTACTTCAAGAGACAAGTGATGTCACACTTCCTTTAATAAGAGGCACACATTTTTGGAAAAAATCATGCTCAGAATAATCTAAGAACTCCCAAATACTTTTCCCCATTGTAACGGTTTATTTCTGCATGACAAATAAATGGATAAAATTGCAGCTGCAATAGGCTGGGGAGGGGTGGTGTCACTGGAGCTTTAATTG
>CM053769.1:671688602-671707899 GCA_028658325.1 Potorous gilbertii | reverse complement strand
TTTTTTAAAGGCCCATAGCAAAGTCATCAGTTCCTTTAAAGTGGGCAACGCTGGGGGAGGGTTGATGGAGGGGGGGGAAGAGAAGAGGGAGGGGAAACGGGAAGGGGGGGGTGTCTCTGTGGAACAGAAATGAAATCGCAACCCCATGGAAGGAGGAAAAAAGCCGCGTGGAAGGAAGGCTCCAGCCACCCGCCAGCAGATCCTGGCCGAGCCTCGAGATCTTAGCTCCGGGCTCCGTCCGCTAGCTACACCATCACATCATCAGCCACCGATCCACCAGAAATGCCACCTCCAGTACCTACCGCCCGAGAGAGAGATGGGGCTCCCCTTCCAATAACAGCACCGAGACGGGTTTCATTTCTAATCACTGCATTCACAAAACACACCACCACTACCACCACTACCACTACCACCACCACCTCCTCCTCTTTTCCTCCTCCTCCTCTTCTCCTTCTCCTCCTTCTCTCCTCCTCCTCCTCCTCTCCTCCTCCTCCTCCTTCACCACTACCAACCACTACTACTACAAGATCCACAGACACCCTGCAAAGATCCCTGACTCTTAACACCAACTCTCTGCTCCTTTGGGGAGGGGAGGGGAGGTGTGTATGGGGGAAACACGCAAAGACAGACGGAATTGCAAGTTCAGCAAAGGCGGGGGGCGGGGGGGGTGCTGAAGAGAAGAGACGCGTTTCTTTCCAGGTCGGTTTGGCTAGGTTGGTTTTGGTTGCATTTCTTAAAAAAAAAAGAAAAGACAAAAAAAAGAAATACTAACGTCTCCCCCTGCTACCTTCCCCTACGCGCCCCCCCCTCACAAAAAAGAAATACAAATGGAAATCCATCAGGCACTTCATTTTCCCCCAAATCCTCAGACATTATCTGAACCACTAACAGTTTAATCGTTGCCGGTTTCTTTCCTAGGAGACACTTTTTAATTTATTACAGTTTCAATTTTTCAGTTTTTTTCTTTTTTCTTGCTCTCTCTCATACACAGGGCAAGGCAAGTTTATACTAGGTTGCAAATACACGTGATGCAAAAAGACTTTGCCAAGAGGAACATTTTTCTTTTCATTTAAACCAACTCAATTTTTTTGGGGGGGTTGCCTCCTCTGTTTGGGTTCTTCCTCTTAACTGTAAGCTGTATATACTTTGTCCCCTCCTGGTTTATTTTTTCTTTTTAAGTCACAGAGAGTATTGCTACAAACTTCGCAAGTAAGCATTTGGGGAGGATTGTTGTTTTGTTTGCTTTTTACACTCGAGTTTCCAGGGGCTATTCAGTCCCCTTTCCCCAGAAATATATGTTTAAACTCAACATTTACTGCTACAGGCCCTAAAAGCTACAAAAATCTATTTTTGCGTCACTTTTCAGGTTAAAATAAAGCTTTTATACTTCTCAAGTTTCGTTCTACACGCGTGCTTTATGCAGTATCTGTAATATATACGCTTCAACGTGTGTTGAAGTACACACATTAAACACACCCTGTTACATCTACATGTGCGAGTACAGACAAATAATGCAGGCACACACTTTTTTTCTTCTCAAATTGCTATCACTTCACAAGTTGCTCCTTTTGCTTTAATAACACATTAGGATCAACATTTCTTTAAAACAATAAATTAAATTAAAAAACAGTTTACTCTGACAGCAAATTGTAACTTTACCTTAAATGGCCACAAATATTCTCACAATATTCCAAGGGAAGAGACTTTTGAAAAAGAGAAAATCTTCTGCAAGTGCTTAGTATCTCACATGTGTATCCCCCAAAAAGTACTTTTTAACTGGTACTCAGTCCTGCTCCAGGGATATTCCACAGATCACAAGATCATGCACCTGGCTCTGATTTTTGCATTTTCCACCATAAAACAACTTCAAGAGAATTTCACACACACCCACAAAAAAGAAAAAAAAAGAAAAATCCACCAACTTTTTCTCCCCTTTCCTTATTGTTTCTTTTTTTAAAAAATATGTAAACAGAATAGTTAATAATTTTCCTCAAACAAATCTTGTTGGATGGTTTTTTCTTCGTCTCCTATAAAGTCTTAAACTTGTTCCAAGTTTAGAGATTTCTCATCATCATCATCATCATCATCACCATCATCATCACCATTGACTCCCCCGTGGAGTCACATTGATAATAGGTTTCCCTGAAAGATACATTGTAATCCATTCACATCCGGGCACTGCGGGGCTTATAAAGAGAAAAGCGCTGCTGCTGCCGCCCGCCGCTGCTCTTACAGACAATGACTGGGGAGGGGAGGGGAGGGAGGAGAAGAGCCATAGAGTGGTAAACATTGGGGCTAGACAGGCACCCAAAATGGCGTCGCGGAGCCTGTCTCCGCCTCCCCTCGGAAAGGGGGGGACGGCCGGTGGAGCTCGGCAGGAGGGAGGGCAGAAGGAGCGAGGTGGGCGGGGCCGGGAGGGAGCGGGAGGCTTTGGTCGGTAGCTGCTTGTCCTCGGGCTGCTGTCCTAGCCCTCCTCTCCCTCCTTTTATTTATTTATTTACATGTTGGGCTATGCATATGTATCCACACACACACACACACATATATGGTGCGAATGCTGATTTTGGAGAAGGGGTCTGGGGAGGAATTGCGTTTTTTTAAAGGAACTCAGTAGATACATATTCCCCAGACTTTGGCAGAAGAATCATTTCCACGCCTCTCTGACTGTCACCCAACACTTGCACACTCACACTCACTCTACGTGTGCCTTCCTAAGAGAGGGTGGGGAGAGAGAGCGCCCCCGGGGCGAGTCTACAGACCCTGGGCATCCAAAACTTGGTGGGGGAAGCTGGCGAGGAAGGAGCCAGGCTGGGGAGGGGGCCGGGGGCAGCTGTCCCCTCCCCTCTCCTCTCCTCTGCTTGGGGGTCCTGAAACCTAGGAGTCCAGAAAAGTGGAGGAGCTGCCAGGTGGACAGCCTTTATTCTTTTTATTAGCTGATGTGGAGGGAGGGGCTCAAGTCCCACAATTCTGTAACTGGCAGTTTTAAGCCTTTGGGGCAGTCCTCCTCCGTGGGGTGGCCCCATGCACCTACAGCTAGTTCCGTAGCTCAGGGCAGTTTCTGCTCAAATTTTTCCCTATCATTTCTGAGCTTACCTTGGATCTTTCTGTGTTTCTGGTACACACTTAGGGGTTTCCCCAAAAGTCTTTACTCAATTTTTAAGCTTTCAGGAATACTGAATATTAAATCTAAATACCAAAACTTCAAATAATTCTAAATATTAAATTTAAACACCAAAGCATTTAAATTTAATATTTAGTATTATTTAAAGCTTAAAATTGCACTCACTTTAGGGACACTCTATGTATATGTGTATATATATATATATATACACATATACACATATATACCATATACACATATATATGTGTATATACGTATACACACACATATACTGGCTCCTTTATTAGAATGTAAGTTCTTGAAAGCAGGGATTGTTTTACCTCTTTTCTAGATAGCCCTGTCTGACAGTAAGGGCTTAATAAGTATCTGATAATTGATTAAATGAGTTTCCTACTTAATATAATAGCTAGCATTCATAGAGTGCTTTAAGGTTTACAAAGCAGAGCAGCTGAGTAATCTCATTTGATCTCTCTACAAAACAACACACACACAAGAGATACACATATATATATATATTCATATGTACATACATTTAAATATTATTCTGGTTCTCATCCTACTTATCTGACTGCTCCCCATTCTTCTTTGCTCCTTATCCAGTTCCTGCCCTCTAAAGATTGGTGATCTTTAGTCTTGTGTCCTGGACCCTCTTCTCTTTTCCTTCTACACTACTTTATTTGGTGACCTCATTAACTCCAATGGATTTAATTACTATTTCTAAACCAACAAGTCTCAAATCTAACTCTCCTGCTCCAACCCCTCTGCTGACTTCCAATCTCACATCTCCAACTGTTTTTCAGATATATCACCGAATGTCCAATAGACAAGCTAAGCTGGACAAAACCGAATCCGTTACCTTTACCCCTAAACATTCTTTGACTTCCCCTATTACTGCATGGGGCAAGACTATCTTCCCAGTCCCTTGAACTGGTAACCCAGGAGTCATTCTGGACTCCTCAGTATCTTTCACCCCACCCCCTCACAGTATCCACTCTGTTACCAAGGCCTGTTATTTTGACCTTTGCAACATCTCCAGAATGCTCCATCTTTTCTCTTCTGATTCTGCCACCCCTCTAGTGTAGGCCCCTATCACCTAACTCCTCCACCATTGCAGTATCTTCCTAGTGGCTCTGCCTTCCTTTAGTTTCTCCCCACTCTAATCCATCCTCCATTCATCCACTAAAGTGATTTTTCTAAAGTGCATGTCAAAACTCCAGTGATTCCCTATGCACCTCCAGGATCAAATGCCAAATATTCTGTTTTGGCCTTCAAAGCCCTTCATAACTTAGCCCCCTCCAAACTTGCCAGTTTATTTACACTTTACTTTTCATAACATACTCTTCCATCCAAAAAACTATTTTCCTGACTGTTCCTCAAATAAGACTCTCCATCTCTCTGACCCAGGCATTCTTTCTGGCTCTCCTCCATACCTAGGATGCTCTCCCTCCCCTCCTCTGTCTACTGCCTTCCTTTGGCTTCAGGACTCAGTTGAAAGTCTCATCTTTAATAGAAGCTTTTCCCAACTCTTTTTAATTCTAGTGCTTTCCCTGAGTTAATTATTTTCTATATATCATCTTTACAGCTTGTCTGTACATATTTTTTGTTTGTTGTCTCCCCTTTTAAATTGAGCTACTTGAAGGCAGGGGACTGTGTTTTTCCTCTTTTTGTTTTCTCTGCAGTTAGCACAATGCTTGATACAGAGTAGGTGCTTAATAAATGTTTATTGATTACTACATACACACATTTACATATATATGTGATACACATGCATACGTACATATGTGTGTGTATATTCACACCTGTTTACATTTTTCTTTCCCCTCTCTTCCTTGAAGACAGGGACTGCTTTTACCTATGTCTTGTATACCACCAAAGTGGTAGCATAGCATGGCAGAGATATGGTCTCAGAGCCAGTTGGACCTGGATTCAGGTCAGTGACCCAAGCAACTCTCTAAGTTTATAAGCTGCAGAGAAGGAGCCACTTTGTATTGATGGAAAAACCTATAAGTAACTGGAACTCTGGCCTCTAAAAATAACTAACATTTATGTAACATTTTATGCTTTCAAAGTGCTTTATCATATTACTATATTATATTATATTATTATATTATATTATCTCATTTGATCCCGACAACAACACCCTGAGTTAGGTAATGTTGCTAGCCCCAATGTTTTACAGATAGAAGTTAAGTGATTTGCCCAGGGTCACATAGCCATTAAATGTCTAAGAACTGAAACACTGATCTTCCAGACTTGGGGTCCAGTTCTGTTACCACTACTCTCTACAATTCTTCTCTTATCATAGCACTTGATAAATACTTATTGAATTTTATCAGATTGAAAAAAAATTGAATAAAATTTGTCAAATCCTTTTTGATGCTCAGAAATGTGATTTTTGAAGGGACAACAGAAATTAAACTGATTTAAAATTAAGAAATCTTCCATGCCAAAATCTAGTTTAATAAAAATCTTTGATACTTATTCTTTCAGATCTGTTCTGGATTTATCACAAGTATGTGAAAGTTCTATTATCTTTAAGAGATCAAATATCCTTGCATCTCTTATGACTTTGTTCAGTTAAGATTTTCACTTATTTGACTTTCTAAAGGATAAGAACATTTATACCTTTAAGCACAGCACTAGCATGTTATGGACATTCCTTTCCCTTTGTGTTCACACCCTCCACCATATGGTGTCACTTAATATCATGTTACATTTCTAGGTATAATACTTTATACTGCACTTTCAGAGTCAAGGACTGCCAATTTTGTATACAGAATACCAGCTTGGGTTTTTTCCTATCATTTATACAGCTTCTGACCTCAAAATAATTCCCTGCTTTCATTTCTTCTTTGGGCTACCAGAGGACTTAGTTTCAAATTCCACTTTCACTGCCCACTATGTGTTAATTTGCACAGTTTGCTTAACCTCTACTGCTCATCTATGAAATGAGAGTCTTGGACTAGGTAAACACTAAGGTACTTTAGTGTAAATTCCTTGAGATTAGGAATTGTTTCATTCTTTTAATTGCATTCGTAACTACTTACCTAGTACAGTGCTTGGAACACAGTTGACAGTTAATAAATGTTTGTGGATTGATCAATTACAACTTTAATCCATGAACCTGTGGTCCCCACTGCATGATTATAGTTGAGGATATGTATTTAGAGATATTAATTCTGTCAAATGAGTATAAGTGCTCCTCTATACAAGATTGCCAATGTCAGTTAATACACATAGTTTTGAAAGTAATGTGCAGAAATGATTGTGGATGTGTGTGCATGTGTCAGGATATATGTATGCATGTGTATATATTATATACACACATAAAAATATATGTATTTGTACATAGAGATTTGTGGTTTCATGAACAATCCTCTTTTTTTCCATATGGAAATGTTCATGTGTTTTGGAGATTAAGTTCAGAATAACAAAAATTTAAAATTTAAAATAAATCATTGTGGGTATTAGATAGAATGAATTCTGATGGTCTTTCCCACTCTTTAAATTTAATCCAAACTCATCAGCTGCCAAAGTGGTTTTCATAAAGCACTAATACTTCCAGCCTCACCCCGCCATCTCTCCTACTTTAAGGTTCATCGTATCCAAATTTATCCCCTAACCTAGTTCTTGGTGATGTTATCCATTTACTCGCCAGGAAATTCTTTTCCTTTCCTCAGTGAATTTACTGCTTGGTTCACAGCATTTTCCTCCAACCTACCTTCCCGGGGTAGTCATCATATATCTTGATGTTCCCTCAAGTATCCTAACTTCTTGCAATCTGTTCGGTTCCCATCAACTAACTCCTGTATTCCACCTCAGTTACTATTAAAGACGATTGGTTCACTGATATTGCCATACTTCGCAAGGGAACAATTTCCACATTCATGAAATTCTTTGATATAGTCATATTCATTCTATAATTCCTTTTTTACCTGTGCTAAAAACACCTAAATACTTTTTCTTACCATGACCCCCATTCCCTCCATGCCTTGGTTCTTTCTTAGGCCATCACTCCTACAACTAGATGCACTTCCTTCTTTCTCTCAAATACTTGGCAAATCAATTCAACTTGACTATGTGATTTAGTCATTGCTCTTCCTATCTGACTTTTTGTGATCCTAGTTGGGATTTTTTAGGCAAAGATATTAGAGCGTTTTGCTGCCATTGCCTTTTCCACCTCATTTTACAGATGAGGAACTGAGATAAACAGGATTAAATGACTTTCCCAGGGTCACACAGCTAGTAAGTTTCTGTGGCCAGATTTGAACTCAGGAAGAAGAATCTTCCTGACTCCTGGCCTGGCACCCTATCCACTCTTCCACATTGATGCCTTTTGCTACCTTGCTTCGTTGACAGTCATGCCTTACCAAACTCCAATTTGGGATTCCTTTCGCCCCACAAGGTCTCTTGGAGAACGTGTATTAGTATTGCTATTATTACACTTTTACAGAAGGAGATTCTGAAGCTCAGAATGCTTGTGACTTGCCCAGGGTCACAGACATCTGTTAAGGAAGGATTTTCTAACTCTTCTAACCCCATTCCATTCATACTACCATGCAGGGCAGCTACGTGGTGCAGTGGATAAAGTACCAGTGCAGGAGTCAGGAGGACCTGAGTTCAAATCTCCCCTCAGACACTTGACACTCACTAGCTGTGTGACCTTGGGTAAGTCATTTAACTCCACCTCATTCTGGGTCATCTTCAGTCATCCTAATGGATATCTGGTCACTGGATTCAGATGACTCTGCAGGAGAAGTGAGGCTGGTGACCTGCGCAGCCCTCTCTCATTCAAAACAAAGTCAAGTGAAGTCATGTCATCATTTCTCTGATGGCATGGTCCTTTTTAGCAGCAAAGGACAAACACACGTACTACTATGCTTCCTTTGTCTCTGAGAATTGGTCATCTCATCTATTCCTGAACACCTCCTTTCAAAAGCTGCCCGTTCCATTTTTTAACCATTCTACTATTTAGGTAATGTTTTGTTTATATCTAACTAGCTATATATAGTATGTATATGTGCATATGTGTATATATATATATATATATATATATATATATGGTTTTATGTATGTATAATTTCTACCCATTGGTATCAGTGTTGCTTTATAGAGAAAATCAAGGGTAATACTTCTTTCCCATTAGAGATCTTCAAATATTTGAAGATACCAATCATGCTGCATTCCCACTTATAACACAAACACAGTTGTTGATATCTTTTCCTACTTCAATTGGCTAACCATCACCAATTCTTTCAAGTGAATCCCCCTTGGTATGGTTTCTCATCCCCTCACCAACTTCATCTCTCCCCCAGAAACATCCTCTAGTTCCTAATGTATCTTCTGAAAACATAATATCCAGAACTGAGCACATTATTCTCAATGTAATCTGATAAGTCAGTCACCTTGGAGATTATACTCTTATTAATATAATCTATGGTTCCATGGGATTTTTTTGGTCAAAATATCACACTAATTCTCCAAGTTTGCATTATAATATACCTTTCCAAACTTTTTTGCATGAACTTTAGTTTAACCAACCTGTCCTTTAATCAATGAATTTTTGAATCAAGGTGCAATACTTTATATGTATCTCTACTAAATTATTTTTAATTCTAGTGTAATGTTATCATTTTTAAGGCCTTTTAGATCCTCATTCTGTCATCTACAATTTATCTATCCCTTTTGCTCTCTGTTGACTGAAAATTAGGTAACCATGTTCTCAATGCCTTTATCTAAATCATTGGTTAAAAAAAAAATTGTTTAACACCATAGGACTCAGGATAGAGCTTTAGGGCAATCCACCAGAGACCGCTCTTCAAGTTAACAGTCAAACCATTGTTTGTCTTTTTCTGTTTTTTTTTTTAACTTAGACACATCTTTAATGACACAAATACTTCTCCCAGTAATATAGATTACATATCATTCATACTGTTTCTCTCTTTTAAGAAAAATTATTTTATTTTTAATTCATGGAATAAAACAAGCATTTCCATAACATAGTACAATAAAACATGATGGAACATGAAACTGCTGGTCTGCTATGTATAACTTGCTATTCCTTTAACATACGCATCAAGCTTATATATATTTTTTCTTCTTTCCCCACCCCCACCTTGGAGATGACCCCTATTAGACACAAATAGCTGTATATACATATAAAATGATTCTATACATTCTATTTATAGATTCTTTCTGTGGATGCAAATGGCATCTTTCTTCATGTGTCCTTCATAGTTAATTATCATTTGTTATTTAACTACCTTTGAATGCACTGAACTGTAAAATCTTGCTCACAAGGCTCTCACAAGACACTTTTATGACTTGAAGAATTTCATGAGAGACTATCAAATTTGTTGAAACCCAGATATATCATATCTTGGGTACTTTCCATATCATTCAATCTTTTTTTATTGTTTAACTGTTCTTCAGTTTTGCCTGACTTGCGGCTTCATTTCAGGTTTTCTTGGCAAAGATACTTTAGTAGTTTGCCATTTCCTTCTCCAGCTCATTTTGCATATGAGGAAATTGAGGCAGACAGGGTTAAGTGACTTGATCACGCTCACACAGCTAATAAGCGTCTGAGGCCAAATTTGTACTGAGGAAGACAAGTCTTCCTGATTTCAGGTTCAGTACTCCATTTACTATGTCCCCTCTCTGCCCCTATCATGCAATCTAACAACATTATAAAATAAGAAATAAGCTGGTCTACAACAAATCCATGCTGTCTCAAAGTAATTGATATGTTCCACAATATTTTCAGGAATCAAAGATAATCTCCAAGGAATGTGGCTCTATTGTTAATTTTAAAAATGACTTGTGAATTGGGTCAATATTTTAATTTTGAGAGAATGGAAATTATTCTATGTATTTTTTGTTACTTGCTGGGAAGGTAAATAATATAGTTAATATAATATATTAAGTAGTAAATAAAATATAACATAAAATATACAATATATAAAATAATATATAGTTAGTAAAACATAACATTATAAATAATAATTATTGATGTTAAAAACTCATTAGCTGAATAATTATTGAGCTAACTCAATGAAGTAAAACAAACTTGCTACACTATCTGGAGTCTTCCTAATTGACTAAGAGAAAGCTTATGACGGAAGAAATTAAAAATGTGATTGTCCCAGGCACTCATCAATTCATAGATGAAAGTCATAGTATTAGAATAACAAGAGATTGCAAGAGATCATTTAGTTCACCCCAGACGGATGAATACAAAATTTGGCTCAAATATGTTCAGGAGAGAAAATGTTGTTGTTATTCCTTCATTTTTGAAGAGATCAATGATATCATAGGTGATTGCTTGATGACTTGAACATGAATTGAATTGAAGTGATGAAGTGTTAAACTAAGTGGTCAACCTCACTCTCTCTTCCAGAGTCATTCAAGTCCAGAGGCAAGACAAAAGTCAGGATGTCTGGGATACAGTGAATGGTCTTGGTGACTTAGATGTCTGAACAAGCTCTTAGCCCTCCACTTGCATGTTTCATCTGCCTTCATGGCCATTGGAACAAGTTGTTCTTGTCCACCCATTCTTCTGGGGAGGTGTTTATATGCTTGGGGCAGATATCCCCCTAATTCACTGATGGATTCAGTTTGAGTTCCCTTCAACCTTGTTTGGCCTATCTGTTGAGATGGTTTTACCAGAGTGTGGCTGCTGTACAAACTACTGCTTCTTGGAACCGCAGGTGAGAGTTGGGTGAAGGTAAACATTAAAAGTGAATGAGCAGCCCCAAAAAAGGGCTCAACAAGCTCTCACACCAGAGGTACTAGTCCTCTCTGAATACCCCAGAGATCCCAGGTTCATAACTTTAGACCTGTAATTTACTGACCAATTCACAAACATTTATCAAGTGCCAGCTATGTGCCCAGCACTATACTAGGTGAGGGATTACAAATAAAAAAGAATGAAACTAATCTCAATGAGTTTACATTCTGAGGTAACTTAGTATTCACCTAGTCCAACACTCTCATTTCATAGATGACCAAGTGAGATTAAGCATTTTGAACAAAGAGAATATATACCTATTTGAGATGGTAAAGGGTAGTTGTCATTTCCTGCTGAGTGGAAATCAGGATGGCTACACCAGACCTGGGGAACTTTAGTATTAAATGACTTAGCAAGCTTAGAGGCACCTAATAAGGCTATTTTTAAATGTGTATTTATAATTAACTTTTCTCTAGACCTATGATTTTCTTAACCTTTGTTTTATATGGTGAGAAAGACAGAGACAAAGAGACAGAGACAGAAAGATTCTGTTTTCCCTTTGGAATAATCTCTTATGGTTTTAAACATGTAGTTATTATTTTGTACCCTAGAGAACAGAAAGGAAAGGAGAAAATACTAGGAAGCAGCACTATGAAGAAGCATCTAGAGGCCATGGCAGCGACAGAAGGAAAAGGGATGGGTAATTAATAAGTAATTTAAGCTGATTCAAGTTTCCACAAGGGTCCTTAAGACTTGGTGCCTGGAGTTGGGGTCCTAAGATTAGAGAGATTTAGTAAGAAATTTAAGGGGGAAGAGCCCTAGAGAGGATGACAAGTCTTCCTAATGATTCCAAGAGAACTGGTGTCTGCCCCAAGAATCTGACTTTTGGTTAGTGAGAGCAGGGCTTTTCCTTGCAATCCTTTAGAAACTCACTAGTTTAAACTAGTTTGAATGTTTGCCTTTTCCATCCCTTTGCCATTGGGACATTTACCTAATGTGTTTCACAGTACTGTAGCACCTCTCAATACTATTGGTATGATTACCCTTAATCATATATTATTGCCAAAGAAAGATTCTAGTTTATTCCCATTTTACATTTTCCACTAGGGTCTTCTTCTGCCTTTTTTTGTGAGGATAAAAGTCTGCTTTTACAGAAACATAACTTAGGGTTAGCTATTAAGAACTTTTCTCAGGATGGAGCCAACATGGCAGAGAAAGGCTAAGGACTCACCCAAGCTCTCCCAAATTTCCTTCCAAATATCTTTAATACTTCAAAGCAAATTGTGAAGCAGCAGAACCCACAAAAGGATGGGATGAAACAATTTTCCAATCTATGACAACTTGTAAAGTCAGCAAGAAAGGTCTATTGCACTGGGGTAAGAATGGAGCACAGTTCAGTGCAGGCCACGCTAGCATAGACCAGGCCCCCAACAAACTAGGAGCAGGCTTTTGGAGTGACTAAATCAGCAGCAGCTGCTGTTGCTTCTAGGACTCTCAACTCACAGATGGTAAGGAGGTCAAACAATTGGTCAGAAGGAGATTGCAGGGATCCCTTTACTGGCACTGGGGATGGGATCCTTATACATTGCCAATCCTTCAATCAGGGTCACAGTCTTGGCTGGTAATCCCAGGCAATCCCAAGCACTCTACAGCGTATGGCCACAAGCGAGCAGGGACCATGATTACAGTTCCAGGGCAGAAAAGAGTACTTGTCATTACTTACAGGCCAAAGTACAGGCCAGAAGAGTAATAAATGCACCTCTTCTTGGATCATACCATGGTGAAGGAACTGAAATCTTATAGATTCCCCAGAACCACCTCTGGAAATAGCTGTACAAAAGCCCTGAAGCTTGGGAAAGTGCCCCTTCTACCCTCGAAACACTTTAGCATAGAGTTAAAAAGTCAAGAAATAGGTTAGGAAAATGAACAAACATCGGAAAGATTCTGACTATTGCAAGTTACTGTGGTCACAAGGAAGATCAAAATATATACTCAGAAGAAGGCAGCAAAGTCAAATCTGCAAAGCCTCAAAGAAAAATGTGAGCTGGTCTTAGGCCATGGAAGAGCTCAAAAAGGATGTTTTTGAAAGAAAGGTAGAGGAAAAATTTGGAAAATAAATGAGAGTGATGCAAGAAAATCATGAAAAGGAGACATTAAGAAACAATAAAACAAAAATTTTTTTAAGTGAAAAAAACAGAAGACAATGTGAAATATCTCACTAGAAAAACAACTGACCAAGAAAATAGATCCAGGAGAGATTACTTAAAAATTATAGGACTAAGTGAAAGCAATGATCAAAAAAAGAGCCTAAACATCATCATTTAACAAATTATCAAGGAAGACTGCCCTGATATTTTAGAACAAGAAAGTAAAAAAGAAGTTGAAAGAATCTACCAGTCATCCCCTGAAAGAGATCCCAAAATGAAAACTCTCAGGAATATTATAGCTAAATTTCTGATTTCACAGGTCAAGGAGAAAATATGAAAGCAGCCAGAAAAAAACAATTCAAATATCACGGAGCCACAGTCATAACACAACAAGATTTAGCATATTCTACATTAATTGATTAGAGGGCTTGGAATATGATAATCCAGAAGGAAAAGAACTAGGATTACAACCAAGAATCACCTACCCAACAAACTGTGGTATAATTCTTCAGGGGAAGGATGGACATTCAATAAAACACAGGACTTTCAAGCATTCGTGATGAAGAGAACAAAGATGAATGGAAATTTTGACTTCTAAAACTCAAGAGAAGTGTAAAAAAAGTAAACAGGAAAGAGAAATCATAAGTATTTCAATGAGGTATAATTGTTTACATTCCTACATGAGAAAATGATAGTTGTAAGCACTATTTTTCTTCATTATTGCATAGTTAGAAAGACTATACATAGGCAGAGGCTATATGTTTGAGTTGAATACAATGGCATGATTATCTAAAAAATAAAATTAAGGATGAGAATGAGGAATGTACTGGGAGAGGAGGAAAGGGAGCAGTAGAATGGGACAGATTTTCTTACATAAAAGAGACATGAAAGAGCTTTTATAATAGAGGGAATATGTGGAAGGTTGTGCAGGTGGCAGCAAGTGACCTTTATTGTCATTGAAATTGGCTCAAAGCAGGAATCACATACACATTCAATATAGATATCTATCTTAACCCACAGGAAAGTAAGAAAGGAAAGGAATAAACAAAAGGGGTGTGTGATAAAAGGAACAGTGGATTGCGGTAGGTAAAAGACAGAAGCAAGACACTTTTGAAGATGGAGGTGAAAGAAGAAAGAGAGTAGGATAAACAGGGGAAAATAGGATGAAGGGAAATACACAATTAGTAATCATAACTATGAAAATATTTTACAGACATTTTCTTTTGTAAAGACCTTATTTCTGAAGTGTATTGAAAAATGAGTCAAATTTAGAAAAAACAGGAGCTATTCCTCAATTGATAAATGGTGAAAGGATAAAAACAGAGAGTTATTGGACAAAGTAATCAAAACTCTTCATAATATTTGAAAAAAATGGTCTAAATATCTATCAAGTAAAGAATGCAAATTAAAACAATTCTGAGCTACCCACCACACCTATCAAGTTAGCTAATATGACAGAAAGGAAAATGACAAATGTTGAAGCTGATGTAGGAAAATTGAGACACTAATATATTAGTGGTATAGTTGTATACCAATTCAACCATTCAAAAGAGCAATTTAGAACTATGCCTAAAGAGCAACAAAGCCATAGATATCCTTTGACCAAGTAGTACCCCATTAGGTCTGTATCATGAATCAATTAAAAAAAGAAAAGGAAAGGACCTCTATGTACAAAAACATTCATAGCAGTTCTTTTAGTGGTAGCAAAGAATTGGAAATTGAAGAAATGACCATCAACTTGGGAATGGTTGAATAAGTTGTTGTATGTGATTGTGATGGAACACTATTGTGTTATAATGATGAGCAGGATGTTTTAGGAAAACTGGAAAGATGTATATGAATTGATACAAAGTGAAATGAGCAGAACCAGGAGGACGTTGTACATGGCTACAGCGATAAATTAAGATAATGAACTATAAATGATTTATTTACTTTCAGAAATACAATGATCTAAGATAATTTGGAAGAACTTATGATGAAAAATACTATCCATCTCCTGAGAAAGAGTTAATGAAATCTGAATGCATATTGGAGCATATTTTTTCTTTACTTTCTTCTTTTTCTCATTTTTTGGTCTGTGTTTTCTTTCACAGCATGACTGATGTAGGATGCTTAGCCTATATCAAATTGCCTTCTCAATAAAGGAGGGAGGAAAAAAGTTTGAAATCCAAAATTTTAAAAAAAGATTTTTAAAATTGTTTTTACATATATTTGGGTAGAAATAAACTATTTGATCAAGAGAACAAAGATAATCATGCCTCCTTAAGAAAAGATCCTTTATTGCTTACTATGAAATGAATTTGAGTCAGAAAAAAATGTAAACTTAAGAATATGTAATCATTGTTCTCCACCTATCTATCACATATTCTTACACACACACACACACACACACACACACACACACACACTTGTCAACAGCGAAGCTCTGTTACTTGAGTGTTGTATATACCCAGGGAAAATATGACTACAATATCCAGTAGTTACCAGATATCTCGGTTCCAATATACTAGTATTTAGCGCCTACAACATCTCCCAGATAAAGGCAGACAGAAAAGTATTTAATCACAGCTATCACACCCAAGACTAGGCTAAAGTCTTTTGTACCCTTATATTTGACCAAAGAATGAAGCTTACTTCTACCAGATAGTTTTCTAAGTTAGGGTTAGACATTCTCAAGATCTCCTCTGACTTAGTGTGCAAATGTATTTGAAAAAAAAAAGATAAAGTTAAATAGTCAAAGTCATTTTTATGAACCAACCTAGCACACATTAATGCCTTTGCCATCCATTACCTGTTAACAGAGAAGTCTCCTGGCATTGATAATAGGGAAAACTTCAATATCATGTCCACCAATCACCTTAGCTACCTTTGGGTACAGTGTCCATAGTGGCTAGAACATCTCCCAGGTATTTCTTTAGTAATAGCTAACCCACATAGCTATGAAAAGCCAGGTAAAGGTCTCCTTTTTTGGAATGAAATATTTTCTTTTCTATTCCAATGTGCTCTCTAATTTTTAAAAATTTATGCTAATAAAATGTAAACTCTAGCAGTTACTATTGAGCTGGAATGTTCATAGAAATTTTTGTATGTCTATCCCTTTGCTCTCATCACATTTTACTTTGTAGCATATTTATTTGTGAATAAGCCATATCTTCCATTATTACATTATAAGCTCCTGCAGGGTATTTTTCATCTTTTCCCTCTTTATATCCTCATCATCTACCATAATGTTTCCTTAATAAATGTTTACTGGATTCATTTTTCATTTTATCACTGGAGAATGAAAATTAATGGAATGAAGATGGTAGACAGAAGCCAGGAAATTGCCTGATCTCTCCCCAGTTTCCCTTGGAAACAAAATCTGTCTCCCTTGTGTAAAAGGGGAGTGCATCCCAGTGAGATGGTGTCTGGGCAAGCCAACAGGACATTCTTAGCATAGTATATAATAGCAACCAAGGTTCCTGGGTCCAGGCCTACCAGGTCAGCTGTGAGGCCTCCAACTCCATTGCAGAAGTCAAATTGCAGGCCCTAGAATGCTGGCACAACTAGACTGGGCCACCCCCAGTTTAGAAGGCAAACTGCAAACACTGGAGGCCTCAGCATGGAAAGCCAGTAACCAGGCCCCAGGCATCCAGTATAAGTAGTTTAGGACAATGCTCCTTGTGCCCCAGGAGCAGAGGTCAACTTTAAGTCACAATATAGACTGAAAAGTGGGTAAGAAACAGAAAAGACCTTGACCATAGAAAGTTACTCTGGTGACAGGGAAGATCAAAACATGAATTCAGAAGAGGACACCAATGTCCTAATGTTATGTGTGAAGCCTCAAATGGAAATATGAATTGGTCTTAAGCCCAGAAAGTCTTCTTGGAAGAGCTCAAAAAGGATTTTAGAAATCAAGTAAGAGATAAGAGAAAAATTGGGAAAAGAAGTGAAAATTATGACGAATTATGAAAAAAAATAAACAGCTTGGAAAAGGAAACACAAAAACTAAGTGAAGAAAACAACTTAAAAAATAGAATTAGTCAAATAGGGGTAGGAGGAACTACAATATCCACCAAAGAAAACAACTCCTTTAAAAATAGAATTGACCATATGAAAAGAAGGCACAAAAGCTAACTGAAGAAAATAATTCCTTAATAATTGGAATTGAGCAAGTGGAAGTTAATGACTGTATGAGACATCAAAAATCTGTCAAAAAATCAAAAGAATAAAAAAATAGAAGAAATATAAAATAACTCATTGGAAAAATAACTAAACTAGAAAGCAGATCCTGGAGATATAATTTAAGAATTCTTGGACTACCTGAAGGCTATGATAAAAGAAAAAAGCATGGGCATTATCTTTCAAGTAGTTATCAAGAAAAAATACCCTGATATTCTAGAACTGGAGAGTAAAATAGTTATTGAAAGAATCCAACAATCACTTTGTGAAATAGATCCCAAAGGGCAAACTCCAAGGAATATTGTAGCCAAATTCCAGAATTATCAGGCCAAGGAGAATTTATTGTAAAGAGCCAGAAAGAAACAACTCAAATGCCAAAGAGCTTCAGTCAGGGTTATATAGGACTTAGTAGCTTTTACAGTAAAAGATCAGAGGGCTTGGAATATGGTATTCCAGAAGGGAAAGGAGCTTGGATTACAACCAAGAGTCAACTACCCAGCAAAATTGGGAATAATTTTTCAGTAGAAAAGATGGCCATTCAAACTTCCATGATAAAAAGACCAGAACTGAACAGAAAATTTAATCTTCAAATACAAGATTCAAGAGAACTTAATAATGATAAACAGGAAATAAAAAAATCATGTTATTCAAGAAGATTAAACTATTTACATCCATACATGGGATGATGCTAATTGGAACTCTTGGGAACTATATCTCTCTTAGGGCAGTTAGAAAGAGTATGCATAGACAGAGGGTATGGGTATAAGTTGACTTTGATGCGATGATATAAAACAGTTAGGGCGTGTGAAAAAAAGGGTTGTACTGGGAAAAGAAGAAAGGGAGAAGTAGAATAGGGTGAATTATATCATATGAAGTGACACAAAACACCTATTGCAGTAGTGGGAAAGAGGAGTGTGTGTGTGTGAGAGCATTTGAAGCTTACATCAGATTTGTCTCCAAGAGGGAATAAAATACACACTCATTTGGGTATTGAAATTTACTTTATCTTAAAGGGAGGTAGAAGGGGAAAGGGGAAAGAAGAGGGAAAGGGAGCAGATAGAAGGAAGGGCAGACTAAGTGAGGTGGTGGTAAGAAGAAAAACTCCTGGTGAGATGGAACAGGGCAAAAAGAGAGAGAAAAGTATAAATGAGGGTAAATAGGAAGGAGGAAAATACACAGTAATGATAACTGGGAATGTGATTGGGATGAACTCTCCCATAAAATGAAAGTGATAGTAGTGTGGATTGAAAACTAGAATTCTACAATATGTTGATACAAGATGCATATTTGAAACAGAGATACACACACATTAAAGGTAAAAGACTGAAGAAAAATATATTATGTCTTGGCTGAAGCCAAAAAAAGCAGGGGTAACGATCCTGATTTCAGTCAAATTAAAAGCAAAAATAGATCTAATTAAAAGTGATAAGGAAGGAAACTACAATGAAGTAATGTTAATACTATATATGCACCAAGTGGTATAGCATACAAATTCTTGGAGAAGTTAAGTTATAAAAGAAATAGATATTAAAACTATACTAATGAAGACCTCAACCTCCCCCTCTCATAACTAGATAAATCTAACTACAAAATAAACCAGAAATAAGTTAAGGATGCAAATATGATTTTATAAATATTAGATATGATAGACCTCTGAAGAAAATTAAATGGGGATAGAAAGGAATATATCTTTTTCTCAGAACCTCACTTACACAAAAATTGACCATGTGTTAAGGCATTAAATTCAGAAATGCAGAAACATTAAAAATATTAAATGTATTTTTAGATCATGATGCAATAAAAATTATGTGTAAAAAAGGACCATTAAAAATAGCCTAAAATGATTTGAAAACTAAACAATCTAATCCTAAAAAATGAGGCGCTCAAATATTAAATCATAGAAAATCAATAATTTCTTCTAAGAGAATGACAATAATGAGACCACATATCAAAACTTATGAAATGCAGCTAAAGCAGTCCTTAAAAGAAATTTTATACTTTTGGTTTTGTTTTGTAATTTCTTGGTTTCTCAGAAAGTCATTGGCCTCCATCTGTTCCATTCTAATTTTGAGAGAACTATTTTCTTCAGTGAGCTTTTGCACCTCTTTTTCCACTTGACTAATTCTGCTTTTGAAAGCATTC
>CM053769.1:671646930-671688102 GCA_028658325.1 Potorous gilbertii | reverse complement strand
AGTTGAGGGTGATGCCAAAGTTGCAAGTTTTTTTTTTTTTTAACACGAGATGTTGTTCCTAAAGTGACTTTATGGGAAACTAATGTCTAAAAGTGAAATAATAGATGGGAGAAAGCTTTGGGAAATGGAAAACTCTGTATAAATTCAAGGAGTTGTTTTTGTCTTTATTATTCGCTTTTGGAGAAGTTAGCCAGAACAGCAAAGGAGGATCGTGGGCTGGATGATCTTTGAAATGACCAAAGGTTCTCTCCGAAACAGCAGCAATTTTTTTGAATGCCAGTATCTTCTAATGATTCTTACAAGTCTTGAAAAACCCGAATTTGGGGATCACCCAAAGGGTAACTGAAAAGTGAATAACAAACCTGTAATACAACACAAATTAATCAAAAGAAGCTGTGTAAAGAAAATGATCATGCAAATGTGTTACTTGAAAAAACAAATGAGCTGGTCATAGATGAGAACGAGGAGGAAGTGGTGGATAGCTCACATGCTTCATATACACATGCCAAGTGAGCTAGAGAAAGATCCTAGCTCATTCCTTGTGGTAGATTTACTGGAGTATGTTGCTAAGAGTAACATATAGCATAGCAGAAATACACAGAGTCCGATCTGTATCTGTGGAAATAGCTACATCAATGTATCCACATCAATGAGACCACAAATTCAGAGAAAATGTTGAAGTTTTTTTTTTTTTACCTCTTACAGTATCAATACCAGTTCTAAGCCCCTATTAATGGTTGTTTAATTCAATTTAGCAAACATATTAAATAACTACCATGTGAAAGGTACTATGTGAGACATTTACAGACAAGTTACAGATGGAAATAGTCTCTAAGAAATTTACTTTCTACCAGGAAAGTATAGGAGATACACAAAGATCTAAATACTATGATGATGAGATCTTTAGAAAAGCACAAAAATTAGATCTTTTCTCTATCAAGTCTTTAAAAATGAAATATTTTCCAACTGCATAGAGGCCTCCAAAATCTGAATTATGTAGTCATGCTTGGTATTTGGAATTTTCTTATGTCACAAATTGATTTTACAGTAATGCAAAATTATATGCTGTTAAATCTTACACAATCTGGTTATCTAAGATGATCATATGTATTTGGAATTCAATGAATACTAATGACTCTCATTTGGTACTGGATCAACTTTATATATATATAATGGATTGATCACATTCTGAGCTCTTTCTGATCCTTGAGGGTAAATTTTCAGTTGTGCATGGGGATTTATCTGTGTGATTCCCACTACTGTGAATAGGAATTTTGCAACTAAATCCATGAGCTGAGCATTTGCTCTTTAATGTTATTTTAATATTTAATGGTTATTGCAGAGCTGTCAAGCTGGGACAGTTTGAATGAGGGAGATTTTAAGAACTTATGAGTGAGATTTTAACATCTCACTGGAACATATTGCAATTTCCTTCATCATATGGGGGAGATGCTTTGGGGGAAAAGCCCTCCTAAAACTAATAAAAAAGTGAGTTTTTCTTTTAGTAAGAGAACTGTGGCAAATTTGTGACCCCAGTATCTTTTATTAGAATGATCTAAAGGACACATGAAAATATTCTAATAAAGTGAATCTTGAATGAGTATAGTTTTCAGATAGAATTAGAAGGAAGAATTTTTTTTTTTACAAATGTGTGTTACTGAGCTCATTTGTTTTAAAGTAAGTTCTTTTCCTTGGTTTGGTAATGTTTTTCATTGATTTGGTTCGTGTTGGTCAGTGGAGCTCAGTTCTAACTACCAGGTCTGTTTTCTAGTATCCTTTTGTCCCCCAAGTAGAGATTCCTAGAAAGTCCAAGAAGTCCCACGTGTTTAGAAAGAGCTCTCAATCCAACCTGAAGTTTATATCTTTCTTGAATTGGTATTTGTTTGTATGGAATTATAGATTCTAATCAGCCTAGAGATTCATTCAGGGTCAACTGTTCCTTAGTAGCTGGAAAAGCAGTTGCAAGAAATATTCAATAAATGGATAATGAATGAATTTTATGGTTCAATTGTTTCCATCATGCCCAGATCTTCATGATTCCATTTTAGGTTTCCTTGGGAAAGATACTGGAATGGCTTGCCATTTCCTTTTACAACTCATTTTACAGATGAAGAAAATGAAGCAAAAACAATTAGATGACTTGCTTAAGGTCACATAGCTAGTAAGTATCTGAGGCTAGATTTGAACTCAGGTCTTTCTGTCTCCAGGCCCAGCACTCTATCCACTACATCATCTAGCAGCTCCAGTGAATGAGTGGATGGATAATATTATCAAAAGATCAAGAAATTTAAGAAGATCAGGAAATTAAAGATTTATTTTGTTGTTCTATACAAAAGTATAGAGAATGTAAAAAAAATTGGAACTCAAAATAAAAGTTTGCAATGAAATTTTAGGTATTCAATGTGAGATCTGAATTAGGAATGAATACTATTCTTGCGTAGGGGTGTTTGACTCTTGGTGGAATAATCATGGTTTAGGGAGGCCATTAACATATCATTAATCAGCAGTTTATCTCATCCCAGGGAGCATTATATTCTCAGTCATTTATGTATTTAGAAGTACATAGTTGTTTTTTTTTTTTGAGGTACACTTGACAAAGTACACATCATCTTGTGAAATTTCTGAGGTTATTTGTATTGATGGGTCATTTTTCCATATGAAACTTTCTGGTCCTTGGTCTCCACCGTCTTGTGTAAGAAATTCAACAGGTTTTCCTTATACTCTGTGTTTATGTGGTTTTCAAGAAGAAAGCAGAGGAGTGTTTTTCATTTCTTTCTTTAAAATGTCCATCCAGATATTATTTCTCTCTCCACCCCCAAAGGATGTATTCTTTTCACAACATGCAATTCCCAAGATAATCTCAGTATCAGGCATAAGGGCTGCCAGTTTTCCACAGTGGAGTACTTTATGAGGGAGAAAAGTATTTCAGTCTCTCCCCTATTAATTTCTATCAAAAGTCTGGTTTACTCTCATACTCCCCAGTGGAACAGTTTCTGTTTGATTTCAATTAAAAATGAAATGTCAGCATTTCAGGATGTATTGTGCTGTTTTAATGGTGCACACAATTCCAACTCATTAGGGAAAAGGCAGCATGTTTGGAAGAAACCCAGTTGGGATGGAAAAGTAGATTTCTGTTTCACATTTTCATTAGAAATATGAACCAGAATGTATTCTGTCAAGGCCTCTACTTAGAGAAGGAATCTGTGGCAAGAAGTATCCGTATTTCCACATCATTCAATACCTTCAATTTATTTGGGGTTACCTCTATTAGATCATATTTTCCTTGTTCCCAGGCTAAATTTATCTTGTAACATTCTTGCCATGATTGCATGTCTGTGAGCAGTGTGTACTGCTGAAAAGGGTGCTTGAAGAATGGTGAAGTGCATATGGTGGGTAAAAGTTAATTCCATTAAAGGTGCTATTTTATGTGGGGTTTGTGTTTCAAGAGAGAATTTCCATGCTTTCCATTTTTGGCGGCTTTGACTTGTCATATAAAAATCCAAACTTATGTGAAACTTCAGGCAAGCTAACATCACTGAATTTCTCTCCTCAAGAAATCGGGCATATGTAGGTAGTTATGGAAATGCATAGGTAGTGATGACAGCTTGACTAGCAGTGTAAAATGTACAATAAAGCGATCACTTCTAAAAATTTCAACAAGAGATCTTTAATATTTCCTGAAATACCAACATCTGGAAAAATGGAATGGTTTTCCACTTAAAAGATGAGAAATATACTTTTTCAATTTGGGGTTGGCAAGAGTAAAATTATAAAGTAATATGCTCTATGACTGTATCACATTTGATTGTCTGGTATAGAAGCTAGTAGAAGCATAAATTTTATTACCAATTTTCATGCAGAATTACAATCGCTTAGCATCTAAATTAGGATCTGGCAACAATATCCAATTTTTAACAAATGATTGACCACTAAAAAAAAAATCACTCTCTTTTGGATTCACATAACCATTTCCTCCTCTTGTCCTTTGTTTTCAGAGATGAGCTACTTGATGTGATTAGCATGTGTGCCTTGGGTAGATGGGAAAAGAAGTAGGAAGAGGGAAGAGGGAAGAGGGCTGCTGAAAAGTTCGGTGAGGAACCAGTAAAATTCCCTTCTGTACTGAGCACATAGGAAATTTGTCCCTCCATTACTGGTCAGAGTTCATCCAAAGGGCTCATCTCTCTTCATAATGGTGTCTCCCACGTACTTGTTGAATTAAAAACAGTAGAACTATATTACCCTAACCCTTTATCCACAGATTTAACATGATGCTTGACACTATTTTTCTTAATCTATGAACATACCCAGATAAGGAGTTTTGTTGACCAAAGAAGCACTCCTTCAGTGTTTGTAGTTTAATAGTTTCTTAGAATTAATTGTTATCGAATGATTTTATCCCACTATTTGTGTTCAGTAATTTGTGGAAGTAGCACTGATAAAATTCCATAAGAAGATAGAGCCATCAGTTTGAATCCAAAAATTTCATTCAACAGATCTTTCATCAGGCAAACAAGTAAACAAAAAACAACTGTTTGCTGCTAAGGGAGACATGAAGAAAATAGGGTTTGGTTCCTAGAACTCTATGTAGGAGCAAGCGCACCGTCACTCTTAAGGCCTTTTAGTTTGGCTGAGGTCTTCATGTCACCTTCATACTAAATTCTTTTAGCTTCCCAGAAGGCATGTAGATCTTTGTAATTCAGTTTTCTATTTCTTTATTAGAATAACTAACATTGCATTTTGCTTTGCAGTTAAAATGTTATCTTGAAAGCAGTTATAGTGGTTTTTGTTTCATTTTGGGCCTGTGGTTTCATCTCTATAAGGAATGTTTAGCATGGAAACTTTTTATCTAAGTTTATCAGAAATGTTGCTAATTTGTAGTCTCAGAGAATTCTCTGGGCACTAAGAGGTTAAGTAATTTGCCTGAGGTCACATAGTTTTGATATGTGAGAGGAAGAATTAGCATTCAGGTCATGTCCAAGACAAGCCCAAGCCCTTTCCCCACAGTCTCTCTTACACAGTGTTATGTATTTGGCTGTTTCTGTTGGTGCCTTATTCACTACTAAGTTCCTTGAGGGTAGGGACTGTCTTATCTAAAGGTATGTTGCCTCCAGTTTGTAGTGAGTTTTTTTTTTGTATCATGTTTATACATATATACACTTAGTTCTAAATCTATTATGTAATCTACTATGTTAACATATTTTCCATATGAACCATATGAAACCATAGAAAATTAGAATCATAAGGGACTTTTAAAGGTCATCCAATCTGAGCTCTCCTGTATTTAACAGGTAATAACTTCATGCAAAATGTCAAATTTTCTTAGTCATTGGAAACATTTCGGGGACTGGATTACATTTTTAAAATGCTCAAGGATTTGGTTAAAATGACAAAATCCTAACTTAGACTCTGATCTATTTTATGAAGGTAAAGTCACCTTTATTCCTTTAAAATGAACTCTAAAGTATTTATTTAAATTTATACAAATTCAACATTTTGTTTGCTTGCTAGGATTCACACTGAACTTATGTTGGCCTATAGGTGTATACTTGCAACATTCTATGTTCTCCTCCTCTGTTAATGATAATGTTATATTTGGTGAACTGTTGCATTGGGGATGAGAAAGAGACAGTGTTTGAGGAAAATAGCTGAAATGCTTTCTAAAACAACAGCAAACAGTCAACCATATAAAAGTCGTATCTCTATTTTGACTACTTTAATGTCTTTAGGCCAGATAGGAAGTATTCCATACAACAAACCATCTGGGCTCTTAGACAACTTAAACCCTAATCTCCAAATGAAACTATAATTATTTTCTTTTCAGATACTTAGTCCAAGTCAGAGGAATAAAAAAGATCTCCAAACACGCAAAAGAATGTCTTGGAAAATGAAGTCAAGGTACTATGGCAGGTTGATAAGAAGATCTGAGGTCATTATCAATGCTGGTTTGGAGAATAGAAAATGCAAAAAAAATGCATAGCTCCCTGGCAGAGAACATGCTGTGCTTCCTAGAAATTTCAAATTAGAATATCTGATGGTGTTGATGGACTGATGTTAATCTATTTTGAGAACTATGAAGTTTAAGTTAAGCTGAAACATACCAAACTAATAACAAAGAATCATAAGGTTTCCACTGTAGGAAGACTTCGAGGAACTTCTTCATTAAGGGATAAGATGTGAGATACCACAATTTTTGGGAGCTAAAGTCAAATATATTCATTTTATTAAAATGGAAAACAGAAGAAAAGAAGCTCAGAACCTGGGTAAGTGGGCTGCTACAGGACTACACTATTAAAAGGGCTTGCTCAGTCTGTAGAAGTACATTATTACCTTGGAGGGCAATAACCTCGAGAACATTTGGTTGCTCTTTCCAGCCCTATGAGCCAGCCTATTAAAGGAAGAGAAGGTGAAATAGATCACACAACTTTCATGTAAAACATGGCCTTAGCTGTAGTCATAAACCACATGAAGTAGAAATATGAGACATGAGTCACTATTCTGGTTGCCATAATGTTGGAATGGGAAGCTTCTTAGAAGACAAATGATTTTGAGGTGTGTAAGGCCAAAGTGGAAGAAAAGGTATTTTATCAAGTTGACTTAAAAAAAAAGGAAATCAAGATTAATGTTACTTCCTTGGCCCATGGATCACTCCTAAGGGATTTTCTAGGGCCTTTCAAAGATTTCACTACATGCTACTATTCCCATTTAAAAAACCTATTTTAACATTTGCAATCCTTTCGATTTATGATACCTTTCTAGTAGTTACTATGAGATATATTTTTAATACTCTAATATTTCATTAATTAATATGCAAAGGATTAGACAAAATGGACATAGAATTAACCAACTTTGAACTATACACTTAATTATTTCATCTTCCTTCCAAATATAATTAGTGCTATTGTGCGTGTATGTATGTACGTGTGACAAACGGAAACCCTATAAACATTAAATATTTAAAGATGTACCATATAATCTTAACAGGAACACCAAATTTATCAATTTATCATCTTCATTCTTATGGCAAATAAGAGGATGAAAGAAATTACAAGCAGCAGGTACAAGTGTATGCCCAAGTACCCAGGCTGGTTGGAAGAAGGCAGAGTAAAAACAGAGCTGATCCAGATTCAAGGATGGAATTTCATAGAATTTAGTGTCTTTAGCTTGTCTTAGGCATATTTAGTGTTGCTATTTGGTGGACCATTTTATTTCAGGAAATGCATGTAGTAACAAGAAAAATCCTAGGAGCAGATAATCAGACAATCTCAGACAACAAGAATCAGGAAATCTAAGGAATGAGGGAAGTTATCTATCAGAAGATCAAACTAATAGGGACCTAGTTAAGGTCAATCAACAAGCATTTAGGGACTGACTACACACATGCTAAGCACTGTGCTAGACTATGGAAATACCATCCTCAAACTCTTATTCACTGTAAGTGTATTATGTAGTCATCTGAGACAACACGTACATCCATCCATCCATACATACATACGTACATACATATACATGTATTTATGAAATTGATCCAAGATGTTTTGGAGGGCTGAAGACATTAACTATTGGGGGATTAGTAAGGTCTTCATGAAGAAGATGGCACTTGAGCTAAACACTAAAAGAAATGAGAGGTATTAAGGGATGGAGCTGTGAATGGAGAATATTCTAGGCTCGGAGGAGAGCCATTACAGAGGCATTTTGGTGGGAGGTAGAGTGTCATGCATGAGGAATAAGAAGGAAAGTTTAGCTGGACAGTTTACGTGGATGAGAATGATGGGAAAAGTAGGTTGGAGATAGGTTGTAAAGGACTTTAAATACCAATCAGAGGAGTTTATATTTGATTTTAGTGATATTAGAGAGTCATGATTTTTATTCAGGAGAGGATGACATGGTCAAATTGCGACTTAGGAAAATCATTCTGTGTTAAAAGGGAATTGATGCAGTAATACTAATCGCTGCAGTCCAGATGAGAGCTGATGTGGACCTGAACTAGGATAATGACTGTGGAAGTGGAGAGAAGGGGGCAGATGTTGAGAGATATTGTGGAGACAGAACTGATAAGACTTGAAGATAGATTAGCTATGTTTTGATTGGAGACAAGGATGATGCTAAGGCTGCAAACCTGGATGAGTAAAAGGTTAGTGTTTCCTTTGACAGAAATAGGGAAATTCAGGAGAAGACTGGCATTTGGAAAGAAAGATAAGTTCAGTTTTGGATATGTTATATAAGATGTCTCTTAGTCTAAAATATCCAATAGATGTTGATGACTGTGTGACCATGAACATGTCAATAATTTTTTCTGGGTTTCTGTTTTCTCATTTGTAAAATGAAAGAGTAAGTCCAAATGATTTAGTTTCTACTCTAAGTCTGTGATCCCATGATATTAAAATAAAGAGAAACAAAAGAAGATATAGGGCTACTAAAATTAGACAACTTGTTTTAGAGGCATTTGGAGAAGGGAAGTGGAAAAGTAACACCATTCAGCATTAAGGAAATGGAAGGGGAGCTAGATGTAGTCTTTAGTGATTATGATATCATCTCTTTCTAGGTGAAGCAAACAATTTTTTACTTTTTATTTTTTCACTACAAGTTTATTCATCACGAATGCTACACGGGCAAATAAATTACTTCACTAAATCCACATTTCCTCTGTGTTACCCCAAAACTCCCAGTAAGCCAAAATGATAGGAATTTCAGAGAACAACAACTTGGCATGGTTGACAGGATAGGAGTTGATTCTTTTGGGCTTCCCATTTTCTGAAAACTGCTTGTGTAGTAGATTTGGGAAGGGTATAGGAGACAGAGAACTGCTAAAATCTCTCTTGTAAAAATGCATGAGAAAGTATTTAATGGGGAGGCCTGAGGGGAAATCAAACTAGGAATCAAAGTTTCAGATGGAAAAAAGGGAAGAAATAATACATGTTTCTAGGAAGTCATACTAATTATTTAGAATTTTCAATGAGTGAAGCAACTTTGTACAACAAGGTTAAATATTCTTTCAGTTGTGTTTTTAGTACCACTAAGTCACTTCCACACTGACCTGTAAGTGTGTCTGTGTGTATGTGTGTGCATGTGCGTGTGCATGTGCGTGTGCATGTGCGTGTGCATGCGCACGTATGATTTTACTGAAGCATTCAATTAGGTTATAAAGTAATTGTGGATTTATTGCATACTTTGAAATTTGTATCAAATTTTCAGGGATGAATGATCTTATCAATTTGAGTATAACCTCCAACTAAACAGAGACCATACCTCAATTCTTTAGTGGAGCTTCTTTGTGAATTGCTGGGGCCCAGGTATTGATCAAACACCTAGAGCTGGAAGGGATATTGTTCTTCAGTCATTCAGTCTCCTCTGACTCTGTGACTCTGGACAATATTACACTGTCCATGGTGTTTTCTTAGCAAAGTTATTAGAAATGTTTGCATTTCCTTCTCTAGGATTAAGGCAAAAAGTGTTAAATGACTTAACCAGGGTCACACAGGTAGTGGGTATATGAAGTCAGATTTGAACTCTGTTCTTCCAGATTCCAGGTTCAGCACTCTATTCACTGAACCACTTAGTTCTCTCCTAGGCAAACAGAGGTTAAGTGACTTAGCCAAGGTCACATAGCTAGTAAGTGACTGAGGCCAGATTTGAACCCTGATTTTTCCTGACTCCAGACTCTGTGCTTAAGCCCATTGAACCATTTAATGGCTTCTAGGATGGATCTTAAAGACAATCAAGTCCAACATTCTCTTTTTAACAGATTTAACAGAAGCCTAGAAAGGTAAGTAGTGACAGAACTGGGATTTACACTCAAATCCCCTGACTCCAAATCTAGCATTCTTTTCATTTATTCCATTGTTATAAACCTGAAGCATTCTGAGTTGCCTTGATGTCATGTAGAGCTATTACAGGAGAATTTTAGTTGACCGATCTTATGAGTCAAACTAAAACATCTTTAACCTTCATTTTCTACACTCTTCAATTCTTCAAAGAAATTTCTTTAACATTTATCCTCGCTTTAGAAAGCCCCAATGATTTTGAATTATCTTATTCACAAATTTTAGTTTTTAAAAAAAATCTACTTGTACTTAAAAAAACCCAACAAAACCCTCCTCTCGTAGGAGCTCATGAAGTTTTATGGCCATTAGCAATTTCTTTTATGCTTTTATCTTTTTGTAGATATGTGCAAATGCTTGTGTTGACACATGGACACAATCCTTTGACATTTCAATATACATCCATCATCAGATACATCTACATCTACAGCTTATTGCCTGAACTCCAATCCTACATCATGACCATCACCTGTTAGACATTTCAAACTAAATGTGCACAGATATTTCAAACTCAACATATTCAAACATAAAACTTATTATTCCCACCCATCACATCCCCTCAAAGCTACTCTTTTCCCCAAATATTCCTCTTTCCCTTGAGAGCCTCATCACTACTGCAGTCCTCCAGGTGTGTAACCTCAACTTTATATTTGACTCTTCTTTTTCCCCACCTCACATATATATAGATATATATACACATACATACATACATACATACACATACACACGTATATATTTGTGTGTGTTTATGTGTCTGTGTGTGTAATACACACATACATATTTGTGTGTGTTTATGTGTCTGTGTGTGTATTGCCAAATCTTATTGTTTCTACCTCTGCAATATCTCTCAGATCCGGCCCCTTTTCTTTATTCACATAACCACCATTTTAGTTCAGGTCCTTATCATATTTCACCTTGACTTTTATAATGACTTCCTAATTGGTCTCCTCACCCCAAGTCTCCCCTACCCCTCTCCAGCAACCATCAGAAAATTTGGAAGAGAAATTCATTTGTAATGCAAGACCTCATACTCCTTACTGAATTCCTCACTTCCTTCAAGACAGCTCAAGTACAACCTTATATGAAAAATCTTTCTTTATCTCTGAAATCCAGACACAATTCCTCCCTATCATGATTTTATTTTATATTTATTTTGTCTATATTTATAAAGGTACATATTTGTTTCCACAGTTAGAATGAGATCCTTGAATTCATCAATTATTTCACTTTTCTCCCCTTTGAATCCTTATTTTATTGCACTGTTTCTAGGACAGGCAATACTAACCATGTTTGTTGCTTTATAAATTTGCTTATTTCCATAATAGTATAAAGGATTTTTTCACATGCTTTGATCACACTGGAAGAGAGAGTGAGACTTACAACTTTATGCAATTCTGCCTTACTTAAATCCAATTCATAAATGTGTTGACATCGCTCTGTGATGTCATTGTTACTCTTCAAAAAAAAGACAAATAACAATGACAAAATATAGATTAGAAACATATATAGCATTTCCCTGATCTGTCAATCTATAAATCTGTCAAAAAAGTTTTAGTACTCATTTTTTCCCCTCATTATTATTGGGTAGCTAGATGGCATGCACAATACATATAGTAAGACTTTTGAAGTTAGGAATCCCAGAGTTCAAATTGTGCCAAATTCTGCCTCAAATTCTATGTGACCCTTGACAAGTCCCTTTACCTGTGTCTATCTCAGTGTCCTCATCTGCAAAATGGGAAAAAATAATAGCACCTACCTTAAAGGTTTGTTGTGAGGATAAAATGACATAACACTTAGAAAGCACTTGGCAAACTTTAAAGAGCTGTCAGACACTATTTTTTATGGCAAAAATATATTTTTGATAATTATATTTATGTTGCTAGCACCTCCTTGTTGAACACTTCCTTGTAACAAAATTATAGTTAAGCAAAATAAATCAGCACATGGTTATATCTGATTATGTATTTATTACTCTGTACCTATAGACCTCTAAATTGCTGTTGAGGGTAGAGAAGAAGGATTTGTCCTTCTTGGAAACATGCACTGGTGTGTTTCACCATCAGTCCTGTGCAATCAGCACTGACCATGGAATTGATTGGATTTCCGATGTCTTTCATTGTTGCTTTTCATTATATCACTGTGGTTGTTGCATAAAATGCATTCTTGCTTTTTGCTTAGCTTGCTCTGTTCATACAAATCTTCCTAAGTGATTAATAATTCAATAATGTGTTCAATCATATTTATTCCTTCCTGAATTGATCATATTAATTTTTTCTTATGGAAAAATAACATACCTTTACATTCATAAAGTACAATTTGTTCAGCCATTATTCAAGTTATAGACATCTCTTTCATTCCAGTTCCTTGCTATCACGAGAAATGATGCTATACATTTTTAATAACATCTATCCCTTTATATCTTAGATGACTTGTTTTTAATGGAGTTGTCTTGGTATTTAATGATCACCGCTAACTCCTAACTATTCACTAATCATCCCTTTAGGGATTAAGATTAGAATTTTTCCAATAATTTCAGTCAAGTTCACTGGCCTATTGTTTATAATATATTTTCTTCCTTTTTTTTTAAATGGGGATAATCTTAATTTTTTTTCACTTTTTCAAAAATCAATGACAGTGGCTCAGCCATTCGAATAGTTCTTCATTACCTGCAGATGTTATTCATATGGCCAGGGTGATGTTTACTCGTAAGGGTAACTAGATGCTCTCTTCTTAACTGTCTTGGGTATTCAGGCCCTATTAGTCATTTTTATTCTGTCTTTTGAAGTCCAGTGATCATTTTACTTGATAAAGAAAAAAGAAGAAAAATCACAATTGAGCAACTCTGCTTTCATCCGCTGTCATTATCTTACTTTCCTGAGACAAATTTCTTTCCCATCTTTGATCCTTCTCTTTTCTCCTTACTGCTTTTCTCTTCCCTTTTCGTCCTTAGCTTTCCTGGCAAGTTTCAGTTAACTGGAGTTTTAGCTCTCCTGATACCACTCTTGCGGGTATACATGCTTCTATGTTTATCCTCAATTATCTGTCCTTGCTTCCAACTTCCTTACTTGTTTTTTAAAAATCTAAGTTAGTTGATGAGTTCCCTATGCATCCAAATCCCTGTGTATTTAATGTTTATTTTTCTTCATGTTGACAAAACATGTCACAATAGTAATAATTCATTACATTTACATGCCATGATTTAGCCAGTCATTTTCCAGTTGCTGGTTATAAGTATCTCTCCTAATTGTTGGCTACATAAAACAAAACAAAACAAAACAGAAACCCTACTAAATGACCAGTGTTGACAAGTAATACATTTGAAAATCCACCAGATAGAATAGTAACATAAGTACAGGGTAAGTACACATTGGAAAATGAATTTAATACTTCAATGAGAGGCAACACAAGTTTTCTGCAGAATGTTTGTGATGGTCTGTGCTGGTTTCAAAATGATTTAAAATGTTCATGCCCAGTAGTCATGGTTTTCAAATAGGCTGACATTTGTGCTATAAGAATTCAAATGTTTGTAATATCTTGATCATATATTTATACATCTAATGAAGTTTGATCACAGGGTAATAGAATGGAATGAAGGAGCTCCAATGGTCAGTGCCCCAGTGAAGACATGTGCTGCTATAAATCTATCGGGAGTTGGCTTGTGTTATTGAGCCCTTCTGGTGTTTTAGTAATCATTTGATGACAGGTTGAAAAGTTACAAGAACATATTACACTTAATCAAAAGTGGTGAGAATTTTATATAATCACTGCAATGACTTTTTCTCAATTCTTACTCTAAACCTCTCTGAAGCCTCTGATCCTCTCAATCACTCTCTTCTTGATAATTCTCATTTTGATACATGTTTAAGATAACATTTCAAGGTACTCTCTCCTGGTCCTCCTACTTCCTATCAGACTGCTCCTCAGTATTTTTTTTCTTTCCTTCTCCAGATTATGCCTTCTAACTATAGATATCCCTTAGGGTTTTGTTATGGACTTTCTTCTCTTCTCTCTTTATACTACTTCCCTTGGTGATCTCATCATCTTCAATGGATTTAATTACCTGCTCTATGCTGACAATGGTCGAATTTACCTATCCTATTCCAATCTATGTACTGACCTGCAATCTTATATCTTCAACTGCCTTTTACATCTCAAACTGGATGTCTAGTAGACATTTTAAACTAAACAAGTCCAAAATAACTCATTATCTTTCCTCCCCAAACCTTCCCTTACCTCTTAAACTTCCCTGTTACTGTAGAGGGCAACACCATCCTCTCAGTCTCTCAGGCTTGTACCTATGGGGTCATCCTGGACTCCACTATCTCTCAACTCGCCTACAATCCTATCGATTTCACCTTAGCAACCTCTCTTTAAAACGTCCCCTTCTCTCTTTAGACACTGTCACCATTCTGGAGCAAATATTCATCACTTCATATCTGGATTCTTTCTGTAGCCTGATGGTGGGTCTGCCTGCCTCACATCTCTCCCCACTGTGTCTTCTATTCAGACACTAAACCATATTTTCTGAAAGCGAAATTCCAACCATGTCACCCTCCTACTCAGTAAACTCCAGTGGCTTTCTATTAACTCCAAGATCAAATATAAAATACTCAATTTGGCACTCAAAACCCTTCATAACCTCGCCTTCTCCTAACTTTCCAGACTTACATTTTACTCTCCGCCACATACTCTTCCATTCAGTGACACTGGTCTTTTTGCTGTTCCAAGAATAAGACACTCCCACTCCTAGCCCTGGGCATTTTGTCTGGCTCTCCCCCTATCCCTGGAATTCCCTCCTTATCTCAATCTACTAGTTTCCCTAGCTTCCTTTAAGTACCAACTAAAATTACATTTTCTACCAGGAAACTTTCCCAGTACCTTTTATTTCTAGTGCCTTCCCTCCTTTATTTCCTTCCTATTTAACACATATATACATATACTCATGCACATGCATACCTATATGTATATACACATACACACATACATACATATGTATATGTATATATAACTTGTTTGTACATATTTATTTGCCTGTTTCTCCCATTAGGTTGTAAACTCCTTGAAGCCAGGAACTGTCTTTTGACATTCTTTATTCTCAGTGCAGTGCCTGACACATAATAGGTGCTTAATAAATGTTATTGACTGATGACAGAAACACCAAAATTGCTAGGTACATAATCATGACTTCCAGAATGCTTCAAAAACAAACCTATAAATTACTTCAAACATGCACAGATTTAATATTTTAAAATCTATGTATTTTAAACATTATTTTAAAATTTGGAGTTCCAGATTCTGTCCTTCCCTTGTAATTCTACCCTATCCATTGAGAAGGCAAATAATATTATATCATTTGTGTATGTGAAAGCATGCAAAACATATTTATTAGCCATATCACAAAACAAACCAAAAAAATAAAGTGAGAAAATTAGACTTCAATTTGCACTGTCTCTCACTTCTCTCTCTGAGGTGGACAACATTTTTCATCATAAGTCTTTCAGATTTATCTTGGATCATGGTATTGAACAGAATAGACAAGTCTTCCAGAGTTTATCATCATTATAACATCACTGTTACTGTGTACAACAATCTCCTGGTTCTTCTCATTTCACTTTTCATCATTTCATATAGGTCTTGCTATGATTTATTTTCTGAAACCACACCCTCATTGTTTATTATAACTCAATACTATTATATTATACTCACCTGCTGCTGCTTGTTCAGGAATTTCCCTATTGATGAACATCTTTTCAAAGTCCAGTACTTTACCAGTATGAAAAGAGCTGTTATAAATATTTTTTGTAAATCTAGGTCCTTTTACTTTTTCTTAGATCTCTTTGCAATATAGACCTAGTAGTGGTATTGTTGGATCAAAGGGTATGCACAGTTATTTAGACTTTTAGGCAGAGTTCCAAATTATTTTCTAGAATTGTTGAACCGTTCACAAATCCACAAATAATGCATTAGTACCCCTATTTTTACACATCCCCTCCAGTGTAGTCATTCTGTTTTTCTGTCATGTTTGCTAATCTGATGGATCTCAGGTGGTCCCTCAGTTATTTTAATTTGTTTTTTATAATTATTAGTGATTTAGAATGTTTTTTTGATAAGACTAGAAATAGCTGTAATTTCTTCTTCTGAAAACTACCTGTTCTTGTATATCCTTTGACTATGTATCAGTTGGAGAATGGCTCTTATTTTTTTTTATAAATTTGACTAAATTCCTTATATATTTGAGAAATGAGGTCCTTATTCAAGAAACTTACTGTAAATTTTTTTGATATTACTTCATTGCTTTTTTTTTAGCAAAATGTGATTTAATTATCTCTTTTAATTAGGTCTATTGTTTTGATTTTTCTTTGTCTGAGATCATTCTTGCTAAACCTGCTTTATTTTACTTCAGCTGAAGCATAATTTATGCTGCTCCAAGCCTTTATCTTAACTCTCTGTGTCTTTCTGTTTCAACTGTGTCTCTTAATCATTGGAATTTGGTTTCTATTTCAGGTTGCTATCTGCTTTCATTTTATAGGTTAACTCATCCCATTCACATACACAATTAGGACTACTAATTGCATATTTCCCTCCCTCTTATTTATTTCTGTTTAAGTGTCCCCCTCTTTTCATCCTGTCCCTCTTTAAATACGATTTTGCTTTTGACAGCTACCTTCCTTAAACAACCCTCTCTTTTTCATCACCCCCTTCTCTCTTATCTACTTCCCTTCCTATTTCCTTATTGAGTGAAATAGATTTCAATATCCCACTGGCTTTATATATGTATTCTTCCCTCTTTGAAGCAGTTCCGATGAGTGAAGTTCCCAAGCATTGCCCATCCCCCTTTCCTCTTCACTATAAAGTTCTTCCTTGCATGTCTTTTTTATATGAGAAAATTTTTCCGATTCTATTTCTCCTTTTCCCCTTTCCCCAGTGCATTACTTTCTCATCTCAACTTTTTTTTTGAGATCATCTCATCATATTCAATTAACACCCATGCCCTCTGTCTATGTGGACTCCTGATCACCTTAATAATGAAAAATTCTTAGGAGTCAAGAATCATCTTAAGTATCATCTCCCCTATAGGAAAGTAAATAGTTTAACTCTACTGAGTCTTTATGATAACCCTTTTATTTTTACATTGTTATGTTTCTCTTGAGTCTTCTGTTTGAAAGATAAATTTTCTATTCATTTCTGGTCATTTCATCAGTAATGCTTAGAAGTCTTATGTTTCATTAAATATTCATTTTTTTTCTCCTGGAGGATTATACTCAGTTTTTCTGGTTTACTTATTCTTAGTTGTAATCATAACTCCTTTGACCTCTGTAATAGCATAATCCAAAGCCTCTGCTCCTTTAAGAGGCATGGTGCTAAATCTTGTCTGATTCTGGCTATAGATCCAAAATATTTGAATTATTTCTTTCTGGCTATTTGCAATATTTTGTCCTTAATCTAGGAGTTCTGAAATTTGACTAGAATATTCTTGGAAGGTTTTATTTTGGGATCTCTTTAAGAATGTAATCAATGAATTCTTTCCATTTCTATTTTACTCTATGAGTCTAAGATATCAGGGCAATTTTTCTTGATCATTTCTTAAAATGTTATCTAGACCTTTTCTCTTATAATGGCTTTCAGAGAGTTTTGTAATTCTCCTCAATCTGTTCTCCAGTTGTTTTCTGAGATGTTCACATTTTCTTCTACTTTTTTTCACTTTTGACTTTGTCTTATTGTTTCTTGCAGTCTCAAAGACTCATTTTCTTTTACTTGTCCAATTCTAATTTTTAAAGAATTATTTTCTTTAGTGATCTTTGAGTGTTTTTCTTTGGTGAAGTTTTGTACTTCTTTTCAATTTGGCCTAGCATGCTTTTAGAGGCATTCTCCTCAGTGAATATTTGTGCCTCTTTTTATTGCTAGGTCAATTTTTTAAGTTGTTATTTTCTTCAGTATTTTTTGATGTCTCTTTTATCATGTTGGTAGGTTTTTTTTTTCATAATTTCTTGCTTATTCTTATTCCTCTCCCCTATTTTCCTTTTCTTTCTTTAATTATTCTAGAAATTCTTATTGGATTTGGATCCAGCTAGCATTTTTGAGAATTTCCTTGTAACTCTTTTCACGTTGTTGTTTTCTTCTTCTAAGTTTATGTATTGGTTTTCCCAGTCACTGTAGTAGCTTTTATACTTTTTTTCTTTTGCTTTTGTTTTGCTTATTTCTTCAGAATACTTCTTCACTTTGAACTTTATGTTAAAGTTGAGCTCTGTGCACTTGGGGTTGGAAGCAATGTAGCCAGCTTCAGGCTTTTTTGTGCTACTGTTTTCAAAACTATTTCTGAGGGTCTGAAAATTTTCAGTACTTCCAAAGTCATGTTATCCTGGGAGATGTATAATCTCTGTTCTCCTGGTCATCATTCTGGTTCTTACCCTGGTAGGAACCCTATTTCCTTTTAACTGCAAATGCCAGGGCTTTTTTTGGTCTTGGTCCCCGGTTCATTTCTGACAAGTCCCAACTGCTCCACTTCACCAAGGAACTACAACTCAGAACTGCCTATGGATAATACATTTACCAATCAGCTTCTGCAGAGATTCCTCCATAATATCTTTTTGATCAGCTATCTGTCTTTCTTACTGTCTCTGGGCTAAGAACCCCCAAAGCTGCTACTATTGCTTCTGGTGTTCTGGTGACCTCCGAGGCCCATGGATGATACGCTTGCTGTGTTCTGGACCTGCTCCCACCATGGTAATATAGACTTCTCCTTCAATCTCCTAAATTGTCTTAGTCTGAAAAAAAATGTCTCCCTCTCACCTTTTTGTTTAGTCTCTCACTCCAAAATTTTATTTGAGGTGTATTTTAAAGCTGTTTATAGGGGGAATGTTTAGAGAGTTCAGTTGAGTCCTTTTTATACTCTGTCATCTTAGCTTTGCCCTTCCTCCCCATGCACACATGATTATTTTCATAGAGGGAAAATATATTGGTATCATATTTGAACAATTATTTATTGTGTGAGGTATTTACATTTTTTAAAAAAATCAAACCCCTCTGATTTTCACTGTGAACTCTAAAAGGATTCATAAACCACTTAATGTGAATGACTGCTCTGAAGGGTCTTACATGTTAAAGAACTAGTTGGTCTTGATTTGAGAAGTGTAAACTGTTGTAAATACAACCCCTTTTTGTACATCAGTCTTTTTTTCTGGTTGAAGACTTCCTTGAAAAATATATTTTACTTTCTGAACTTTTCCAAAGTGCACATCTTTCTATATGTCTATCGCTTACCTTGACATTTACTGGATAGATAATTCTGGCTTTATGGCTCATTCTTCTTAATTTTATATATTCCAATTTTCATGATTATCTCATTTTCCCCTTCAATGTGTGATCCTCATTACTATTTCTTAGTAAGTAATTTCTACCTATTTTTTTTACAACATGAAATACTTTCTCTTCTAATCATCGTAAAGTTGGAGCTTAACTATGGTATAAATAGGTAAATTAAATATTAGTTCGTTACTTTTCTACTATTTATATTTACCTATTTGCTTCTTTTTGGGAAATTTGTTTGCTCATTTCCCATAATATTGTTTTCAAGGTTTTTTAACCTACCCTAATTTCTGCCATGTCAATAATTCTGAGGTTGTTGCCTTTTGACCTACACTCCAGGTTTCTTCCTTGATGCTGCATGTTTTAAAACCCTTTGGATAATTAGGTGATTTTTACAAAGTTATTTTTATTATTTAGTATTCTATTTTCAACACCAGTCGTACTGTGGTCTGTTGTTTCACTGCTACATCATCATGTCTTTTAGAACCTTTTCACTTCCACCCTAGTTTTTCTTGAAATTTTAAACTTTAATTTAAACTTCAGTTTAAACTTTAGTTCAGCATCTGTTTCAGAGGATTTGTCTGAGAATCAAATGAGTCAATATATAAAAAGTGCTCTGTAAACCTTAGAGTTTTGTATAACAATTATCAGTATTGTTTTCAAGTTTCTTTTTTTATTCTTTTCGTTTCTTTTCTGGTTTTTTTTTGGTCCAAATCTGTTTCCATTACTATTATTTTTATGATGAAGATTTTTCTTATGAATGATTTGGTGTGGGGAACTCCCTCGACTAAAGCATTTCTGATTTTCCTACTAGTGTTAATTCTTGCTCAGTTTCTTTAAGCGTGCCATTTATCCATTTGTGGACATCTCTTGGGATAGCTTTCATACTGGTGATTTTGTTATTTTGTTACAATATACACACATATGTTACTGTATTGGCATTCTTCTTTAGCTTACTAAATTTACATGGATGATTTTAATTTTCTTGCAGGCTTTAACTCTTTTTTTATCTTCTCTTATGTTTCTATTTGTTGTTGTTGGAGGGCTATATGAGGATGTGTCTTCCTTAAAACTTTCCATTTTTGTCATCTTTGCTGAAAAAATACTTGTTGGCAATTATTTAATGGAAGCTATTAAAAGATATGCAACCTAGACAGCATAATGCTTTAAGTTTTGCTGAGAGTAAAAGAAGTTAAAAACAAAACAACAAAGCCAACAGATGGTATAGTGGTTAGAATGCTCACCTTGGAGTGAAGACTTGAATTTAAATCCTACTTTAGACATTTAATAACTGTGTGACACTGATTAAATCACTTAACCTTACTACGCTTCAATTTTCTTGTTTGTAAAATGAGGTTAGACTCAATAATGCCTGTAGTCCATTTCAAGGATGAAATCTCTGATCCTGTGAATCAAGAGGGTATAATACACTCTCATATAATGTAAAACAGCATAACACCATCATGTAAAGAAACGTCAGAACAAATATAGTAATCAATTGAAATATGGACATAAATCTATACATAAATTGTGTCACACCAAAATGGGTCACTAAAAGAAGAAGAGCTATGAGGAATTAAAAAAATATGTATTAACTGATTCAGTACATCTATCCAATCTTGATGGATGCATGCAGGTAGACTAAATTGTCCTGAAGTAAAAAAATCATCCAGTGAACCTTTCATGAGCAAAGACTTTCTACATCTAGACATAAAAAAACATCACTGTGATTGGCAGCAGATATAAACAATACCAGTTCTTCCATGCTGGGTTACTTTACCCTTTTTTCATTGCATTATGCAAAACTTCTAAGCAACAAGCAAAAGTTAGACAAATGAATAAGGTCCACTGTGGGTCTCAAATAATTAGAACATAATCAGTTGTCCGTTGTCTTTCCTTGGGTTGGTTTTTAGGGGAATTTATTGATTGTATAAGGAATACAATATTATTATTAGATAAATTATTCTTTAAAATACTTTTTCATCTTTTTTTAAAAAAATCCGTTTAGCTGTTCACTTGCATATTTTTTACTTCCCCTTTGTAGAGGGCCATCACTTATAATGAAAATCTTATTAAAAGCCAAAAATTCTGAAAAACATCAATGTACCAAAAAGTATCATATGAAATTTTCCACAGTATATACTTTGCTACATCCAAAAAAGAATCAGGAAGTGAGGGGGGGCATTTTCTCAAATCTCTTCTTTGGGATCAACCATATTCTCTATAATTTGGAAACATGTTTTTTTAAATTTTTTTTTTATTGTCCTTTTAGTCATTGTGCACATTATTTTCCAGGTTTTTCTTACTTCACTTTGCTTTATTTCATGTAAGTCTTTTCATGCTTCTCTATAGCCTTCATGCTCATTATTTCTTACAATAACATTCCATTGTGTACCTATACCACAATTTGTTTAATTATTTGGTAACTGATGGCCATCTACCTTAAGTAGAGTTCTTTGTTACCCTCCCCAAAAATGTATATGGTCCCTTCCTTTCATTCCTTTTTTTTTTTGTCAATGACCTCCTTAGGGGCATGAACTTAGCAGTAGAATTTTTTAAATTAACATTTGAGATTATAAATATTGTAGTCATTTTATTTGCATACTTCCAAATTTTTGTAAGGCTACACTAATTCAATGATTTGAAGTACCTATTTTCTCATAACCCATCTAACATTGACTATTCCCAAGTTATCTCATCATGATAATTATCCTTAAAAAATATTATTCTCAATAATTTGTTCTGTGATCCATTTATTGTATAGGATTTCAATATCAAGTTTTCATTTAGGTTCAAACCAAGAATCACCTACCCAGCAAAACTGAGTATAATACTTTAGGGGAAAAAAATGATCATTCAATGAAATAGAGGACTTTCAAGCATTCTTGATGAAAAAACCAGAGCTGAATAGAAAATTTGACTTTCAAAAACAAGAATCAAGAGAAACATGAAAAGGCAAACAGGAAAGAGAAATCATAAGGGACTTACTAAAATTGAACTCTTTACATTCCTTCATGGGAAGATAATATTTATAACTTTTGAAACTTTTCTCAGTATTTGGGTAGTTGGAGGGATTATAGACACACACGCACACATACACACACACACACACACACACACACACACACACATCTAGACAGAGGATGCAGGGTGAGTTGAATAGGAAGGGATGATATCCAAAAACAATAAAATTAAATGGGAGGAGAAAGGGAGAAATGGAATGGGGCAAATTATCTCTCAGAAAAGAGGCAAGAAAAAGCTTTTTCAACAGAGGGAAAAAGGGGGTAGTGAGGGCAAAAAGTGAAGCTTACTCTCATCACATTTGGCTTAAGGAGGGAACAATATGCACACTCAATTTGGTATGAAAATCTGTCTTACACTACAGGAAAGTAGAGGAGAACGGGCTAAATGGGGTGTGGGGAGATGATGGAAGGGAGGGCTAATGGGAGGAGGAAGTAATTAGAAATTAACACTTTAGGCAGGGACAAGGTCAAAAGAGAGACTAGAATAAATGGGGGACAGGAAAGGATGGAGGGAAATATAGTTAGTCTTTCACAACATGACTATTATAGTAGTCTTTTGCAGAATTATACATATATTGCCTATATTGAATTGCTTGCCTTCTTCAGTGTGGATGGGTGGGGAGGGAGGAAGGGAGAGAAGTTGGAACTCAAAGTTTTAGGAATAAATGTTGAGAATTGTTCTTGCATGCAACTGGAAAATAAGAAATACAGATAATGGGATATAGAAATCTATCTTGCCCTAGAAGAAAAGAGAGCAGATGGGAATAAGGGAAGGAAGGGGTGTGATATATAAGGGAGGGTAGATTGGGGAAGGGGTAATCAGAATGCATGGTATTTTGGGGTGAGGTAGGGGAGAGATGGGGAGAAAATTTAGAACCCCAAATCTTGTAGAAATGAATGTTGGAAACTAAAAATAAATTTAAAAATTTTAAAAAATTAGTAAAGTGAGCATTGTAGTGCTAGTCATGGTCTGAGCTCACAAAACCTAATATATAAGCAATGTCATGACATTCAGACACGGACAGTAGTTCCAGAGCCCTATTTGAAGTTTTGATGTCTGACAAAAACATGAGATAGAAGTTGAGTTTAAAACCAAAATAGACCATGTAGTTGAATGACTAACCTTACTCTCCATTAAAATAGTCTTGAGAAATAAATGGACTTTGCAAAGACCAGCGTAACCACTTGTTGCTCATAAGGGTGCTTGTCAGACTCACAGGGTTTATCATCTTTTCATTGTTCAGTCCTTTATCCATGTCTGACTCTTCATGACCCTGTGGACCATACTGTCCATGGGCTTTTTTTGGCAATGACACTGGAACGCTTTACCATTTCCTTTTCCAGTATATTAAAACAAATATAGGTTAAATAACTTGCCCAGGATCACACACTCAATGGTTGAGGCTGGATTTGACCTCAGATTTTCCTAACTTCAGTCTCAGGGCTCTATCCAATGAGCTATCTAGCTGTCTTTGGGTCTACTAATATAAATATATTGTTTAGGCTTTTCTTAATTCATCCTATAGATGAGAAGCCTAAACACAGAAATTCCAGTCTTGTTAGTATTTATGCTGTCTAGAACAGCAGAACACTAGTTTGACACTTCTTAATAATATTTGCTACCATCTTATACCAGGAGAATCTATTCTATATCAGCTCTCAAGTCCTTTCTTGGCTGAAGAATTCAAAAATCATAGGATCATGGAATATTAGGCTTTGGGCAACACTAGTAATCTTCTTTTGCAGTGTATTGGATCTTCTAAAGTGTGGTGTGGTATAGTATTCAATGCTCACATGATCCTATGAAACTAGGTTGTACAGTAGATAAAGTGCTAGATTGGGAGTCACAAAGTCATGAAGACCTGAATTCAAGTCATATTCAGACACTTAAGAGCTGTGTTACTCTTCACAAATTTCTTGACTTATATGCCTCAGTTTCCCTCATATTTAAAATGAGCACAATAATAGCAACTACTCCTTGAGGTTGTTGTGAGAGCAAAATGAAATAGTACTGTAGGAATACTACTTTCTTAAGAAATTTTAGAGTGGTATATGAAAGCAACGATGACGATTTAGAGGAGAAGACCTTCTTATCCATTATCTAGTTTGAACTTCTGTCATAGACTGAGCAATATGGCACCCTCAGAGGAAGCAAACTTGACTGTCTGAAAGTCATATCCCATTAGCTTGCCTGGTATCACTTCTTTTGGATCTTCATCCTGCAGTTATTCTCACCAACAACTATTTGAAGGCAAGTGGAATATTTTGGATCATTTCATTGATATGTTTGGAACTGGGATTTCTTGACAACTTAATGCCTTTGGTGGTCATTCCTCATGTTCTTCCTATCTCATGGCATATGGCCAAGGCAATATTCACAGCAAAAACAGTGACTATGAATATGCAGGCATAGTTCTGAATGGCAAAATATAGCAGACTCTCCACATAGAAGGCAGTAGAAAAACATTTATTCCAACACCATAAAGCTGAATTCTAACACCAGAAAACCAAATTCATCATAGTAACAAAGAAATCTATACACAATTATAATGCAAGAAGCACTACCATCCCCAAGTCTTCCCTCTGTTGGGTTTCCCACAAACCAGCTCCCTTAAGCAAATCACAAACAGGCTCGCTTAAACAAAATCACAGACAAGCTCTTCCACTTATACTGCTCTTTCCCAGCTCTGACTGGTCTGACCAACTTCTTCTCAGCTCTATGCCAGCTCTACTTCTTCCTATTCCACCTGTTCAGCAAGCTCCTCCCACCACAGACTTCATGTGACTTAGGCTTCCATGTGACTCAGACTTCCACGTGACCCAGGCAGGTCATATGGGCCTATCAATGAATGTAAAAGATCTTCCCATTTAAATTACCATTACACATCGGGTTATAAATTTAGCACTAAAAGGAAGTCTAATTCCCTCATTTTGCAGATGATGAAATCAGAGCACAGAGAGATTAAGTGACTTACTTAGAATTACACAGCTAGTAATCCTTTGAGTCCATGTCTAACCCACTTCTGACTTCAGGTCTATTGCTAATGCCCAACTGACTCTCCAAAAAGGATGAGAATGTCTAAATACACCAACCTTCATGTTGCTGATCATTTTTTTCATGAACTATTGAAAAGTAGCAGAGACCCAGAAGTCAGTAGGGGTATGTATTTAAATTGTGGCTCACTCACAGGACTTATGAGTTATATTTTTTTTCACTTATCTGTCTGCCATGAAATTCTGAGAGGACCCATTCTGAACAGTTTCAGTTTGAGCCATGCTACCTACTCAGAAGAAAATCCAGGTTATCTTGACCATGCAGCATGATATAGTGATACCACTTTAGTCTCATATTTAAAATACATTAGTTACACATACATACATTAACTCTATCATCCAAATCCATCCATCCATCCATCCAAATCTTCCCAGTCATCATCTGTCTTACTACCAATGAGGACAATAAGATTCTGTGACAATATGATTGACCAAAAGTTCTTTTAAGTGGCTCCTGTGATCTTCCATTTTAAGGCGAACAATTTTGCTGAGACTCCTCTGCAAAAGTTTCAAAGTTGTTTACGTGGACTGTATGTTGCTCTGGGCACATTTTGTATCCTACGCATGCACTAAGAACTGTTCTGCTCTCACCAACTCTCATATCCTTTCTCCATCCTTTCTTCAGTCACACAATAGTTTCCAAGTTGAATCTGTTTCCACTTTTGAGCTGGGAGTTTTGGGACTATCCATGATGCTCTCCATTATAAGTGCCTTTTATCTTTCTATAAGCAGATGCACAGAGGTCATGGAGTTTTTAAGTTATTCTTTTATTGAAGCATAATTTGATGTTTGGTTTATGAAACTGGTACCTTGGATACTGGTACTCTCAGGTGTCTCTCAAGAACTTTGGATTTGACTGTGCAACATGAGAGACACTGCCCCAGGACCACTCAGCATGGTGTGCCCACATCAGAAAGGGTGCTGTGCTCTTTGAGCAAAACAGAATTGAGACAGCACAAATGAAACATAAGATGCACAAATTTGGGGTATCCATCCCAAATATTCACACCTACTATCTGTGCCCAATTTGTGGTAGAGCACTCCAAGCTCATAATGGTCTGATGAGCCACAGGCAGACACACTGAAATTTCACTTTATCATGGTAATGTCATTTTGGTCCTCTTTGAAGATGAAGGACAACAACCCATCAAATTTGGAGAGATGGGAGATGGTCATCATCATTGCTGGCAGTCCAAGGATATTTGCCAGGTCTGGACACAATAGGTATGTTATTGATTCTTATTTTCTACCTCATTATAAGCACCTAGGATTTTTGCCCTTTTTGATATAGGCTTGCTCATTATATGTGCAACGACTTCTCTGGAACTGCTGTTCCAAGACATCCTCACCTTGGTGGGTTGGGGTCCTCAGATTAGAGCTAACTACTTCTACTTAGGGTTTTATCATTAGGTAAATCTGAAGGGCCAGAGGTTCTCATGTAAGTTTTGTTATGACCTGTGTAAATCTCTCTACATGACAATCTAGTTGGATATATAGGACTGGATTCACTTGTGGCCTGCTTGACACAAATACAGGGGTCAAGGATTCCACATGTAAGATGGGCCAAAGATATGGCCAAAAGAGCAAAACCATAGCTCCTGGTTATTGGGAGTCCTTTTCTCTTGTAGTATCATTGTGAAGTTACTGCCTTTCTAGAGTCCAGAGTCAGCACTCATCTCTTTATTTCAAGGTCAGAATTTATTCTTAGTGATTTTCTTTCCAAATCTATGTGCAGGTCTTTCCTCCGTCCACACTTCATTATTGCTCTAGCAGCCACTGCTACTGCCACTGGTTGCTGGTAGGACTTGTGATAGTATCTTGGACTCCCTCAGATTCTTGATTGCTCTTCTCTCAGCATAGTCATTTACTTAAGATCAGGAGAGAATAAACACAAAAGAGAGGCACTATGTACTCACAGATAATATAGCAGATGATAGCAGACAAACAAGCCATCTTTTTCCCTATGTGGTAACTCACAGTGATTTTTACCTTATTTGCTTCCAGGAAGGAAATATAAAAGAAAAAAATCTGTGGTTAGATCTCTTGATGCCAATTGTATTGAAATACAGTTATCAAAATATTTAAAAAACAAAAAGATGAGTTCATAGGCCCCAGGTTACAAACTTCTGCCCTTAAAGGAAGTTAGAAAGGCAGAATAGAAAGGAGGAAGAGGAAACATTTCCCTTCATTTCTCAATACTTTTGTCTACCATGCAGAGAAAGTATTATTTTGCCCGAAGTTTTCTGCAGCAGGATAGACATGAAAGATGCTGATGTGTTTCAGTTATCTACTGTTTTATGAATTTAAATGATCCCCTTCCAAGTTTATATAGAAAGGCATTACATACCTCTCTGGAAGTATTTGAAATTAAAGCTAAATATACAATCTCTATACCTTTTATTAAACTTCAAAAATTCTATAATGTTTCATGACTGGTTTCATATCATATTGACCTCAGGAAAAGCTTATTACATAGACTTTAAGTATGGAATTAGGCCATATGGAAGCAATTTGCTTCAGATATTTTGTTTATGGACAATTGGGCCAGTGTTAATAGAGGATTCTGAGAGTGTTTTATGATTGGATATTCCTTTATAGCATTTTAGTAAATGTAATCAAGAGAATCTGGTTAAATTTGAAGGAGACTTCCAAGGTCATTTCCATGTTTATCCATGGTATTGAGATTGGAAGATTTATTTTGGAAATACCTTGTTTCTGTGAAAACATGATTATATTTGTATATAGTAAGGAGAAATATATCTTGATCACATTTTAGTAAAAATTTATTTTGGCTTATTCTAAATGAATATGATTCCAAATAGATTTTTCTAAATTGCATACTGACTCATAAACTTTCCTAGCCCCCCCTCATTTTATGTAAGTATTATAACAAAGATACAAAGGCCGGCATTGGTATCATATCAAATGATATACATGTAAAAAAAAACCTTTGTAATATGGTATAAACTGAACCTGGAATGAAATACACAGAAATGAGTAATATCAAGGATAATATACACTGAAATTTGCTTGAAAATTATTGAGTACTTCTCAGATGTCTAATCTGGGAATTTTCAGAATTGTAGAGAATTTTGAAGTAATTAAAAGCTAAAATACTACCAAGTGGTTCATTAAGAGAGGAGCATATGGATGATGTCCCAAAAACAAATTAAGGAACTTTGTAAACACATCTTTGGAGACAATCTTACTATGCTCTCTTTTCCCCCTTATGAAACTTCCTTGAAGCAGAGAGAGAATAGGCCTTGCTTCTCTGTTCCTTGGAGACCCCTTCATTTCCCTTCCTCAATGTACTCCACCTGACTAGTTCTAAGGCTAGTGAAGGTGAGATTTATAGCACCTTGTCTCTGTCTAGGCTCAAGTGATAAAAAATGTACACTTATCTAAAATAGTATTTTATGGAGAACTCACACAAGGCAAATACTCACATGGAGGTCAGAGGAAGAGGTACAAGGACACTTTCAGGGTCTCTTTGAAGACCTTTAGTATCGATTGTGAGACATCAAAGGCACTGGCACAGGACCCTCCAGCATGTTGTGCATCAGAAAAGGTGCCACTCTCTATAAGCAAAACAGAATCACAGTACTACAAAGGAAACGTGAGCTGTGCAAAATAAGAGATATAACCATCTTAAATATTCTAATAGACTATTTGTACCTGACCTGTGGGGGAGCCTTCTGAGCTGGTATTAGACTAAGCAGCCACAGCTGAACACACTGTACCTTGACCTTAATATTGTGACATCATCAGTCCTCTTCAAGTGTGAAGGTCAAACAACGGTGATAGGAAAAAGTATGTTACAGTAACAATAGGCCCCATTAAGAGACAACAATGTTACTTCACCAATGTTGATTGGTCTCCAAGACGTTGGCCACTAGATGTTGAATTCTTGGCCCACTATTGCCCATGGAAGAAAGAAAAATACAAAGTATCTATCAGTTCTATGTAACTAGTATCCATTTTCTTCCATAGAGATGATGCCAGTGTCAGAGCTTTAGAAAAGGAGACAGAAGGTGTTATGAAGTGTACTTATAAGATATATAGTTATAGCTATAAGAACATCTGTAAACATTAATTGAATCCTTAGTATTCTAAAAAATGAATATAGTTTGTGTTTTATTTTGCACAGTTTTGTGTGTATGTGTATGTATAAAATTCAACACATTTTCAAAGCTGTCCTGTTGGTCTGTGTTTTCTTCTGAACTTTCTCTACAATATTTGTTTTATGATATTTCAATGATCATGTTTTCTTTTTTGGGGGTGATGCAAAAGCTATCACTACCTCCTCTCTCTTGCTAAATGTCCCTCAATTAAAGAAAAGCAAAGCAAAAAAGCCTTGTAATTAATAAGCATAAACAAAACAAATTGACATATTGATGATGTTTCAAATGTCTCATTCTGCTATTACCTCTAAGGAAGTAGATAGCATGCTTCATCACTGACTTTCTGGAATTATGGTCAGCCATTGTACTGATTAAAATTAGTAAGTTTTTAAAAGTTTTTGAAAAATTTATTTAAAGGGTAATTGTTACTACATAATGGTTTTCCTGATTCTGCACAGTTTATGCTGCATTATTTCGTACAGAATTCCCCAGGCTTTTATAAAACCAATCCTTTTGTCATTTGTTAGGGAAAAAGTGATATTCCATGACCTCCATATACTATAATTTGTCCAGTCATTCCCCAAGGAATGTATTTTTATATGGTCTAAAATGAGCGCCGACAACTCCTCAATCTAATTAGGTTGTTCTTTAAGAAGCACTCTGAAATTGAATCTATGCAAGTCTTTTGCATGATTTGAAAGGTTGATTCCCAGAAATTTTAAATATGTTATAGTTATTTGAAATGAAATTTCCTTTTAACTGTTGCTTCTTATGCTGTTATTACCATACAGAAATGCTATTTTTTCAATTTTAAAAACATTTTTACTTAACGTTTTGAGTTTCAAATTCTATCCCTCTCTTCCTCCTTCCCTGAGATGATAAGCAATTGGATGTAGGTTATAAACATACAAGTATATAAAATATTTCCATTAGTTATTTTATACAAGAAGACAGAAAAGAAAAAAAGTGAAAGAACGTGAAAAATAGTATTGCTTCAGTTTGTATTCAGTCAATATCAGTTATTTCTCTGGAAGCAGGTAGGATGCTTGATCATTAGTCCCTTGGGATTGTCTTAGACCATTATATTGCTGAGAATTGCTAAGTCGTTCATAGTTCTTCATTGAATAGTATTGCAGTTACTGGGTGCAACGTTCTTCCGATTCTGTTCATTTCACTTTGCATCAGTTTATATAAGTCTTTTCAGATTTTTCTGAAATCATCCTGCTTGTGATGTCTTATAGTGCAGTAATATTCCATTACACTCACATATGACAGTTTGTTTAGTTATCTCCCAATTGAGGTACATCCCTTTGATTTCCAATTCTTAGCCACTACTAAAAGAGCCAATGCTGTGGATATTTGAGGATTTGTTTTCTACCCTGCAAACTTGCTGAAACTGTCGCTTGTATCAGTTAGTGTCTTTACTGATCCCCTAGAATTTTCCAATGAATCCATCAAATTATTAGCAAATATGGATCTCATCTTTTCTATATTTCTTTAATTTTATTATATTACCTTGCTTCTTTTGGTATATTTCCAGAATGATATTAAATAATAATGGGGAAAGGATGCATCCTTGTTTTACTCCCATATTTATTGAAAAGGGTTCTAATGTATCTTGATTGCACATGATGCTTGCATTTGGTTTAAGGTAGATGACTTTTATGGTACTAAAAAGGTCCCTCTATACTTATGTTTTTAGCCTAAAGAGCAACATACTTTGTTAAAAGATTTTTATGCAATTTTTAGTTTTATTCATCACTTCTATGTTTTTTTCTGTCCTACTCATATATTACCCTCAATGTTTTTAATGTTTCTTCTTTTTCTGTTCATTTTACCTTGGTTTTGTTGCATTTCTAATCTTAAAAAAATGCATATTCAATTAATCAGTTTCCTCTTTTTCCATTTTGTTAATGCATGTTTGCTGGCAGAGAAAACTGAGGAAAGGTGAAGAGAATACAGGTGATGCATTTTCCTCTACCTCTCTGAATAAATATCTTTGCATTTGATAGAGGCAAAATACTGAAATGCATGCTTTAATAATCCTCCTTTTCTCTCTCAAACATGACTTTGTTCTTGCCACTGGATTTCAAAGATTCTGGAAGAGAGAATGAGGATGACAATTTGTGTAGCTACACATCACTTAAATGCAATTCACCTGCAAGTCAAGACATCACTCATTGGTCATCTTCAAAAACAAAGGATGAAAATGGCAGCAACAAAAATTTGAATATGTATCTGTAAGGATATCCCTGAGAACTACTTTCGTTGTGTCACAGAAATTTTGGTATGCTATTTCATCATTTTCACTTCCTTTTATATACTTATTGTTTCTCTGATTTGTTCTTTAATCCACTCACTCTATAGGATTTCATTGTCAGATCTCCATTTGGGTCTGTGTCTTCGGTCTGTGGCCCCTAGCCAATTCTTATTTTTTTATTGCATTAGGGAAGCTGTGTCATTTTTATTATTACTTAAATTTTTCATTATTATTTATTTATACTACTATAATCACTTTTATTTTTTAAATGTGCTTCTTGCAAATAACAGATTGTATGGTTTTGCTTTCTGCAATTTACCACTCATTCATTTTATTAAATTTTTAGTTCATTCACATTTAAAATTATGAGAATTAGATTTATATTTTCCTTCATTTGTCACCAATATTTTTTCAAGTTGTGATTTTCTTCTTTTTTAAGCATTTCAAAAACAATAATATAAACGAAATAAAACTGAGAGGATGGAAAAAATTATGCAAAAAGTGCAATCAGAAAAGCAAGAATTGAAATCATGCTATCTGACAAAGCAAAAACAAATATTAAAAAATAAAAATATTATGCTGAAAGGCATTATAGATGACAAACCAATACCAGCAATAAACTTACATGCTCCAAATATCTTAGCATCCAGATTCACAAAGGGAAAATTATCTGAGCTTCAAGAAGACATAGATGGTAAAACAATAATGATGAGAATTCAATGTCTCTTGGCTTTCGATAAGCCTAACGGAAATATAAACAAATGGAAAAATATGAAGTTGAGTGAATGAATTGTTAAGTTTAACTACTATGTGTCTTAGAGTTCACAATCTCAGGTTATGTTTTTTCTTTTCAGGAGGCAGTCTATGAATTTTTTCAAATGATTTTCCAAATACTATGTTTAGAAATTTTGAGCAGTTCTCCTGTATAATTAATTTCCTTAATGATGGTGTTAAGGATTTTTTTAAAAAAAATTTCATATCCTTCTACAAGATCTATGATCCTTAACTTGTCTCTAGGTATCCTGTCTTCAAAATCTGTATGTTTGGCTTGTATAGTGAGAAAAATTATTTTTATTGTTAATGGGTTTTGCCTATCATTTTCTAGATTTTCTTCATTTCGGAGAATTCCAAATCTATTATTGCTCGCCATTGCAGAATCTGCTTTTTCTATTCTGCTCAATACTTTTTGGTTTCTCAGCCATAAATTCTGGTCTCATTTGTCTTTTGAATCACTAAGATACAACAAGTTGAGGTTCCATGTTCTATTTTATATTCCACAGGGTCATCTGTCTCATCATGAATTTGATAGTTGCATCCTCCCCCTTTCATTTTTGCAGTATTTATTTATATTCATATATTCCTGAACCTATTTACTAGATCTGGAGTTCACATGTTCTTCTGTTGTTATTGTTTTCTCTGTTGATTTATCTGCTTATGTTCAAGGTTTTTGAGTTTTCTTCTTCCTGAAATCTTTTGTAATTTCAACTTTCCTCTCACCCTTACTTTGCCCTTTAACTCAGTTTCTGACTCTCTTTTTCCTGATTACTGTTTCCTTGGTAGCTGAATCTCCAACTTTTTTTTAGCTTCTTCCAATGCTGGGCAACTCATGCTTCATCAATGTAAGACTCTGCTCCATCTGACTTTTGCATGGTCAGAGCTGGTCCCAACTGGATGCTATGATGCTCCACTTTAGTAACATGTTACACTGTTCCCTTCTTCCCACACCCCAATATATATGGAATCCTTTCTTGCTGACTTGTTTTACTCCTTTAAAAAAATGTCTGTTGCCCAGCATAGAAGTTCTGAGCTTTGCAGTATTGGGGATATGGTCTGTGTCTCTTGGCAGGCTTTTTCTCTGTAATAATCATGAATAATTTCTATAGCCTAGAGACAAGTGTTTCAATGGCACTGGACAGAGGGCAGAAGGAACATGGCATGGCATGGGTTTTTTTGTAAGCCTGTTTTAGGTTTTCTTTTTCACTTTAACTTACTGCTTCCCTTTTATTTATTTATTTTAAGTTTTCACCATTCATTTTTACAAAATTTTGAGTTCCAAATTTCCTCCCCATCTCTCCCCTTCCACCACCCATAAGAGCCAAGCATTCTGATTACCTCTTCCACCAATCTGCCCTCCCTTCTAACACCCCTCTCTTCCCTGATTCCCATCTTCTCTCTTGTCTGTAGGGCAAGATAAATTTCTATACCCCATTACCTCTATTTCTTATTTCCCAGTTGTATGCAAAAACAATTCTCAACATTTGTTCCTAAAACTTTGAGTTCCAACTTCTCTTCCTTCCTCCCTCCTAACCCATCCTCACTGATAAGGCAAGCAATTCTATATGGTCTATATATGTGTAGTCTTGCAAATGACTTCCATAATAGTCATGTTGTATAAGACTAACTGTATTCCCCTTCATCCTATCCTGCCCCCCCATTTCTTCTATTTTCTCTTTTGATCTTGTCTCTTCCCAAGAGTGTTTACTTCTAATTGCTCCCTACTGCCATTTGCCCTCCCTTCCATCATCCCCCCACTCTGCTTATCCCCTTCTCCCCTACTTTTCTGTACTGTAAAATAGGTTTTCATACCAAATTGAGTGAACTTGTTATTCTTTTCTTGAACCAAATGTGATGAGAATAAGCTTCACTTTTTCCCTCTCACCTCCCCACTTTTTCTCCTCATTGAAAAAGTTTTTTCTTGCCTCTTTTTTGAGAGATAATTTGCCCCAGTCAATTTCTCCCTTTCCCTCCCAATATATTCCACATTCACCCCTTAATTTTATTTTTTAGATATGATCCCTTCCTATTCAATTCACCCTGTGCTCTCTGTCTATATATATAATATATTGATGTAGATACGTGTGTGTGTGTGTGTTTGTGTGTGTGTGTGCATAATCCCTCCAACTACCCAGATACTGAGCAAAGTTTCAAGAGTTACAAATATTATTTTTCCATGTAGGAATGTAAACAGTTCAACTTTAGTAAGTCCCTTGTGATTTCTCTTTGCTGTTTACTTTTTCATGCTTCTCTTGATTCTTGTGTCTGAAAGTCAGATTTTCTTTTCAGCTCTGGTCTTTTCATCAAGAATTCTTAAAAGTGATTTATTTCATTGAATGACAATTTTTCCCCTTGAAGTATTATACTCAGTTTTGCTGGGTAGGTGATACTTGGTTTTAATCTTAGTTCCTCTGACTTCTGGAATATCATATTTCATGCCCTTCTATTCCTTAATGTAGAAGCTGCTAGATCCTGTGTTATCCTGATTTTATTTCAACAATACTCAAATTGTTTCTTTCTAGCTGCTTGCATGTTTTCTCCTTGACCTGGGAACTCTGGAATTTGACTACAATGTTCCTTGGAGTTTCTCTTTTTGGATCTCTTTCAGGAGGTGATCAGTAGATTCTTCCAATATTTATTTTGCCCTCTGGTTTTAGAATAACAGGGCATTTTTCCTTGATATTATCGTGAAAGATGATGCCTAGGCTATTTTTTTTTTATCACGGCTTTCAGGTAGGCCCATAATTTTTAAATTGTCTCTCCTGGATCTATTTTCCAGGTCAGTTGCTTTTCCAATGAGATATTTCACATTATCTTAATTTTTTTTTCATTCTTTTGGTTTTGTTTTGTAATTTGTTGGTTTCTCATAAAGTTATTAGCTTCCATCTGTTCATTCTAATTTTTAAAGGACTGTTTTCTTCAGTGAGCTTTTGAACCTCCTTCTCCATTTGGCTAATTCTGCATTTTAAAGCATTCTCCTCCTCATTTGATTTTTGAACCTCTTTTACCAATTGAGTTAGCCTATTTTTAAAGGTGTTACTTTCTTCTACATTTTTTGGGTCTCCTTTAGCAAGCTGTTGACTCACTTTTCCTGATTTTCTTGCATCATTCTTATTTCTATTCCCAATTTTTCCTCCAACTCTCTTACTTGATTTTCAAAATCCTTTTTGAGCTCTTCCATGACCTGAGACCATTGAAAATTTATTTTGGATGTTTGGGATGCAGAAGCCTTGATTTTTATGTCTTTTCCTGTTGGTAAACATTGTCCTTCCTCATTGAAAAGAATGGGAGAATATACTTGTTTACTAAGAAAGTAGCCTTCTGTAGTCTTATGTTTTTCTCTTTTTGGGGGGCATTTTCTCAACCAGTTACTTGACTTTTGGGTACTTTGTCAAGAGTAGGGTACACTCTGGGGACCTGTAAGATCTCAGTTCCTCCAAGGTGGCACATTGAAGGGAGAGAATTTTACTCCTCAATGGTCTCCAGCTCTGCCAAGCCAGCACTCCTCCTTAACCTAGGACTGTGCTCAGGGCTGATATTTAGATCAGCTGTTCACTTCCCCCAAGGACTTTAGGGAGAGGGTTCCCAGGACCAGGCAGCTACTCAGCCTGAGATTAAGATCAACTGCTCAATTCCTCCAGGGCCTTTAGGCAGAGGACTCCAACAATAGATGCTGGCTACTGCCTGAAGCAACCATGGTCACTGCAGCCTCAGCTGCTTGCTGCTGCTGCTGCCTCCCTATCACTGGAGCCAGGGTTAAGGGAAGACCCTGCTCACTTATTGTCCAGTTGAAAAATCCCTCTCATTGACCTTTGAAATGTCTTTGTTACCTGGGGGTTGAGGGGTCTGAGAACTTCCGCTGCTGTGGGTTCTGCCCTGAGACCTGCTCCAGTCCTGCTCCACATGGTGTCACATGGCTGAGGTTGGGCTCTGTTCTACTCCATGTCCAGTGTGACAGATCTTTCCTGTAAGCTTTCCATGTCACCCTGGGTTGGAAATCTCCTCCACTCTGTTGTTCTGTGGCTTCTGCTGCTCTAGAATTTGTTGAGAGTCATTCTTTACAGATATTTTATGGGCTGTGTGGAAAGAGCTAGAGTATGTGCATCTTTTTACTTTGCCATTTTGGCTCCATCCCCCCCTCCCCCATTAGGTTTTTGGGTCTGCTAGTATAGCCTTGCTGCTGTTAGTATGAAAAGTAGAGGAAAGGAGTTGAATGATCTCAGGGTCAGTGAGCATCAGTTCATGTGTTTTGGGGCATTTAAAAAATTTTCTTTTGCATTCTAGGTATCCTAGACCATGCTGGAGGAGAAAGTGAGACTGTTGACCTTGCACAGCCCTCTCTCACTCAAATCAAGGTCAACTGCAAGTCATGTCATCATCTTGATGTCATGGTCCCCTTTGAGAAAAAAGAATCCTAGACTATGGAGACAGTTGAAATTGTTTTATCTTTTGTGTATAATTTCTGTTTTGGCATCAGAAAAAAAAATCTATCTTTTTGCACAAGATCTGGTGCTACATATTAATATATTTTGTAAATACATAGGTTCCTATTTTTAAAAATGTGTCAATGACAATTTTATCTTAGCATTCTACCCTATGCCTATTTCCCCTATAAGCCCCGTGGTTTTAAATTCCATAATTTGATACATTGCCTTGATTTTTGGTAACTCATATACAACATCTTAGCAGAATTGTCTGTATTTTATCTCTAGGCTTTTTGTAATTCAGTAGTTAGTTAATCATGTAATTAGATGGTTCTTAGATGATTTCTCTTTTACTTGTTTTTCCATTCAGTTGTTTTTGGATAGGGGACATTGAACAATTTCTGAGATACTTTCAGTCATAGTATTGTCATCTCATGGTATTATTGATTTCCATTTAATCCAATTTAAATTTCAAAGTTTACTTGAGTAAAATTTTGCTCTTCTTAAAATAATTAGTTTTTTATCTTTTCAATTCTTTCCTTCAGAACTCTCATTTCACTTAAATGATCATTTTAAATCTCTTGCTTTGGTTCTTCCAGGAAGCGGAATAGTTTATGACAAGTGTCTGTTTGTATATGTATATACAGTTGTGCTCTCCATTTGGGCTTGTATCTTGGATTGTCCTTTCTCCGAAATATTTCTTTTTCTTTTTCATTGGTGCCTTTCTTTTTGCTCTTTTTATAGACTTCATTATTTGAGGCTTCATGTCAGGGCCAGGCTTTTTTCATTTCTGAAATGAACAAAGGGGTCTCTCTTGGTTCTATCTCTCCTACATGAGGTCTTACTATTGATTCCTCGGGTTATTAAATGATGTGATAGTAATCTCCTTCATGTTTATAATTATGATTATTAAATGTGCATTTCTTTTCATATTATCCTGTTGTGCTTTTTCTCTCTTTACCTCTTAACTCTCTTTACATGGAAGATTGTAAAAGAGGAATATAATTAATACTAGCAAAATGTAATCAAAATGATGTTTCCTTTCCTGTTACCCTCTTCTACGTGATCATAGGTTTTTATTTTTTTCATCTTAACTCCCTTCATGCCTTGCCCTCTGATGTGAAAAGTTGCTTTGCTGATTAATAATTCTTCCCTGAATCCATTCTTCTTCTTAAACCACCTTCACTTCTCTCCCTAAACCTTCCTATTTTCCCTAAGTTCAATGCACCAAACAATGTATCTGTATATTTGTGAGTTCTGAGTCTGTCTATTCAACCCTTCTTTGTCAGTTCAGATGAAAGTAAGATTTTTGTAATGCTTGCCTCCCCTATTCCTTCCTCTACTATCATTTTACAATCCTTTCCAGTTGCTCGCGTGTATTTTACTTGCTTTAGCTTTATTTCTTTGTTTACATTTCAAATTGTCTACTTAGCTCTGATCTTTTCATAAGGAATGAGCAAAAGTCTTCTGTTCTATTTTTTTATTTAAATTTATTTTTTTAAGTTTTCAACATTCATTTCCACAAAATTTTGAGTTCCAAATTTTCTCCCCATTTCTCCCCTCCCCCCACCCCAAAATGCTGAGCATTCTAATTACCCCTATCACTAACCTGCCCTCCCTTCAAACATCCCTCCCTTCCCTTATCCCCATCTTCTTCGTTGTCCTGTAGGGCAAGATAACTTTCTATACCCCATTACCTGTATTTCTTATTTCCTAGTTGTATGCAAGAACAATCTTTTGTTCTATTGAAAGATTTCAGAGATCATTGGTTGTGACTCATGAATAGCAGTTGTTATTTGGTCTAATACCTGAGGATAGAAGTCCTCTGGGTTTGGGACCTTGAACTCATGAAGGGCAGCTAGATGCTTCCTTAATTTCTTCCTTTTTAGCTGGAATATTGACTCCCTACTAGAAAATTTTTTGCTTTCTCCTTTTATCAAATGATAATTCTTCTTAGTAGATAAAACAAAGCAAATTAACAGTTGAACAGGTTTTTATGTATTTGCTGTAGTTAGTTATCTTTTATAAGTAGTGGTCTTATCCCTTCTTTGAAATGATTCTTTTTTTCCAGTATTGGTTAAAAAATCTTCCTCTTTATTATCACATGTGTTTCTTCTTAGTTTCAGTTTATTCAGAGCTTTAGAATACTAGAGCAAATAAAGATATCTTTTTAATGATGATTAAATTAAGTGAAAATTAAATTAACAAGAGTGAAGTCAAGTATCCTGGGCAAGATAATATAGAATTAAGATGAGAATATAAGATTTTATTTTATTTAATCTATACTGATAATTCAATCCTTCAATGATCTAGATTTTCATTCATGTATATACTCTATCACAGTAGATGACACTTAAAAAAATTGATAGAGAGTTTTGAAGTGTTGCAATTATTTTCAAATTAATTATATTATGGTCAGTAAAGGAACAAGTTTCCAGCATCTAAGATAGACTGATCCTCAGATGAAAGATATACATACATACATACATACATATGTATAGCTTATTTGTGTATCTTCAAAATGGTGAAGTAGTTATTTTCAGCAGTTTCTTCAGTGCAAAAACCTCAGTAAAAGGAGTTATATGCCATATGCAGAGTAGCTAAAGTTAGATTTATAACATAAAATAAAACAACAGAATACCACTACTAACAATATACCATAAAAGGTAAAAATTTCATGAAATTACTTTAGTTTACTTAAAGTGAGTCCCCCCCCATTCATGCTCTCTATGTAGCACAAATAGTCCTGAATGCTTGTGCTTTAGGTAGTGTCTTGCCTTCCCAATCAGTGACTCTATATGCACTTCTCCCTATTCCCAAGAAGGAATAGACACTGATTCTTTGGCTCTATGAAAAGAAGAGAAAATTCATGGAGGAACAGGAGTGGTTTGAAGATCCAGGTTCCACTGCATTGTGGTAGAGTGACTGAGAGAGGAGAGTCCCTCCATACCCAAAAGAAGGGAAACTGAGATTATGCCTGACTTCTTATTTGACTGTGGTAAAAGACCAGTCAGGACCTTTAAAGCACACCGTTTGAAGGGGCCAAAGTCATTTATCTAGCTTTCGGGAAATCTGTGTAACCACAGAATAAGGAGGAACTAAAAAGCTAGGAAGGAAATCAGAGACAAGACTCTGAGAATGTAAGGAAAAGACTAAAATCAAGAGTCGAAGGAAGAAAGTCTAAATAAAAACCTAGCTCACAGGTAAATAAATCAACAGACAGTCATGAAAAAAGGGGGAATGGATACAAGTGATAAAAAGGGGGCCACAATTAACAAGTATTATATTATTAAGGTAATGCACTGAAGTTCCCCAGGGAAAAAGGATTCTGGAGAGTGATCCACCCCCCAAATCATAAAGCAAAAGCAAGATACTTCAAAATGCTTTACGAGGTAACTAAAACATAAAACTTTAAAGGGTGATATTATGAATTAAACTGACTCATAAATTAGAGTTCTCAAGGCAGAATTAAAAAAAAAAAAGAAGTTACACTGGAGAATATCTCCAAAGAAGTAAAGATCTTAGAATCTTTTGGGAAAAGTCTTTTGGGAAAAAAAGCTTTTGTCCATATTTGGGCAAAGAAATAATAATTATTCAATAAAGTAGAGGGAATAAAGAAGAGGAAGAAATATGTCAGAGTGTAATTTAAAAGCAGCAACTTGAAAAGAACATATAAATTCCATATAAGATAAAATTATTTCAAAGATAAGATATGAAGACATAAATTAAGGAATATTGGGTTCGAAATTTTAGACTAAAAAAACTTGAATCCTGTATGTCAGGAAATAATGTAACTCACCTGTTCAGAACTTTTGAATGTATTCAATAAAGTAACTACTCAAATCTCCAAATCTCTGTTGCAGAATAACCCTATACTTGAAACTTCAAGGGAGGTAATGTTTTAGTTTCACAATCCCAAAAATTAACAATAAATATTACAAGATCTTCTGTTATAAAGGAAATTTAATTCCTATAGCTCAGGATTGCTCCAAAGTCTTAATGAATCAGAGTTGAAAATGGAATAGTATACTCCAAAAAGCAAAGGAACTGAAGGAACAACCTCAAATAATATATTTTACAAATTTGAGACTAATCATCGATGGAAAGAGTTGCATCTTCACTGAAAGAAAAAAAAATTGAAGCATATCAGGGGGTGAAGGGCAACTCAGACATGAAGAAACCCAAAATAAAGATATTTGATTTTAAAAAAACTCCATATAAAAAGAATAACATAAAGGTAAACCAGTACTATTTTTGAGTGCAAAAAGTAATTCAATCTCTCAGTTTGACAGGGTATTTTATTTTATTTATTTATGTTTTTTAAATACATTTATTTAACTTTTTACATTCATTTTCACAAGATTTTGGGTTCCAAAATTTTCTCCCCATTTG
>CM053769.1:671610036-671645036 GCA_028658325.1 Potorous gilbertii | reverse complement strand
AATGTCAATAGACATGTCTCTTAAATTTGCTGAGCTGCTTTTTTCCCCTCTTTTAAAATATTTGTTACCAAGGCTAGCACATTAGGTAGGGCAGGAAGCGGGGAATCTATTTAGAAAAGAAGGTGATGTAAAAGCAGAAGGTAGCAATAGCAGTAAGATTTTTTTTAAAAAAGGGAATGTTCCTGAGCACATTTGCTCCTGCTCAGGTCGGATGACTACCTCCATACGTACCCAGCAGTGTGAGAAAACCCTTGGCTAAGCACACTCTAACTTCCTTTAATGTTGTTGTTTACTCCAGCCTTGCATGACCAGCAGCAGGGTAAGTGTTTTAAGTCTGGGTAAAACAGTTCTCTTCTCATAGACCCCCAACAGGGCAGAGGAAGTTACTTTAAACTGTATCTCTTTTGGAAAAGAAATACATATGTTACTGAGAGATAATCTTTTCCCACTTCATCCCTGTGGCAAAGGACAAAGTCATTTGGTCTTCAGATCAGTCCAGATATATGATCACATCAGAACACTCATGAAACTCTTTAGAAATCAGGAATAGGAGTCTCTCTCGCCATTAGATAAAGACTCAGAAGTCATCTTTGAAAAGTCATATTTGTTCAAAATAATGTTTTTCCTATATGCAAATACATATTAAACTTTTATATATCATCATGTTTGTTTAAAATATAGAAATATTGAATGTTTAATTACTATTATAGAACTATGAACCAAACCATGATAAATTCTTGCTTCTTTCCACTTTTATATGTGACTTTATATTACATGTTAAAAAAGGCACAGGGGAGATTTTTCCCATTCCTTTCTCTAAAGTATATACTTATCATCTCATTCGTTGAAGCAGAAATCAATAAATAAAAGCAAATTTTAGGTGAATCTTGAATTTTCTCTGAAATTTGATTATGTTTCACTACCCAGGTATCATCTAATTTGGCAAGTAGCAGAGAGACATAGCATTCCAGTATGTTTTCCCTTTAGTAAGTCCACATGACACAAGTAAATGATCTCTGATTCCTCTTATTTCCTCCAAGTTATTATCTTTTTTCAGACTCTATAATTCAATCTTTATTTCATTCAAGATTTAATCCAGACTAGTTAGTTAAACTGAGAAGCATATATTCAACATCACATTTTCTTTATGCATTAATGGATACCTCTGGTTTGAATGTTAATTATTGCCTCTTTAGGCCTCTTTTCTCTTCTTCAAGATGGGAGATGAACTATTGCACCAGATTTATGTAGGAGACAAGCAATTTTTAAAAATCACAATCTCCCCGAAAGCTGTACAACAGATGCATCAAAAATATAGCCTGTAGGTTACATTCAGCCACAACTCCCCAAAGTGCAACCCAGACCAGATTAAAATATAATTGGAAAGTATTTAACAAAATAAAAATACAATAAAACATAGATAAAGTTAATATGTGGTTTTTTAAGTCAATATATGCCACAGATCTTTTTGTGTATTTTGGTGGTCTCCATTTTCTATTTGAGTTTGACACCCCTGCTCTATACTAGCACTAGGAATAAATATATAAGGTAAAGTGACCAGGTTGTCATGACTTCCTCTAAAAATGGCTTCTGCACTGAGGGGCTTCCTTGCTATGTATATCTTTCCCAGCAGAGAGCCTATTACCTGTGAAAGGTTTTCATTAGGAATACAGTGTGAACATCTTCATTAGAAATGGAGAGTGCACAAGATATGCTCTGTGGTGCTAATAGGGTGAAGGGTGTGAACAAGAAGATGAGAGAAGGAACTGTTTAACTGGAAGCATTCCACCTGGCTCCCTCTCAACTTTTTTTAATTGGATGAGGAAAATTCTGTTTGGTAAAAAGCCAAGATTCCCTAGTCTGGGAGGGGCCCATAATCTAGGATAGCATCTTTTCAGGTCCCTTCCCCGCCTCCTCTCCTCCCCATTCCTCCTTTCTCTATCCTCCCCCTTTGCCAGCTCAGCCACCTTATCTAAAGCTCCTAGGATCATAGATTTTGGAGCTGGAAGGAACCTCAGAAGTCATCCAGTCCCTGATCCCACTTCACTTTAGAAATTTGGAAACTGAGACAGAGAGATGAAAGGACTTGGTCTAGGTTACACAGATAGTAAGTAAAAGAGAGAATTTGAACCCAGGTCTTCTAACTCCAAATCTAGTGCTGTCTCTACTGCCCCAGGTTCTTGGGGATAATAAGACATGTAGTACCTTCCTTAAAGTGTCACTATAAGGTCACCTAGAAGAAAATACAGATCAGGAGCTTGGCAAACCTTTTAAGTTTTACACACACACACACACACACACACACACACACACACACACACATACACACATACACAACGCCTTCTGTTAATACTATCACTATTCTATACCATGTGGTTTAGAATACTTAGATCCTTTTCTAAAATTCTCAAAACTCTAAAGGATAATTGAATAATGCCATTCTCACCTGAATATTAATCAATCACACTGGATTAATATGCTATCCTTATAAAGTAGTATTTGCACTGAAGCAAGGGACTCTTGAAAAACCAATAATTTGCCTCAAAGGAATGAATATCTAATGGGATATTTTCATTCCATTTGGAAAAAGAGAATCAGGAATCATTAACTTAAATTTGGAAGGGAGCTCAAAGGTCATCTAGTTTAAATCATCCATTTATTGATGAGGGAAAAAAAAACCACACAGGGAAGCTCAGTGATTTGCCCAAGGTCACACAGGTAGTAATTAGTAGAGTACTGACTTGAATCTATGACTTCGGACTCCAAATTCATTACTCATTTCACTGTACCATGTGGCCTCTTGACGCTTTCAAATAGAGGGTAATGATCCTGAATGGGCAGTTATGTGGTACAGTGGATGAAATCCTGGGCCTGGTGTCAGGAAGATGCTTCATGAGTTGAAATCTGACCCCAGACATATTAGTTATGTGACCCTGGGAAAATCACTTAACCCTGATTGTCTTAATTTACTCATCTGTAAAATGAGCTGGAGAAGAAAATGGCAAACACTCTAGTATCTTTACCAAGAAAACCCCAATAGGGTTTCAAAGAGTTGGGCATGACTGAAAGAAGATTGTAAAACAAGAGTGGCCCTGAATAGTACCCAATAAATGATCATGCACTCTGTAAAGCTAGCGAGGATAGGACCATACCCAGCCATGGTCCAGGCTTCAGAAAAATCATACTGGACATTCTCTGTCCCCTCAAATATTTGTGTCTGAGTAAAGGAAGCTAAAATTTACATAGTGAAACTTCAAGGTGGAAAGTCACAGCAGAGTCAAAAGTGTTTTTTACATAGTAAATATTTGTTGAATTGAATAGAATATGCAGCTAGAGCAGCTTATGCAGAAGAAAAGAGTAGATCCATTTACATCACCATGGTGATGGGTAGGACATTGATGGGCTGTTGTCAACTTCAAATCTTTTTGTTTGGCATAGATGGATATAGTCTCCCCTATGCCCCACTCCCTTGGGGACCTATCATCCACAATCATGCAGAGACTGTACTTTGAGGTCCCCTTTGGCCTTCCCTGGGATATACTCTTTTTTCCATGTAGAGACCACAAGAAACTCAGATAGAAAGTATTACCTCATTTTCTCATCATGTCTTCCCAGAGTTGGTGTCACTGCATCCCTAGGACAGAGCTACACTCCACCCTCTAGTCTTCACTACCACATACATAAAAGAAAAATATCCTTAAAACAAATATACAGGATTAATCCATACAAAGAGAAGTGCAAGACCAGTTTATCCAACAACATTAAAGAGGAAAACAACTTTGAAAGATTTTAGACCTATGATCATTGCAATGCTAAATCATGAATCTAGAAGACTTGATGATGAAATATACCACTCCAAAGAGATGTTCAACCTCCAAGGCAAAGAGAAATATAAATTTGTAAGCATGGCCAATGGGGATTTTGTTTTGCTAAACTATGCATGCTTGTGATGAGAGGGGGGTCTTTTTCTCCTCAGTTGAGAGGTGTTGTTGGAAAAGCATATTATAAATGCCTATAAAAATAAATAAAATTATTTTTTAAAAAGATATCCAGTCAAGCAAAACAAATTCCCCTGTTATCTGTGTTTGAAGGTATATATACATTCTGTCCATTATCTGTGAGAAGGAAGGCTTGTAGCATGATTTGTCATCAGTCCTCTAGAATTGTGGGTCTTTGAATTGATTATAGCTCCTATATTTTTCTGAGTCACTTGTCTTTTAAAAGTTTTTGAATCACAAAAAATGCTCTCCAAGTTCTGCTCATTTTACAGTATTCATACAAGCCTTCCCAGGTTTGTCTACTTATGGGGAGAGGAGCCAAGATGGCGGAGTAGAAAGACTCACATACGCTAGCTCCAAGCCCACAGCCCATAATTACCTGTAAAAAAAACTCCCAACAAATTCTGGAACAGTGGAAGCCACGCAGCAATGGAGTGAAGGAGATTTCCATTCCAGAGAGCCCTGAAAAACCAATCCCAAGGGTCTGTCACGCATTTGAACCATTTTTATGGATCCCTTTCCCTGGATAGCCCAGATGTTACTTTGGCATTCCCACAATGTAAAAAACAAACAAACAAAAATGAAACATGAAGACAGCTTCCATTATGATAGGTGAACTTCTTATGGAAACTTATGGTAGGACATGGATGCAAGTTGACTTAGAATGGCTAGGTATGGAAGGATTAGTTTGTAGCCTCAATTAAAAATGCACAGCCTTGAAGTGGAAGCAAAGTGAATGCCCATTAATTGTAAAATGGCAAAACAAGTTGTGGTTCATGAAGGTAATTCAGCTTTACTTTATAATGAATACAGAGAAGTATGGAAAGACTTATGAGATATGATGCAAAACAAAGTAAGAAGAATCAGAAAAATTGTGGAATCTATAAGAATAAAAATAAAAAAACAACAAAACCAAAGTTGGTTTCTATGAAATTATAACCTGGTTTGATATGAGAATGCACCTTCCTTCTTTGTTTGCATAGAAAGGGGATGATGAGTATGGAACAAGGCATATAATGTTGAACTTGGCTGATGTGTTATTTAGTTTTGCTGAATGTATCTTTTTCTTGGTCTTTGTTACAATGGATATCTCTCTCAGGGAGAAATGGGAGAAGGCTATATAAGGAAATTAAGGTGAAAAAAAGCAAAAGGTATCAAATAAAATGGAATGTTAAAAATGAACAGCTTTGGCATTTCAAAGGAAATCTCTCTTTTCCTATGTTGATCAATATATACCTTAAGTAAAGTTCAAATTGTGATTCCAAGAACCACAGCCAGTAAAAAGCATTTTCTCTGGAAAGCAATGCTCTTCCTTTATTGCATGAATAGATCTATTTAAATGTGCAAAGCTGTAACTGTATCCTTACACCATGTTGACTATGCATAGTTGACTAACTTACTTTCTTCATGCAGGATTTGTGATGAGTACATCTTTAAGCAAATCCTGCAACTGCTGCCCTTGACTTCTTCCTTTGCTTTCTTGTCACTCAGCCCTAAAGATGATGAATGCTGATGTGGAGATTTCTTCCTGTACATACAAGTGAGGTTGAATCAGACTCTAGGAACAGTTGACTTAAGTTGTTAGAGATATCAGACAGAGGTCACATATTTTCATGCTAGAGGGAGAAAAGGGGGGGTTTGAAAGCTAGCCAGAATCTCATTCAAATTTCCCCTCATGCTCTCAATCTTTTTTCTCTTCATTTTGGTGAGTGAATTGGGAATTTACTGAGATGTGTCAGGGCCTGTAAGAAGAAGGTATCTCTTTATGCCTACTCCATTCTCCTCACCTCTATTCTGTCATGCTGTTAGTGGGTCACCTATTTCCTCATTCAAACCTTCCATCCTATGTTGAAATAAGGACATAGTAATAATGTTTTAATTAGTCAAGGCTCAAATTCAGATTCAGCTATTTAGCCTTGATGGAATTAATTTAATATTACTTAATGAATTATTTTTAAAAGATTTACAAAAATCTTTCCTATAATCTGAAGTATAAGTAGGAGAGAGGTGACTGATATTCTATCCCAGTGGACTGATATGAAGGAAGGTGTGTTTTCTTCCTGAATCAGTACTTTCTCTGGCAATATGTCTTATGGTCTCAATTTTGGAGCCACATTTCTCCAGTGACATAACCTTCCATAACCTTCATTCTTTTCTCCCATTGTCCTGTGATTGGAGTTATTTGTGCTTTTTCGTGAGATCGGTCTAGACTTTCTGTAGAAGAAACAATCTGTTTTTCTGGCATGGCTACACCAACTTAGGGCAGAACATTCTTGTCTTTATCTTGCTTCCACAGAATTTCTCCCAGCTACCAGAATTCATAGTTATCTACCATGCTCACATCAAGCAAGTGGCACAGATAGTACAAGTATCATTATCTTCATTTTACTCATTCATGACAAAATTAGGAGAGAGAGAAAAGAAGCATGAAAAGGTAAGCAAGAAAGATAAATCATAAGGGACATATTAAAATTGAACTGATTCCTAAATGGAAAGATGATATTTGTAACTCATGAAATGTCTCAGTGTTAGAATAGTTGGAGGAAATACACACACACACACACACACACACATACTTACATACACGTATACATGCATATACAGAGATGGGGGGCACAGGGTGAGTTGAATATGAAGGGATGATATCTAAAAAATAAAATTAAAGGGTGATAGAAAGGAATGTACTGGAAGAGGGACAAAAAGAGAGGAGAGTGGGGTAAATTATCTCACACAAAAGAGGAAAGAAAGAGATTTTACAGTGGTGGGGAAGAGGGGAAAAGTGAGAGGAAATGAGTGAACCTTACTCTCATCAGATTTGTCTTAAGGAGGAAATAACATGAACACTCAATTGGGTATGGAAATCTATCTTACCTTAAAGGAAAGTAGCAGAGAAGGGGATAAGAGAGGGGGGATGATAGAGGGGAGGGCAGATTGGGGGAGAGGGTCAGGGTCAAAGGAGAGAACAGAATAAATGAGGGGAAGGATAGGATGGAGGAAAATATAGTCTTTCACAATGTGACTTATGAAAGTGTTTTGCATATCAAATTGTTTGCCTTCTCAAGGGGTAGAAAGGGAGGAAATGAGAGAATTTGAAACTCAAAGTTTTAAAAATGAATGTTAAAAATTATTTTTACATGCATTTGAGAAATAAGACATACAGGCAACAGAGTGTAGAAATCTATCTTGCCCTAAAGGAAAATAGAAGGGGAGGGGATAAGTAAAGTGTGGCAGAGGTGATAGAAAGGAGAGCAGATGGGGGAAAGGAGTAAACAGAATACACATTGTCTTGGGGTGGGGGGAGGGTAGAGATGGGGAGAAAATTTGGACTCAAAATATTGTGGAAGTGAATGTTGAAAACTGAAAATAAATGAATTAAAAAAAAAAAGAAAAAAGAAACCACTTCCTTCGGTTTCCAATAGTGAATTAAGTCCGTGACCAAGGTTGTATGTTATCACCCAATTAGCATATGTGCCAGATAATTCACTACTTTTCATATATAAGCTATAGCATCATTCCTGTTAAGTTGCAAGTTCCTTAAGGAGCGCTACCCACTATATTTGTGTTACAATAACCCTTTGCCAACTTGATTTAAAGAAACAAAAAGAAATTGAGAGGAAAAAAATAGCCAGTTTGCCCAAGATGACATGGCTAGTTGAGCTAATTCTAAACTTTAAGGCTTGTTATATCAGAAGTAACACCTTTTCACTACTATAAAAAGCCTCAAATGTTTATCTGACACTTACAGGATCTGAGAACAAATTTTGTTATCCTGCTTTTTTCGTATGGTGAGGTTGGTATTTGGTAGCTTGGTCTGATACAGAAAGTAGTTTTATTACTTTATCGTTGCACTATGAATAGATGTGTTTCATTTCCATTTGCACACCCTTGCATTAAACCTCCCTTATACTAACCACCTTTACCGCTTTTTTCTCCACTCGCATGATTTAGAACTCCCCAAATTAACAAGTAGCAATAAGGGCAACCACATCACACCAAGATCATTTGTATAATGCGCCAAAATATTGCCAAACACTCATGATAAAGCAAAGAGCTTTGGAATGCTTCTCTGTGCATCAAGACTAAGAAAGATATCCTCTGCCCATCTGTTCCTCAAATATACAGATATCATTCTGTGCCATCTAAAAGTCTAGTAAAAAGGTATGTGATAAGAATATCAGAGAGGAGATGCTGAAGAATCTACCTGCTACATCAGAACCTCAGCTGTACTTGGAGTTGTCATTTACAGTGTCTGATCATGGACAGAAATATATGGTCAACATATGTAGTGCTAGAAGGTCTGTTAGAGGACAATGATGGTATTGCACAAGTTGCTTCCTCATCCATTAAATAAGGGGGGAACCCATTTCCTCCCTCTTTCTTAAAGAAGTTATGAAGATTAGTGAGATCATGTCTGAAAAGCACCAGGCAGAAAGGTATGATTGCAAATACAAAGTGTTATGAGGATGCAGCTATCTTTCATGTACCCCATCTTCCTATACACAGGCTGGCTGGCGAGTAAACCAGTCTAGCAGAGTTTGATAGAACTCTTAGAATGACTAAATCAGGGAAGGAGGTCTATGGGGCTAATGGCAGGATGGCTGACTGCTCTTGGGATATGGGGAGGACCTTTTCTTCCATCCTCTCTATTTACAATAGGTTGCTAATCACAATACTTATTAATATCAAAAAGGATGCTGTTAAAATTAATGGATTTGTTTTTGATAAAGAGTTTAGGTCCTGAAATTAAAAAGCTTTGCCAAACCATAAGATATTTTGTGAATTCTAGTTTCTCTTTCTTGTTTTGCTTCCCAAAGGATATTGACTGGGCTTATAACCCTCTCAGGACTTTTTTTAATTACCCTTAACTCACTCTTTATTCTCAATCTTACACTTCTGTTGAACTCCCTTGTTTCCCTCTGGAAAAGTAACCATTTAGAATTTCTCACTTCAATTTTTCTGTTTATTTGTTTGTGAACTGATTACTCAACAACCGTTGTTCAGACAATAGTACCATTAGAATTTTTTCTTTATATTTAAGCATGATTTTACAAGTCAAAGTTCTTTTGAGGTATATTTATTTATTAATTTATCCATAGCTTCTATCCCACATTATACCTGAGCAACTTAAAATAATAATGTCATGAGAGATGAATAGTGTTCATACCGTTTGATTTCTATGGTACTTTATAGGAACATATCATTCACTATTACTGAATTACGTTGTCCACTTCACTTTAGGAAAGCATAGCACAGTTGGAAGAGCCTTATCCATCTTGTGTCTAAGAAGGTAAGATTATATTACAAAAATGGGAACATCTTTCAGAATAATATTACTAAACCCAAGAAGGAACTTAAGCTTAAATCACATTTAGAACATGTTGAATGACTCCCTTTATTCTTAGCTGTAGAAAATTTACAGATTCCAAATTTGGATTCTGTCCATTATTTTTTTCCGTGTAGGGCATATATTGTGTCTTCATAATTCTCATTTCTTTTTTGAACCACTCAAGGACAGCATGCTGTGTTTCCAGTTCTCTTCATACTCCACACTGTCCTCTGTCTCATGAAATTTTGAATCCATTTCCTTTATTTTGCAGCATTTGTTCATAGATGCCACAACTCATTTGCTAGATCTGGAAGCTATATTCATTTTGTTGTTACTGTATTTTTCTGTTGATTTATTTGCTTATGTTGAAGGTCTTTGAGTTTCCTTCTTCCTGAAATCTTTGATTATTTCAGTCTGTGCCCTACCCTCTTCATTTTCCTTATTGTTCACTTTCTGACTCCCACACCTTTGACTAGTTTTCCTGGGAACTGGACCTCAAAGCTTCTCAGTTTCCTTCTACACCATTCAATTCATAGTTCTTCAGCCCATTTCTCTACCCCAACTGACTTTCTCATGATCACAGTTGGTCCCAGATGGATATTGTGCTCTTTCCCTCAAGTTTGATGGAGTGATGCACAGTATCACCCTCCCTCATCAAACAATTTCCTGTCCTGATGTCCTGTCCCACTCGCTCTGTACCTTAGTTCTTCAACTTGGCATGTAGTTCAGAGCTTTTCAGCACTACTGCTACAGAGTTATCTGCCCTAAACAGTCTCTTCTGGTGCTTTGGATTATTTGCCCTTGGCGCTAGCAACTCCTAACTTTGTAGCCCTGGTGCAAACAGGGTTATGACCCTTGGCAGACTTTGCTCCCTAGATGTTGTGGCTGCCTGCTGTCTGTTTTATTTAGGGCAAATTTTCCCAGACTAGAGGCAGGGTCTTTATAGTATTGAAAAGAGGGAGGGGTAACTGAAGCATAGTGGTGAATTTTGTTGTAATCCTCTATTGTATCCTTGGGTCTGCTAGTATAATCCTCACTGCCAGTAGCACAGGAGGTAGGAAGTGAGTTCAGAATTAGTGAGTATGTGTGTGTATGTGTATAAATGTTCTTTTGGATTCTGGATTTTCTCTGAAGTTGCTTTATCTTTAGCACATAATTTCTTTTGAGAAGAGGTTTGAGAGGTTGTGGGGATCAGAAAAAATGTTTGTCCTCTATCCTGTTGCTCCCATGCCAGATAGAGAAACTTAACAATAACTAAAGCTTTCTTTTTTAAAGCTAGGTATTCAAAAACCAAAGTGTATTCAAGTTCTATTTCTGTCCTCACTCCAATTTTCAGGGTTTCAATGAAATAACACACAAACTGTTAAATTCCTAGTCCTGTGACCCATCTCCCTGATGCACGCTCATTTGCCATTGCCAGATTCCAACTTTACTGAAGTCAAATCCACACAGGCAAAAAGTGAAGAATTAGAGAAATGTAGATGACACTAATACCTCCACCCTACTCATTTACATTTAAAGAATAGAAAGATTTGTTTTTGTCTGAAATACCCAGGTTGAAAGTCTATACTAAGCATGAGCATGGATATTTTAGCCGTTAAGGAAGACTCTTTCTGGCGGAGACATAAGATAAAGAATGACTCTTTTTGCTTTTAAACTATAAAGATACCAATACTTTCAACTACAACATTATTTAATCTTAATGAAAAAAGTAACAAATACTTTCAGAAAGACAGTCCCTGCCCTCAAGGAGCTTACATTGTAATAGGGGAAGACAATCTGTAATATGTATTTTAAAAAAAGTTGAAAAGTTGATGGAGGAGGAAAGGAGGCAAAAACAGGAAAATCTAGATTGCAACCTGGAAAGGGATGAGACATCAGGTTGGCCAGAGTACCCTTCTTAAGTCGAGGTTCTGAGAAGATTCATTCAGTAAAAGAGAGAGGCCATAAGGGTGGAGAGTATTTCCAATGCATGAATTCTAAAAGCGTAGTGAACTTTAAGGAGGAAGAGTTTTCTGGAGCATGGTAGAAGAAATTTAGAGGGCAGCTTGCAGAGAACTGAGGAATGATCTAATATCATAAATGGTTGCCAATCTAAATCTAAATTGTATACTTTATACATACCTACACACATACACATGGACTTAAAGATGTATATAAAACCATTCTTCATTAGGTAATTTAATTTATATAAAAAAGCACACTTTGTAGAAAAAATTAAATAGAGAGGATACAATTTTAGAGAGTTCTATTTTAATAACAATAGTTCATATTTATATAGCCCACAGCAACATAATTTTAGAATTGGAAATGACCTTGAAGGTCTTCTAGGCTGAGCCCTAGATTTTATGGATAAGGAAACTGATGCCCAAAGAGAGGGAAATGATGTACTCAAGACTATCCAAGCAATAAGTAGCAAAGTTAGGATTTGAATCCAATGAACAATGAAAGACAACCAGAAATAGAAATAAATTGTCTTGCAAATGATTTTACATAACTATAATTCATCTCAGAAGTGGCATTTCAAATTTGATGACTTTTTTTCAGTCTTTCATCTCTTCTGTTAACTGTCATTTAAATGAAATTCACAAATGATAGAAGAAAATATGTTATGATCATGAATCTTTTTTTCTGCTCAATAAGAGCTAAGCAAAAAATATTGTTTGATGTATTAATCAGATAATGCAAAAAATCAACAAAACATTAACATTAAATTGTTGATGTTTTAGGGAATGGTTTATCAACTTAAAGAGGTTGATCAATTAAAATTATTTAAATTGTATATTTTAATGTGTTGACAGGACAGTGTAAAGAACCAATTTCTTTTTTTAAAAATTCAGCTCCACTTCTTGATGAGTTAAAATGAAACAGTTAACTTTTCTCTGCCTCAGTTTCTCCATTGACATAGTATGGAAAGCAATATCTAGAGTTTTTAAATCCTACTGGCATCTTAAGAGAATTACTGAGATAGGGAATATAAATTGCTTTGAGCCTGTTGGAGAAAACTCTCTGCACAAGCATTAATATTCCTGAAACTATCAGACTCTGAAAAAGGTACAGAAGCAAAGGAATGACCCTGTGTCAAGCAAGGGACATTGAAGATAGATGATACTTTTCCTGACCTGGAACTCTAGGACCAGCAGGAAATATGAGGAAATTAGAAATTAAGAGTTTATAAAGAATTAATATTTTAGTGAATGTTCTTTATCTGAAATATTCACATTTTTTGAAAAAAAACCATTTCATTAAATCAGTCAGATATGTTATCATCAGGTTTTTCCAAAAATGATAGGTGAAGCAATTAAATGCAGTTAAATACAAAGCCTAAGACCATCAAAGTTGATGAAAGTGGTACTGGAATTAGAATGTGAAGTTCATAAATTTCAGGAATATTGATTCTTCCCTTATTCTCATTTTCATCTCTCATCTTATGCATATTTCATATAGTTTAAATGCCACCTCCTTTATGAAGTCTTCCTTGGTTCCTCCCCTCAAAACTTTTATGACACTTGTTTGTCCTACTTGTACCACTTTTGTATACTCAGTTCAATCTGTTTTGAATTACAATTAGATGTATCCTACCTAACTCAGGCTACCCCAAGAGATCTATGTCAAAAAATTGTTAGAAAAACTGTTAGACAAAACTGTTTAAAAACTGTTAGAAAGGCAACAAATTACTACAAAAGGCAACAGACTTTTCAGTTATTTTTCCCCATCGATGATTGTGGAAATACCACATTTTGATTTCAACACTCCGGTATTCACTTTAAAAAAAAATAGAAAAGGCAGATAAGAAGATAAAGTTAGGGTGAAAAGATAGAGCTGATGAAAGGAAGAAATTACAGAAAAGAAATTTGCATTAGAAACGACAAAATTTTAAAAGCACCAAGGAATTAATTTTCAAAGTAACTAAGAAGAAAAGAGGGAAGGGAAGGGGAGAAACTAGTTATTAAGTACCTACTGTGTGTCAGGCAATGTGGTAAGTACTTTACAAATATTACCTCACTTGTTCCTGAAAGAGTAGAAGTTAGAAAAAGAAATCTCTTGCAATATTGCTACCAAAAAATGCCATAAAGGAGACATAAGCAACTAACAACCCATCTGGAGGGACTTGTTCATCTCTATGAAATCTTTTTAAATTAAAGCTTATTTTCACATAACAAAACTCCATCTTCCCTTCTTCCCATCTCCCTTGACCAATGGAGAAATAGAGGAAAACAAAACTGTTGTAAATGTATCTAATCAAACAAAACAAATTCCAACCCTGGTCATGTCCAAAAAAATATGTCTCAATTTGCACTCTAAATCCATCACCTCTCTATTGGGAGTTTTGTAGCCTGTTTCTTCATAAGTCCTCTTAAAGTGTGGTTGATTGTGAAACGTGCAATGGCTTTGATCTGAGTTTCTATGTCTTTCAAAGTTGTTTGTCATTAGAATTTTGTGGTCACTGTACAGACCGTTCTCCTGATTCTGCTCCCCTCACTTGTTCGCTCATTTGGCTCACTCACTCATTCAGTTTGTATGAATATTCTCAGGTTTTTTGGAAGCCACCTCTATAATTTCTTACAGTGTAATAGTATTCCATCACATTACTGTACTATAACTTGTTTAGCTGTTTTCCAATTTGTCAGTACTCCCTCTGTTTCTAGTTTTGTGCCACTGAAAGAAAAAGATTTTTTTTTATATCTCCTCAGTTAGAGGTGGCTTTCTTTAGGTTTAATTCCTCTCTATTCTGCTATCTCTTTTAATCCCTCCTCACTCTTCTCTTCTTTTACTCCAGGTTCTTGTTTATCTGGTTGGTTGTTAACCTTTGTGCTCAGAGGATCAAAATGTCAGGTCCAAGGTGCAGACTATCCAGCAGTGACTGATCTGACCCATGTGAGCTTGGAAGGCTCTACCAGAAGTTGGGAACAAACAATCCATATGAGCGTTTGGAGTAGAGGTGTCTCTAAATTTGCACATTTCACATTTTTTTTTTTGAGCAACTGCAATTCCACTTTACTCAACAGTGCCTTCTTCATCCTGGGCAGCCCTGTGCCATTGTCTCCCATGTCTCCCAAGTGATTCAAGAGCTCTTCAGAGACACATTGAGAGTGCCCTTGTATTACTTTTCCTGACCTCTGTGTTAGAGCTTGCCTTGTGTAAGTTCTCTGTAAAATAATATTTTAGGCAAACACCCATTTGGCATTCAAATAATGGCCAGCCCCTAGGAGTTGTGCTGCCTGCAGTAGAGTTGGAATTCTTGGCAGTTCACCTTGAGACAGGACCTCAGTCTCTGGTACCTTACCTTATCAAGTAATCTACAGAATCTTCTCGAGACAATTCAAATGGAAGTGATTTAGTTTCCTGCCATGCCACTGGTAAACTGCCTAGGTTTTAGTGTCACACAACAATGGAATCAATACAATGAGGTCAGACATTCTCTCTTTTGAGTAAAATGTATTGGTGTTGTCCACTCTCCAACTCCTTCTTTGCTTTTGTAAACTTCTTGACATGTTGTGATGATAATTCCATCCTCATAAAGATGCAGGAAGCAATAAAGAAAATTCTATTTGCATATTATTCTTAAAGAACAAAGAGGACTTAGTTGCTTAGATGGAAATAGTGGGAGCCTTGGTGGGAACAGTCCTTGCAACAGAGGAGAGGGGTGCTGTGCTTAGCTTGACATGTACCCTAGATTTTAGGAAAGAAGATATTAAAATCCTGATAGATTCTGATGAATGAGATTCAACAGGGGAAATCAGTGCAAGAGGAGTGAGGATCTCTTAAAAATGAAATTTTGAAGAAACAAAGAGGATAATTCTGATGAGAATGAAAAAGGGGAAACTTTCTAAACAGGCTGACTTGGATATACAGGAAACTCACCACCAACATAATTAAGATATGTATAGAAATTAGAAGTGAAGGCAGGTAATAGAGGACAAATTAAAAAAAATGTAGTACTGTACTGTGAGAAGATAGTGAAGACATAATGAGAATGACCTTTTTTAAATACATCCAAAGAGAGATTTTGTTTAGTTCTTTATTCAATGTGGTTTGGTGGATGCAAGGAAAAAAATAGGTTCTGTTAATGAAAAAAATAGAACTTTAAAAGTAAAAGAAGAGTCAAGAGTGCTTTATCTCAGGAAGAACCTAAGATATTGAGAACAGCTAAGGATAGCAAGGCTATTTTTCTTTCCTTAGCCATAGGAAGCAAAACTAAATTCATTAAGAATTTATTAAGTATTAACTATGTGCCAAGCACCATGCTAGGTGCTAGGGATTCAAAGATGAAATAGCTATTGACCTCAAGGGACATCAAGGGAAGGAATTTAAAAAAAGAGTTAGGATCCTTGCATGGAAGGATGCAAACATAATTAATAACTGACAAAATAGAAAAGCTAAACTTTGAATTTTATTTTGTTTTCTCTACTAAAGGGAATAATTTTTGGACCAGAAAAGATGGAATGAAAATGTACAATAGAGAATGGTTACCTAAGATAAGCAGGGACATAATCCAAAAACACCTAATAACCCTAGATGAGTTCAAGTAATCAGTTCCAGATGCACTACCTTCACAAGTGATCAAAGAAATGGAGGATGTGATAGCTGAGATGCTGTCAGTGATAGCTGAAAATCTATGGAGATTGAGGGTTATAGCAATATTGAACAAGGGGCAAATGGCTTTCCTGATTTTCAAAAAAAATTAAGAGAATATAGTTTTCAAATTAGTTCGACTCCTGGCAAATTCTAAAACAGATGATTAAAGGAATGGTTAATTTCTGGAAAAGGAAGTAGTGATTAAAAAGAAATAATATGCTGTCTAAGAAGAGAACTATGTGTCATACTGTTCTTATTTCCTATTTTTATTTTTTTGGTCAAGGTTAATAGACTGGTAGAACTGGGGCATGTAGTAGCTTTATTTTGCATAGATTTAGCAAACCTATCTCACAACGTTTTCTCATGCTATTCTTATGGAAAATATAGAGAGCTATGGGCTAGAAGAGAATACAATTAAATTGATTCAGAATTGGTTGAATTTGGTATGAAACCAAAAGCTTTTATTTGTTTGATGTAACCTTGCAAGGAGTTTTTCATTAGAGAGCACCAATATTCTATGCCTGGCCCCATGTTGTTTAACACTTTTTATTAGTGTCTAGGGCAAAGGCGAGGTATGCTTATCATACCTTCAGATGACACATCTGTGGGAGAGATGGCTAACACAAACACAGGTAGTATTTAACAAAATCAATAGACTAGGAAATCAGGCTGAATTTTTCTAAGTTGAACTATAACAAGACTAAATGACATACTTGGGTTCATTTTTACAAGTATGTAATGAGGGATATATGACTAGACAGCAATTGATCTGAAAAGGATCTGGAAGTTTTGGTGGACTTAAAACTAAATATGAGTCAACAGTTTAGTATGGCAACCCTGAATGGTGATGCAAGACTGAAGCACAGAAGAAAATTAAGGGCTGGATCTATCTATCTATCTGTCTATCCATCTAGTTATCTATGTATACATATGTATATATACACATATACATACACACATACTTATGCATATACACACATGCATGCATACTACACACATGCATGTGGACACACATCTATCTATCTATCTATCTATCTATCTATATATATATATATATATACACACACACACAGAAGGAGGGAGAGAGAGAGAGAGAGACAGAGAGAGACAGAGAGAACCAGGAGAAGGTAGCATTACAAAAACTTAAGAAAGAATATTGAGGAGAAAAGAATGATCCACAATATGAAAGGCTGTACAGAGGAAGGAAGGTTGAAGATTGAAAAAAGTCATAAGATTTGGCAATTAAAAGATCTTCAGAGAGCGGTTTCATTGATTTTGCTAATTATTTTTGCTGTACAGGTTATAAACTCTGCTCTCATAATTTTCATTTGTTTTAAACCACCCAGAGACAACATGCTGCAGTTCCATGTTGTTCTCAAATTACACATGGTTCTCTGTCTAATCAAGTGTGAAATTATTTTCCTTTATTTTACAGTATTTATTCATAAACACCTGAACTCACTTACTAAATCTGGAGGTCATAGTTCCTTTTGTTGTTACTATTTTTCCTGTGGATTTACCTGTACATGTTCAAGGTCTTTGAGTTTTGAGTTTTCTTCTTTCTGAAATTTTTGGTACTTTCAGTCTACTCCCACTGCCGCCCCTTTTCCTGATCACTCACTTCTTGACTCTGTCCCCTCTTATTGTGATTTTCTTGGCTTCTGAATCTCAAAGCATTTCAGCCTCTCATTCTGGGAAATTTACCAGCCTAGATCTCTGCCACAGATGCCTTTTGGGTGGTGAGAACTGGACTTAGCTAGGTGGTGTGCTCTTTGCCTCAGGTTTGGTGGAGTGCTACACAGCTCCTGTCCTAATGACCTGACCCAATCCCTCTGTTCCTTAGTTTTGTGGCTGGCATTCACAGTTCAGTGTTGCAGTTCTGGTGCTTACAGGTTGCAGTCCCCACTAGACTAAGTTGTCTGTCAAGAGTGGAGCAAAATTCTGGTCCCTTGATGAAAAAAATCAATCATCATAATATCCAGAGATGAGGCAAATTGCAGGTGGAGATAGAGGAAGGAAAGGATTCTAGAAAGAAGATGTCTGCTATCATGTGCTAGAGGCTGCTAAGAGCTTAAGGAAAGTCATCACAGGACCATGGAATGGACTAGCTAGCCATGGGAAAGAGCAAATTGTTTCCATATGCCATGTCAAGTCTTAGCTTAAGTCCCACCTTCTACAAGATGACTTTCCTAGTCGTCAATGCTAGTGCCTTTCTTCTGAGTTTATTTCCAGTTTATCCTGTATATACACAATTTGTACAGAGCTGTTTGTGTGTTGTTTCCCCCTTAGACTGTGAGCTCCTTGAGAAGAGAGATTATCATTTGCCTTTCTTTGTAGCTCCCTTGCTTGGCACAGTGCCTTTTACAGGGTAGGTACTTAATGAATGCCGGTTGACTGACTCACTGACTGCTGAGAGCTGAAGGAAGATGCTGGAAGCAAAATGACTATTAGAGCCTGTGCTGAGGAGCAGCCAAGTCAGGGCTGCAAGATTGATTGTGTGTTCTTTCTCTTGTAATACTTAAGAGGAAGAAGTATGATACCACACCTCTAACTGGAGCCCTACCCAGTAAGGGACTGAGATTAAACAAGTCTCTCTTAGGAGGGTCACTCATTGATGAATGTTATGATTTTCTGAGATTTCTAAAGACTGATTGATCGAAGATATCAGAGTGAGAGGATTGAAGTGAGCCATTCTACCAAAATAACTATAAGCAGAAACACTGAAGGGAATACATTGTCAAAAAAAACTTACACAAGAATATGAAACCTAATCAAAGTAAAAACAAACATCAAAGCAGAGTGGTGACACAATATAAGAAGTGCTCTGGAGTAATGAGTTAGTTAAATAGTGGAATGGAGATGGAAAAAGAAACCACATATGGTATCTTTAGAGATATCTCCAAATGGATCCATTGTACATTGGAAAAACTGACCCAAGAATTGGTACTGCTAAGAAAACCACAGAAGCAAACAAAGGAAGATCTTGAAGAAAACAAAGCAAATGTAAAAGATGCAAACAAGAGGGGAAGACATAGTGGAAATAATGACCAATATGGAAAATACATTGGAAAAGCTAAAAAAAAATCCATAGAAGCCACCTACACAGTACTTCCTCCAGTGGAAAATCAAATGGCATGCTTTGTAGAACAGCTGGGAATATGGGTTCTAAATATCACTGAATTTTCCAAATTATTGGAAAACAAGTGATAGTCTTGAGAACAGATAATGCCACAGCAGATCCAGGATTAACAAAATGCTAGACAATTTAGAAAAGAAATGTGAATACTGTATTTTAAGAGATTAATAAATGAAAATACTTGTATGTTTTAAGGGTGGAAGTCTATTAAATAAGTCAATAAAATCATCCTAGCTAAAATAAGTGATAAGATGTTGGTCCAACATTTGTAATGTGAGAAAATAAATCAATTTTTTATTAGGCCTGACAATCTTGCTACAGAAAGTCAATTTTGATGATCTGAGGGACTTCACCACATTTTCTGGAAACTGCATAAAATCATGGAACTAGGTGGGACTTGAATTTAGAGTGCCAGGTATTGTAAAGGAGAGATCTTTCCAGCTAATCACTTGAGAAATGCATTCATTAGGAAGGCACAGCCTTGGTCTCAGTCTTAGTATCACATGAAACCCATATTATCTGGAGGAACTTTATGAACTTTGAAGGGTCCAAAGGATTTGGACTTTTCCCTTGGTGGTATCCTAGCAGTACCTCTGGAATGACTCATCACAGCTTGAATTGGTAGTCAAGTACAGGCTCTCCCTGAGAGGAGGGGAGATTCAAGATTTTACAGTTCAGCAGAAAAGTTGCACCATAATAAGGGGAGTATCTTGAGAACTCCAGTAAAAGAACCTCTATGAGCTGTGAGTTATTTCTTTGCCACTGGTGCTAAATGTAAGCCCACTTTGTTCTGGAATCTACTTGTTCTGGAAAAGAGAGTATAATCCAGAACTTGAAAAATATTTTTTTGGGGGCATGTTTCAAACCAATTGCTTTGACTGTACCACCTTAGTACATATTCCCTTCCTAAACCTACTGGTGGCTGATAAAATCTGTTCTCAACTGTTATACTTTGAGAGATGCATACCAGTGGAGGTTCATCAGCCATAGCATTAGAAAGATGCCTCTTAGTATCTTAGGACTTCCCTATAGAACAGAAGTGATTTATAAGCCACATACTGTATTGGTAAAAGAAATTTTCTCACTGGAACTTCCTTACACTGTTGAAATTGTAGACTCATACCCTTTAAAAGCAACAACGATATCAACAAATCATAGTTAAATCTTAACAGTATAAGACTAAGGAAAAAATACAAGTGCCCTAAGATGTACAGACTACTATGAAAGAACAGTAATGAGGACCACATCAAACTTTCTATTTTTCATTCAAAATTTTTATTGATAAACTTTTTACACCATCTTTATTTCTTAATATCCCTCTTCCCTACTTAGCCATATCTTACGAAAGGGAAAAAGAGAAAAAGTAAAAATAAAGCAGTTCAACGAAATTAATGCACACCAGGAAAGAATGGCAGCAAGCACAATGTTTCACATTCGCAGTCCCTCAACCTTGCAAATAAAGGAGGTAGGTGCATTTTCCCATTTCATCTTCAGGAGCAAATTTGACCATTATATTCACACAGGTTTAATTTTTTCTTTCCATTTATACATATATAAAGCATGTATGTATGCACGGAATTTGTGTGTGTATAGATGTATATATGTGTGCACGTATAGTTATATAATTTTTCCTTGTTCTATGTGATTCACTCTTCTGTTCGTATAAACCTTCCCATAAGTCTCTGAATTCTTCATATTCAATTGTTTCTTGAGGTATAGTAATATGCCATGACATTATTTCTATTCATAAATAAATTTTTATTGATATCTTCTGTTTTAAAAATTATAGCTCTCCCCAGTATCCCTCCCCCTTCTCCTTCCACAGAACTATCCCATATAACAAATAGTACTTTTTAAAGGCAAAAAAAGTGGACAAAATCAGTACCTCAAAAATATATGTAAGGTGTAATATACAATATGCAACACTCATGGACCTTCTACCTGCACAAAACAAGTGCATAAGGTGTATCCTCTCATTTCTCTTCATATGAGTCATGCTTCATCATTCTTGATCACTATACTCTTGTACATTCACTTTTGGAGTGTGTGTGTGTGTGTGTGTGTGTGTGTGTGTGTGTGTTCTTTCCATTTACACTGTTGTAGTCATTGTGTATATTGATTTCTTGATTGTACTTACTTCACTCACCATCAGTTTATGTATCTTTCCATAAATCCCTGCATTTATCACATGCGTAATTTCTTTTCAAAATTTTTTATTCATTTTATTTTTAGTTTGTGGAATAAAATGAGCATGTCTATAACAGTATAATAAAAAGATGGTTGCACATGAAACATATACAACTTGCTTTTCCTTTAAAATATACAATAAAGTTATCATGTAATTTCCCCCCTTGTTTCCCTGACCTCCTATTCTAGAGATGGCTACAATTACACACACACATATACACACACACACACATAAAATTACTCTATACTTACTTCTGTTCATCAGTTCTTTCTCTAGATGCAGATCACATCTTCCTTCATGTGTCCTTTGTAGTTAATTTGTGTATTTATAATAGTCAAAATGTTTTATTTGCTTAAAGTTATTCTTGAAACAATATTGCTGTTAATGTAGCTAACTTTCTCTTGGTTCTGCTCATTTCATTATTTATTATTTTGTGCAAGTGTATCCATGTTTTTCTAAGATCATCGAGCTCATCATTTCTTATAGCAAAAATAGTATTCCATTACATTCATATACCACAAGTTGTTCAGCCATCCTCCAACAGATGGGCATCCCTGAAATTTCTAGTTCTTTGCCACAAAATAGAGAGCTGCTATAAACATTTTAGAACATAGAGATTCTTTTCCTTTTTCCCTAATCATCTTTGGACATAGACCCAGTGGTTTTGCTGGGTCAAGTAATTACTTATAGTACTGTAATATTCCATTGCCTTTATGGAGCATATTTTGTTTAGCCATATTCCAATCAATAGTCATTTACTTGGATTCCAATTCTTTGCTATGACAAAAATGCTGCAATAAATATTTTAGTGTATATAGGGACTTACATCTTATTAGTGACTTTCTGCTTTGTGGTAGTAGCTCAGTAATGGAGTTTCAAAGTCACATGGTATGGACATTTTAGTCACTTTATTTGAATTTTCCCTATTTCTTTCCAAAACGGTTATATCGTTTTACAATACCACCAAAAACGCATTGGGAGGGAAAGAAACAAGTATTTATATAGTGCCTACTATGTGTCAGGCACTATGGTAAGTAGTTTACAAATATTATCGTATTTATTCCTTACAATGGCCTTATGAAGTAGTTACTGTGATTATCCCTCTTGGCACTGGAGAATACCAAGACAGAGGTTAATTGCTTTGACTAAAGTCACACGTCTAGTAAGTATCTGAGACCAGATTTAAATTCAGCCTTCCATTTTGTAATGTGGTTCCACCAAAACAACAACATTGTTGACTCACTTTGGTTCACAGGCCGAATGTCATGAGGTTTTGTCCGTAAATTCTGCTTTTAATCTAGTCTCCTTGTATATATTTAGAAAAAAAGTCTCGTCTCTCTGTCGTCATTCTGTTAGTTGCTGCTCATCTTGGCTATTGCATTCATTTCCCCCTCGTGTATTTCCACTGCCTGAGGTATTTAAGAAGCAAATAATCTCTTCAAGTCTGGTTTTCTTTCCAAGAACGTTTCAAATGCCTCTTTATTGTTCAATATCCCTTTTTTCAAAATTTATGGTTAAGCTCAGATTTTCAGAGTAGGTCACTGTGATTTACATCCTGAGCTCTATTGCCCTTTGGAACACATTATTTCATTTCTGTCTGCATTTTCTAAAGGATGTAGAATAGTTTTGTCTTATTCAAATTTCCTGCCCTTTGTATTTGAAGATCTTTTTCCTGGTTACTTGCAGAATTTATTGTTTTTTAATTGAATTGTTAAATTTAATCACCCTATGTCTTGGTACTTTCAGCCTTAGGTTTTTTCCTGAAAATAATGTATGAATTTTTTTCAATTGGTGTTTCATTTTCTACATTCAGAAGTTCTGGGCAGTTTTCTTATATTAGTTTTTAGTCATGGGGTTCACATTTTTATTTTTATTTTCTGACTTGTCATTTTTTGGAAGACCTGTCTTTCTATATATTCTGTTTTCAAGATGTTTAACTTGAATTTGATTTTTGCTTTTCTTCTTCTATATCGTTTTGTACTTTTGTATATTTACATTCCCAATCAGTTGTCCTCTCTTTCGTTTCTTTGGTGAACCTTACCACCACTTTTGCTAATTTTGTAAATACATATATATTTTTTGCTCTGAAGGTTATAAATAATGCTCTCATATTTATTATTTCTCTTTTAAACTACTTGGGAACCACATGTTGTGGTTCTATGTTCTCACAGTGCACAGGATCCTTTGTCTTATTGAGTGATGAGTAATTTCCTTTGTAGTATTTATCATAGAGGTAGGAGCTCATTTACTAGATCTGGAGGTCATATTTCCTTCTGCTGTTAATGTTTTCTTCTGCTTATCTGCTTAAACTCAGGTGAGAGTTTTCTTGCCCTTGAGATCTTGGCCATTTCAATCTTTCTCCCCTTATTTTCCTCTGTTGCTAATAATCTGACTCCTTTCCATCTGATGGTGTTTTACAAGTGTCACCTTTTCTGATTCTCACTACAACCCTGCAAGATGGGTGCCATTATCTCCATTTTATAGTTCAGGAAACAAAGAGAGATTCAATAACTTGTCCAGAATCATACAGCAAATAAGTGTTTGAGGTCAGATTTTAACGCAGGTCTTCCTGTCTCCAGGCCCAACACAATATTGACTGTACCATCTAGCTGATTCTAACTCAGAATATGTTACATTTATTTGACTTGATATCCCTTAAATTTAGAGAACCAGGAGAATAATGCTTATTTTTGTACTATAATAGTAAAAAAATAATAGATGATCTTAATCTAGAACTTTAAAGTTGGTGAAACACTTTACATAAAGCCTTCTATTTTACCTTCATCACAACCTTGTGAGATAAGTATTGTAACTAATCCTATTTTATGAATGAGGAAACAGGTTCTGAGAGGTGGGCATATATTACAGGCCTTGGGAGGACCTCACAAAAGACTTCTCTGTTGCTTCTTCTCACAAATGAAGGGATATGACATTTCCTTTAATTTAAATTTAACCTGTTGTACATATCTGCAGGGCCTATCTCTGAGATTTTCTGCATGAAAATGAATTAATCTGAGATTATTTTATGATAATGCATGGCTCTAAAACATCTAATTCAATGAGGGTTCCATTTTTGATTCCAAATCACAGGTGTGCCTTTTAAGAGCAGACCTGGGGAAACCTGTTTCAGTCACCTCTGCTGTGTCACTCAGAGAAGTGACTCTAACCATGGGTATTTCAGACCAGCTGTCATGAAGGGTGGTACCAGGGCAGTCCAGGGAGGGATATATTCTGGGCAGGCAGGGATAGCTTCTTATTTGATTTCAGTCTGACTGGAAGCACAATGTATAAAGGTAAAGTCTTTTCCTTAGTAAGCTTCAAATATGCTAAGTTTACCCACTCACTTTAGCCTCCTCTGAAGATGGCCATTTTCCACATCATCTTCTTCCTTCATACACTCGAGTAAACACCCTCCATTTTCCTCCCACTGTTCCCAGCTGGTGCCTACAGTGGTTGTTACTGTCTCTACCTTAGGTGGGATCTTAATCACTTCTGCCACTATTTCCCTTGGTAGGTTGTTCTGTTAACGGAGCAGCCCAGCAGATCATTCACATGTCTTTCCTTTCAATTTTCCAAACTAGCCAACAAGAAGGGATTATTGTGTGCTGTTATAGAACACACGCCACTGACAGGCAAACAGGAAGGATTCTGTATTCATTTATAGGGTCTCATCTCATTTCCACTATTGTTCTGTAAAGTAAACTTGCAGGATCACCCCTAATGGTCTGTTGGTGAGCCTTAAACTTGGCTCTTTGGGCAGGATTTCAGTGGAATTGTCTCCCGCTCACTAGGAATATTCCATGCCATCAACCTGAGGTTTTTCTTCAGCAGTGGACTGAATAATGATGTTAAACTAATTACCGCCTTGCATACTACACTCTGCTTTGCTATAATAGCTTTCCACCAGCTGTTTTCTTTCGTAGTTGCTCATTTCAAGTAGGTACCAATACTGCTTGAAGATTGGGGAGCAGCAAGCAGTTTTGATTCTTGTATCAAAGGGAAATCTATGAGTTTTAAGGGTCCTTCAAAATTCACATAGTTCCCAAGCTCTTCCCATAGCACTCTTTTTTGTTCTATTTTCTGGGCAATAAAGTTTTGAAAATGATACAGAATCTCAAGTTTTAATTAAGCTTTAGCAAAATATCTATACATACACTTACCTGTCTTTTAACTATTCCATAGCTTGTTTGTTTTAATCCCATGGAGCTGGCAAACCGTGCCAGAGAACACGTCTTGCTAAAGATTCAATAGAACAATTTTTTGCAGTAGCTACTGTAGATTAAATAACTGTTCCCATCTGGCTCATGAAATATATAATCTATATTCCTCTCTGGGTAATAAATACAGTAAATAACAACTCACTATCCCATGTGCCATCTATTTTGGTTTATGCCATTGCCTTTCCTCCATTAGCTATCAAAATGTTCTTTCCATTAACTCTTTCCTTACCTAGGAAATAAAAAAGTTTCCTATCCTATTGGAGACATTTCTTACAAAGAAATATGTAATTACTAGTTCTTCCATCTTTGGGAAGGGTTTCAACATATACTTTTACAAAAGCATGATAGAGACTAATGAGAAATATACTGTCTGTAGGAGGGTACTTGACACAGGTGATGAATGATGATGAGTCCATCTCAAAGTTCAAAGGTATTTGCCAAACATAAAACAGAATTCTTTCCTCTTACTTCAACTATAGCATGAATCCAGGTGGCTTATATGGTCAATGCAACACAACAAATATTTATGAGGTTCTTACCATGTGAGAGGCATCATGTTAGTTCTTGGGGGATATCAAGACAAAAAAGCAGCTGTCTTCAAGGAGTTTATAGTCTTTAGTCTTTAGCAATGGATTCATTCTTTTAGTGTCTGTTAGTATTGAGTTAGTACATAGTCTGACTCTGACTTTCTCTCAGGTTGTTGGGGTTTTGTTAATTCACTGACAAAGAATGTGGCTGTGGTGGGAGTAGGTTGGCTTATAGTGGAAAGAATGCTGGATTTGGAGTTAGGAGAAGTGGATGTGAATCCTAGATCTGCCCCTTACTCTGCATAGTTCTGAGATCTTCTCTGAGATGGCTTCCTCTTCAGTAAAATGATGATCAAGTATTTGTCAAGAGTATCAAATGAACCAGTGCTTGAAGTACTTTGTAAATTCATATATGAATATCAGTTCTTATTATCACTAGCCTTACCATCTTTACTGTCTGTCACTGTTGCCTAAGGCCCTACATTATCTTCAAGACCTGAATTTTGGTCTTGGTTCTGTCACTAAATGGCCACATAACTTTCATCGTCACCACTTTTCTGGGATTAAGGTCATTTTGTCATCCAAGCAACATGTCTCATAGGAATTGGAATCCTCCCCCCCCTTAATGAGTGCTTCTGCTCTGGATTCTAGTCAATTCCCAATTTTACAGATGAGGAAAATGAAGCCTAAGAAACTTGTGTAAAGTCATACAGGTAGTAACTGTCAGAGGCAATATTTGAACTCAGATTACAGGTTTTACAGAGGTCATTTAGTTTCTGCCTCTCCCAACTTTATGGATGAGGAAATTGAGGCCAAGGGAGATTAAGGGCCTTGTCCAAGGTCACACAAGTAGTCGTTGTTACAGACAAGAAGTAAAACCAAGTCTCTGACTCTCAGTCCCATGCTTTTCCCAGTGATTTACATTGCCTAAAATAACAGACTTGAAAGTACTTTGAAAAGTTGAAGCACTATTTGAATGTGGTAATAACAGGAAAGAGATCAGATCTATGATTCGATTGGTACGGGGAATTTCTGAAAGAGGAATCTCCCTCTAACTGTGCAAGTCAGCCCCTTTTCTAAAACTTGTATTAGAGAGAGGCCTAGAGCACTGAGAAATTAAGTCAACTTTTCAGAGTCACATGGCAAGTTCATGTCAGAGGTGGGACTTGAATTCTGGTATTTCTGCCTCCTCATTTGACTCCCTATCCCTTCTACAACCTTGCTTACAAGATAATGACAATTACCATTTATACCGAGCTCTAGGGTTTGCAGAACACCGGATCCACAATAACCTTGTAATGTAGGTGATACATTATGGCATCCATTTTACTGATAAGGAAATGAAATATGAAAATGAAGATAAGAAAATGAAGAGTGAAAGTTTACATGAATCACATGCTAGAAAGTATCTGGGATACAGTCTGAACCCAACTGTTCTGTCAATCTCTACCATGCCACGTCAAAGATAAGTTCAAATGCATCAATTCATGACTGAATGAAAGCTCCTTACTAATAAGCAGTAATTGAAGCATGGGGGAAAATCAAGTTTATTCTGGGTTAAACTGTATTACTGTCATAACAGCGATTAATGAACACCGAACTAAAAACCCAGGAGGTCCTGCTGACTCAGTCAATAAGCATTTCTCAAGTGCCTACTACATGCCACATATTGTGCTAGGTGCTAGTAAAGTAAACATAAAAATGAAGTAGTCCCTGCCCTCATGAAGCTTATATTCTATCAGGGAAGACAACACATACATGATGAAATCATACACATGAGATTCTAGGGTTTAGATTTTTTGGATAAAGAAGTCCCAGACTATATTATATCAGATTGTCACATTTAAAAAATCAATAACAAACACTTATTGCCTATGACTGTATGATATTGTGTAGAGTATAGTGTGAAAAGGGCATTGGGCTTGGAAGAAGACAAAGGTATGAGTCTCAGCTCTGCCATGAATTAGTTTTAAGTATTTGGGCAAGTTGCAAACTTTCTTGGCCCAACATTCCTCAGCTGTAAAAAAAAGGGAGTAACGTTAGATTAGAGGTGTCAAATATGTGTAATCTGAACCAGATGAAATGTAATTGGGATAAGAATAATTGGGAAATATTTTGCAAAGTAAGTTAAAATACAAAAAATACTAACTACATTTTAAAACTCAGTCAATGTATGACTCATGGAGCTCCTTCTAAATGGCCCCTGTTTCAATATAAGTTTGACACTACTGAGTTAGATGACCTCCTTGGTTCTTTCTGCCAGCTCTAAAGATGGTTTCAAGATGGTTTTCCATATAAAGAAGATACTGTGTCATCCCTTCTAGAAGTTTAGAACCCAAAGCCAACATTTAATCTCATTCCACAGTCCTTCCTGGAATCCTTACTGGAACCTAATTCTAATTTTTTTTTCTCTTTTTGATCATCACGAAGAATTATGGAAATGTTTGTAAAAGGTATAGGCCAGGGGTGGGGAACCTGTGGCCATGTGGTCTTCTGGGTTCTTGGGTGTAGCCTTTTGACTGAGTCCAAGTTTTACAAAACAAATCCTTTTATGAAGGGGATTGTTCTGTGAAGTTTGGACTCAGTCAAAAGACCAAGCTTGAGGACCTAGAACTTGTGGCTTCAAGGCCACAAGTTCTCTACCCCTGGTGAAGGCTCTCACAATGTCTCTCATTAGTATCCTAATGGAATCACATGTAGTCATAAAATTGTAGGCAACAAAGGACTTTACAGATCATTTGACTTAATATTCTCATTTTAAAGAGGAAGAAACTGAGATCTACAGAATTAAGTGGCTTGCTTGATATTGCTCAGTTTCTTCCTGAAGTCCTGTGCAAAATTCTGTTTCAGATCCTGCTCTGCCACTCACTAATAAGTTGCGTTAATATCTCTCTGCCTTAGTTTTCTTATTTGTATTTAGTCTATTGGTTTCACTTACTGCGGGATTAATCTCAAGTATATATTATGGGGACTTTTAAAAGTAATTAATTTTGTCTGACTTTTTTGCCCCCACTTAGTTTGAAACTGAGATTTTCTAAAGTTACTTCAAGTCCAGACATTTAATTGTTCACTGTATTAATAGACTTGGGGTTGAGTGCCATAGAAAACATAAAACATTTGATAAAAGCTAAAATAATAGCAAAAGAACTACAAAACAATATCTGTATATATTCCTAAATGCACAAAATCTCAGCAACCTTCCACTACCCACCCCTAACAGTTTTGGAAATAGTGCGGGCAAGATAGAGCCATAGTCTCATCCTGACTTTATTCTTGGGTAAGTCTTACCTTGTCTTTACTTATATATCTATGTATACCCAGTTACCTGCTTCCTGGTCTCTTTCATCTTCATTGAAATTTTTGATATATTTTGGAAATTCACCAGTCTTTTCATAGTCAGAAAATCTTGTCTCCTTGTACCAAGTTCAATTAAACAAGAACAAGAGTGCCTACAGATGATGCTTCTAAGAAGGCCTCTGTGCTTCTCATGGTAATAAAATCAGCTCTGCCCTCCTTTTTACCCAACTATTTTCTTCATTTCTCTTACCTAACTAATCCTGATGCAAACCGCTAGTCCTTATAGGGTGTCCAGGAGGGAAGAGTCACCAGCAAGGATACCCTGTCCCATTTTTCCCTTCCTTTGAACTTTGAATGATTTCTCCACCTTTCCATCTACCATCCATGCTTGACTCTCATGCATATCTACCCCAATTAGAGTATCTTGATAATGTGAACTATTCCAATTTTTCCACTTGTGAGTCTCACACAGCATAGTACTTGGCACATAATAAGTATTTAGCAAATTATTTTCATTCATTCAACATGCTTCACAGGAATTAGAATCTTATTTTATTTTTCTCAATAAATGCTCCTGTGCTAGGTTCATCATTTTTTTAAATATAGTTCTTTCATGGGCTCATCATTACCTTTTCCATATAAAATGACAAGGTCTGCACTACCTACTTCACAGGGATATTGTGTTAAATGAATTTTTGTAAAATTTAGAGTCCTATATAAAGGAATGCTATTTTTATCCTTAGAAACTGGATTAAAATTCAAGTCACCTGACTCAAAATTAAATTTCAATAAAGCAGGAGGAAAAAAAAAAACAAGTCTTCAACACTTTCTATGCCTTTTACTAGAAATTAGTAGTGAAAGAAAGATGCAATTTAAAAAATCCAAACCATTTGGCATGATCTTTAGCACTTAACTTGTCTTGATGAGGGTTCAAAATGTCAACAAATCATTCATCTTTGTTTACAAGAAAGCGAATGCTAAGGTGCAGCAATTCCTTGGATTATTAAACTAAAATCAAGGAAGGAAGGAAGGAAGAAATCAAGAAAGAAAATGAAAGAGAGAAAGAAAGGAAAGAAGGGAAAGAAAAGAGGGGAGGTAGGGGTGGAAAAGGAAAGACAGGAAGAAAAAAGAAAGAAAGATGGAAAGAAGAAAGGAAAGAAGCAAGAAAGAAAAAATATAGAATAAAATAAAGCAAAAAGAAAGGTGGAGGGAAAATAGAAGAAAAAAGAAAGAAGGAAGGAAGAAATAAGATGGAAGAAAGGAAGAAGATAAAAGAAGAAAGGAAAGGAAGGAGAGTAGAAAAAAGAAGGGAGAAAAGAAAAAATATGGAAATAAGGAAAAAAGAAAAAAGAGGGAAGAAATTAAAGAGAAAAGAAACATGGAAGAAAGAATGTATAAAGGAAGAGCAGAGAAAGGAAAAGAGAAACATATAAGGAAGAAAGAGTAAAAAAGAAAAAGAAATAGAAAAAAGGATAGACGAAAAGTAGAAAAAAAAGTTCTTCTAAATCCTAAAATCCCTTCTTCATCTATTAAGGACAAATACATATCTTTCACTTTATTTATACAAATTGAATATGTAAGAGATGAAGTCTAAATTTCAAAGTCTTCTATATTCAGACCCCAACATGAACTCTCTGTTTCAATCAAATTAGTCTCCGTACTTATGGTCACTGGAACACATGTATGATTTCTAGCCTTGGTGATATAATATTTCCTCCACCTGGAATTCTCCCCCTACCCATCTCCTTCTCTGCCTACCCAAACACAGTGTATCCCTTAAGACCTAAATTCAATTTTGCCTTGTTCATGAAGACTTCCTTTCTACCCCAACCCAGAGAAATATGTTCTAAAGTTTGGAAACATTACTGTCTATGCTTCATATTTGGTCCTTGGGGCACACTGATTTGTTCTGTAATTATTAAGTGCTTCTGTTAGATCTGTCAAATGAGAACACAAGCTCCTAGGTCTCTCGTCAGTGCCTAATGGGATGTTTCATGTAATAGGGACTCAGTTAATATTTTCTAATGTATAGTGCTCAATCAAATGTGAAGAATTCCACTTTGTGTGGGCAGCCACAATTTGTGAATCCAAAGTGGTCACGTCAGAAGTCATAGCTGGAAAGCTCTGAAGTTAGAGTTATATTTGGAAATAAATGCAAACCCAAACCAGAATAGGATAGTGCATAATAGGAAATTATTTCCAAGATCCTCTCAGCATAGATTTGTCTCCCCTGAAGTATTTCAGGAAACATTTTCTCTCAACTAATTCATTGCTTGTCAGAAGAGATGGATGCTACTGCCTTCTCCTCTAACTCCAAAGCTCTGTTGTGGGAGTTCAGAAAAGTAGCATGAAAAGGAGTCAGCGTCTGGGGTAGAGGTCAGGGAACCAGAGCCAAGGTTCAGAGGTTATAGTTTACAACTACTGGGTGAAAGGAACTAGAATGAGATAGTCCAGAGACATCAGAACTGGGAGTCACTGGGTACCCCAACTTCAAGCAAGAATTCTGAGAATAGCATCCAAGGCTAAAACTGAAGCATAAACTGGGGGGCCCAAGAGTGCCAATAGTTGAGTCCAAAATTCAGTTCTGACATAGCTGCTATGTCATGCAAACAACAGCAGTGAGCATTACAGTATGACAACCCAGAAACTACTCCTGAATCCCAGCTTCTGGTTTGGTTGAATTTCAAGGTCTTTGGTCTCTTTTTTGGGTCAATAGGGTCAGCCTCATAGAGTGAGTATGGACAAAGGACATATCCTGAAGGGAGCTGCAATTAGCAATACTCTTCCCCTTAGGGAGCTGTCAAAAGTCCTGCTCTTCCTAGGGTATACCAGCACTCTGTCTATGGGTCCTAAGCCAGGATCATGTTAGGATAAAGACATGGACCTCAAAAGGTTATTAGTACTTGGCTATACCAAATGAGTTAGGGCAAGGATCAGCCCTGATAGGATCTTACAAGGGTGAATCCTGCTTTGACTTTTCTTTTTTTACATATGAAACTGCAACTCTATTATGTACAACTTGCTAAACCTTTTAAATATATATTAAACTTATCAATATATATTAACTTATATTAAATTTTTTCTTCTTCCCTCCCAACATCCCACTACCTTAGAGATGGCCACCATTAGACACAAATATGTATATATGTATATATATATATATATATATATATATATATATATATATATATATATATATATAAAATCATTCTATCACATATTTCAATTTATTTATAAGTTCTTTCTCTGGATGCTGATAACATCATTCATATGTACTTTGTAGTTAATTTGGAAATTTTTAATAGTCAAAATGAATTAATAGTAATACCACTGAGCCTTGGCTTTTTAACCTTAGGTAATGGCAGGTAGGGACCTATGTCATATTATGTACTTACTGCTATTGATGTTGTACCTTCCTCTTCAGTTAGAATACCCTTGAGGAGAGGTATATTGTCTTATCTAAACTTTGTATATCCCATAGGATCTAGCATCATGCTTCATGGGCAGCAGTACAAACTGTCTGTTATATTATTAGATTATACATATATTATACATATATTAGAATATTAGATTATACTGATTTCCTAGACACTTTCCAAAGCTTGTAATAACCTTGAATTTCATAATGCTAAAGAAAGCTAGGAAATACCATGATCAGGAATGTGGAAGTGATGGAGTGGATAGGAAAGTTGGCTTTGCCTTTCCAAAGGCCTGATCTCATGTCCCCAGGGAGCTGCTCAGCCCTTCCCCTTTGTCAGCAGTCTGTCAACAACATTTATTATTTCCATATTCTTTGATATTACTTCTCAAGGGTATGGAAATAATGCCACCACTTTTTTTCAATTGAAGTATGGAATAGGTCCCACTGGGAAGGAGAGAAATATTTGAGTACCACTGGACAACCTTAAGATGAACACAACTCTAGGAAAAACACTAAACAAAGAGAGTTCCAACAATGACAAAGACATGCGTATTATTAAGTGATGAAAGGATGGGGATGGGGACTGAGTCTGTGATTTAATTGCTATTAGGAGGTCCCAGGAGAGGAAAATAGCTCTACCAATGCTGGTCAGTACTTTCTGTGCAACTTAATGTCTTAAAGAAGTTAAATGACTTATATGGAGTCACTAAATACATACATACATACATACATACATACACACACATATATACATGTATACATATAATCTCAGAAGCAAGACTTGAACCCTGGTCTTCGTGATTCCACATTTCCTGCCAATTAAATAGAACCCCATGGAATTTGATTGATTATATGTTGTCTACTAAAGGCTTAGTAGACAGTTTTCAGGATCTAGTCAGGAAGACCTAAGTTTGAGCCTTGCTTCAAAAGTGGACTCTTTTGGTGACCAATGCCATTTTGCTTTACCTCTCATTTTTAAAATGTGGATGATAGTAGTACCTAAATCGCAGGGTTGTTGTGAGAGTCAAATGAGCCACTTTACATGTGGTCCTCTGCAAAATTTAAAGAGCTAAATAAATGAGCTAGATTTTTTTTTAAATTTTGTTATCGTAGCTATGCCATGCTGTTCAAATCACTTAATCTTTTTAGTGTCTTAGGCAATCCTCTCAGACTATACATTACAGACAAGTTTCTGATCTGCATGGGTGAAGGGAGTTTCTACTATGGGAGTTCATTGTGTCCATGAAATCATGGATCTAGCCATACCACTTTATATAAAGGCTGCCTGTTCAGGAAACATAAGCAACAACCACTAACCATCAATTCTATACAACTAGTTGCTAGAGGTGGCAGGAAGTTCAACAATCATTTTAACAGTGCAGAAAGGGTCATGCCACATGCTTCACTGAGAGCAAAGTCATCCACACAGTCTATGCTGTGAAAAGGGATTTTCTCCTTAGCTCTTTCCTTGTGTTCCATGGGCGGCAAACCAAGAAATAAGTATGCTTCGGTGGTATAGAAAGCAGTAAGAGCACCCTGGGAATAGAAGTTACCTTAATCTCCTGCATGTTATTCAGTTCTAAAGTCAACAAATATTCCTGAGCCCTCAAAGGGTACTCATTACCTAGAGGACTGGAGCTTGAGTTGCTCATGTTTTCCAATGATGTTTTCCTTTGCTCACATAGAAAGGCTTCTCCAAACACAAATTCACATGAAATTTTAACCAAAAAGTAACAGAAAGGAGAGAAAGAGTTTATTTTCTTTGAGGTCTCCTTTCCTGAGCACATTTGTGCAAAGGATAACCTTGTTAATAACCATAGCCAAGATGGAAAGAGACCATACTATAAATTGCAATAGCCCTCAACTGTCTCACAACTTTGAGTAGAAATCACTTCTCTAATTTAGAAGTTACTTCCTGTCCTATGTATTCCTCTTATTTTTCTTTCCAATTAACTAAAGCTTGGCAAATACCTTCACTGAGATGGAAGGCAAAGCACCTTATTCATCTAATAAGCCAGTCTTAGCTTGATTGACAGTTTTAACTTTGTGCAAAAGGTTAAGATGTGACTTTACCACTAATAAGTTCTTTGTAGTACCACCTGAGCTGCACACACTTATAAAATTTGATCCAAAGGATTATGAAAGCTTCCCTGAAAATGGTAAACACAAAACTCCCCTGCCCATTAGAAATATTAGCCTTTTAAAAATCATCTTAATTCTTTTTTACCTTGATTTGGGACACATTTCAAATAGTGTGTTTTATTCATGACAGTATTTTTCACAGTGTCCAAATTTTGCACAAAGAATA
>CM053769.1:671579976-671609536 GCA_028658325.1 Potorous gilbertii | reverse complement strand
GACCAACTGTTGAGTATTGGTCTTGCGACGCGGAAATAAGAAATACAGGTAATGGGGACTAGAAAGTTATCTGGCCCTACAGCACAAAAGAGAAGATGGGGTAAGGGAAGGAAGGGATGATAGAAGAGAGGGCAGATTGGTGATATGGGTAATTAGAATGTCCAGTGTATTGGGGAGGGGGGGAGGGGACAAATGGGGAGAAAATTTTGGAACCCAAAATCTTGTGAAAATGAATGTAAAAAGTTAAATAAATTTATTTTAAAAAAATTAAAAAAAAAAGAATGAAACGAAGAAAATGTAAAATATCTAATTTGGAAAAACAACTGACCTGGAAAATAGATCCAGAAGAGAAAATCTAAGAATTATTGGTCTACTGGAAAGTTATGATGAAAGAAAGAGCCTGGGCAATATCCTCCAAGAAATCGTCATCGTAAACTACCCAGAAGTCCTAGATCTAGAGGGCAAAATAGTCATTGAAAGAATCAACCAGTCACCTCTAGAATGGGATCCCAAACTAAAAACAAGGAATATCATTGCCAAATTCCAGAACTATCAAGTAGAGAAAATACTACAGGCAGCCAGAAAGAAACCATTCAAATATCAAGGAGCTACAGTCCAGATCACACAGGACCTTACAGTTTCTATATTAACAGATTGAAGGAATGGTAATATGATATTGTTGAAGGAAAACGAGCTGGGACTACAACCAAGGATCAATTACCCAGCAAAGTTGAGCATAATATTTCAGTCAAGGAGATGGACATTCAATGAAATAAGGGATTTCCATACCTTCCTGATGAAAAGGCCAGAGCTCAATAAAAAATTCAGTCTTCAAACACAAGTTTCAAGAGAGGCATAAAAAGGTAAACAGGAGGAAAAAAAATTGTTATTTAATATGGGCATACTGTTTACATACCTGTAAGGGAAGATGATACTAGTTAATCTTGAGAATTATATATTTATCATGATATATAATAGGGATATACATAGATAGAGGGAAAGGGTATAAATTAAATGATGTGGTGATAAAAACATAATTAAAGGGATTGTAAAAGGAGATGTGAAATGGAGGATGCAGAAAATGGTAAATTACGTCACATGAAGAGGCACAAAATTATATTACAATAGAGGAAAAGAGGGGAGGGAGAAGAGCATTGTTTAATATTTACTCTTATATGATTTGATTCAAGGAGGGAACAACAAACTCAGTTCAATATAGAAATCTAATTAGACCTAAGCAGTAGGAGAAGGGAAAGGGAGCAGAAGCTAAAAGGGAGGGAAGAAGTAGTAAAGGTAAAGGGGAGTAAAAGGGAGGGGGGCTGAAAGAAGGGAGACAAGACTGGAGGAGGCCATGGTCAAAAAAAATGTGTATACCGTTTGACCCAGCAATATCACTTCTAGGACTCTATCCCAAAGAGATCATAAAAATAGCAAAGGGTCCCACATGTACAAAAATATTTATAGCAGCTCTCTTGGTGGTGGCCATAAATTAGAAATTGAGGGGATGCTCATCAATTGGGGAATGGCTGAACAAGTTGTGGTATATGAATATAATGGAATATTATTTTGCTATAAGAAGTGATGAACAGGAAGACTTCAGAGAGGCCTGGAAAGACTTATATAAACTGATGCTGGGCGAAAGGAGCAGAACCAGGAAAACTTTGTACACAGCAACAACCACAGTGTGTGAGGAATTTTTCTGGTAGAGTTAGTCCTTCACAGAAAAACAAAGACCTAAAAAATTCCCAATGGACTTTTGAGGCAAAATGTCTTCCACATCCAGAGAAAGAACTATGGATTGGATCACAGAATGAAGCAGACCATTTACTTTTGTGTTATATTTTGTTTTGTTTTATGATTTCTCTCATTCATTTTATTCTTCTGTTCAACATGTCTAAGGTGAAAATGTATTCAGTAGGAATGGATGTGTACATGGCACACTGTCTCGGGGAGGGAGAGGGAGGAAGAGGAAAAAAATCTAAGACATGGAAGTGATTGTAGAATACTGTAAACAAAAAAATAATTTTCCCCCTTTTAATATTTGGTAGGTCTCTTGGCTTATCATGACAGGGTAAGGAGGTAGCCTGAGGCACTGTTAACAGAGGAAAAACTGAGACTTTGGAAATTTTGTACTCAATAGTACAACAATGGCCTAAAAAGAATACTAACCCTCACATATATCATTTGTCTTATGTTTTTCTGAAAAAAATTAGGTACCAGTCTTACATGAAATATATTTCATCTCTTTCAGGGTTCAATGGTTATCAACAAAAGTTATATTATGGATAAGATATTTCATAGTCAAGAAATATAATTTAATTGCATATACCCTTTGGCATTGTTATCCCATGATTCAACTTATATTCCAAGAATTTTAAGGGCAGAAATAAAGATCCTCTATATTCCAAAATATTTATAGAAGTACTTTTTGTGGTACCAAAAGTAAAATAAAAGTACAAGTGTAAATGAAATGGGTGCATATCTTTACAAAACATAGCATATGGGTAAAAAGGAATATTATTTCAGTATAAAATGAATATAAAGATTCAAATAAATAAGGGAAAACTTGTATGAGTTTGTGCAGAGTGAAAAAAGTAGAATCAAGAGAATAATTTATACAGTGTCCACAGTGATATAAAAACATCAACATGAAAAGGCAAAAGAATCTATATTAAAATGGAAATGATCACTCTTGGTCCCAGAAGATAGACTACAGAACTACAGAATCTCAGAGTTGAGAGTTTCTTCAGAGGCCATTTAATCCTGGGTATATCTAAGGAGAATCCCCTCTAAACTTTACAGAACAACTGATTATCAAGCCTATGCTTCTCGTTCTTCATTGATTGAAAACCTACCACCTCCTGAAGCAGCCCAGTCTAGTTTGGGGTAGCTCTAGATGTTTTCATTATTTATTAATGATTTAATATTTTGCTTTCACCCAATTTCTTGTAAAAACAATCTTCAACATTTGTGGATTTTTTAAATAATCATTTTGACTTCCAAATTATCTCCATCTTTACCCTTTCCTCCTCATTGAAAAGGCAACCAATTTGATACAGGTTATACATATGCAATCATACAAAACATATTTCCATGGCAGTCATGATTCGAAAGAAAACACTGTAAAAAAAAAAAAAAGAAAAAAGAAAGCTAAAGGAAGTAAAGGAAAAGTGTCCTTCAATCTGCATTTAGACTCCTTTAATTCATTCTCTGTCACAGCTGACCATCATAATTTATTGCTATTACTACATACAATATTCTTCTGGTTCTACTCATTTTACTTTGCATCAGTTTATATAAGTCTTTCCAGCATTCTGCTTATCATTTCTTAAGCACAATAGTATTCCATCACAATCACATATAACCACTTGTTCAACCATTCCCCAACTGATGGTCATTGCCTCAGTTTCCAATTCTTTGTCACCACTAAAAGAGTTGCTATAAATGTTTTTGTACATATAGGTCCTTTTCCTGTTTTAAAAAAAATTTCTTTGGGATACAGACCTAGTAATGGCAATACTTCGACAAAGGTTATCCACAGTTTTATAACGTTTTGGACACAGCTCCAATTTACTCTTGACAATGGTTAAATTAGTATACAACTTGACCACTAGTACACTAGTGTTCCAATTTTAGCACATCCATTCCTGTATTTGTCATTTTCCTTTTCTATCATATTTACTGATTTCATATATGTGATATGGAGATCAGAAATGTTTAATTTTAATTTCTTTAATTGATAGTGATTTAGAACATTTTTTCATATGATTATACATAGCTTGTCTGAAAACTGCCTGTTCATATACTTAACCACATATTGATTAGTTAATGGACTTTTTTTTAATAAATTTAACTCATTTCTCTATATACTTGAGAAATGAGGCCTTTATCAGAGAAACTTCTGGTTTTTTTAAACAATTATTACTATGTATTTCACTTCATCCTATTTTGCCCCACTTATACTTTTCTGTCTCTCCATCTCTAGTCTCTCCATCTCGTCTCTCTCTTTTTCTCTGTCTCTCTGTCTCTGTCTGTCTCTCTCTCTCTCTCTCTCTCCCTCTCTCTCTCTCTCTGTCCTTTCACCTTGTCCCTCCTCAAAAGTGGTGTGGTTTGCCTCTTTTACCTACCCCAATCCATCCTCCCTCTCAATTTCTTTCCCCTCCTAGTTTCCTATAGGGTAAGATAGATTTCCACACCCAACTGAGTTATTCCCTCTTTGAGCCAATTCCAATGACAATTGAATTGGACACCCACATCTTCCCCTCCTCTGTAAAAGCTCTTTCATACTTCTTTTATATAAGATAATTTATCCCATTTTACTGTTTCCTTTCCCCTTTTCCTGGTTCATTCCTCCTTATCACTTATTTTTTTTAAGGCATCATTCCATCATATTCAACTCACATCTGTACCCTTGGTGTGTGTGTGTGTGTGTGTGTGTGTGTGTGTGTGTGTGTGTATGTATATTCCTTTTCACTACCCTAATAATAAGGCAGCTTTTTGGAGTTACAAGTATCATTTTCTCCTGCAGGAATGTAAATAATTTAGCCTTATTGAAATCCTTATGATTTTTCTTTCCTGTATACCATGTTATGCTTCTCTTGAATTTTGTGTTTCAAAATCAAAATTTCTATTCAGCTTTTCTCTTTTCATCAGGAATGATTGAAAGTTTTCTGTTTCACTGAATGTTCATGTTTCCACAGAAATATTATACTCAGGTTTACTGGGTAGGTGACTCTTAGTTGTAATCTTAACTCCTTTGCATTCTGGAATATCATACAGGAGTGGAGAACTGCAGCCTTGAGGCCACATGAACTCTCATGTGGTCCTTGGGTACAGCCTTTTGACAGAGTCCAAGTTTTACAGAACAAATCCTGTTATTAAGGGGATTTATTCTGTGAAGTTTGGATTCAGTCGGACCTACAGGGCCACATATGGCCTTGGGGTCTCAGGTTCCCCACCCCTGTGATATATCCCAAGTCCTATAGTCCTTTAATGTGGAAACTGCTAAATCTTGTGCTATTTTGAGGCTCCATGATATTTGAATTGTATCATTCTGGCTAATTGTAATATTTTCTCTATTGCTGAGAGTTTTCATTTTGGGATCTCTTTCAGGAGGAAATTGGTGGATTCTTTCAATTTTTATTTTACCCTCTGGTTCTAGAATATCAGGGCAGTTTTCCTTGATAATTTATTGTAAGATGATGCCTATGATGTTTTTATCATATTTCACGTAGTCCAATAATTTTAAAATTATTTCTCCTGGATCTATTTTGTAGGTGAATTGTTTTTCACTGAGATATTTCAAATTTTCTTCTTTTTTTCATTTTCAAATTTTACTTTTTTGTTTCTTGATATCTCATAAAATCATTAGCATCAATTTGTCCAATTTTGATTTTTAAGAAATAATTTTCTCCTGTGAGATCTTTTGCCTCCTTTTCCCTTGGCTGATTCTACTTTTTAAGAAGTCCTCTTCATTGGATATTTTGTATCTCTTTCACCATTTGGCCTACTCTTGTTTTTTAAGGTGTTATTTTTTTTCAGTATTTTTTGTGCTTCCTTTACCAAGCTGTTGACTTTTTTCATGATTTTATTACATCATTCTCATTTCTCATTCCAATTTTTCCTCTATCTCTCTTACTTGATATTTAAAATCCTTTTTGAATTCTTCCATGGCCTGAGATCAGTACATGTTTTCCCTTGAGACTTTGAATGTAGAAGCTTTGATTTTGTTGTTTTCTATGTGTGTGTTTTGATCTTCCTTGTGACCACAGTAACTTTCTGTTGGGGCAGCTAGGTGGTGCAGCGTATAGAGCACCAGTGCAGGAGTCAGCCGGACCTGAGTTCAAATGTCACCTAAAGACACTTGACACTCACTAGCTACGTGACCTTGGGCAAGTCACTTAACCCCAATTGCCTCATCCTGAATCATCTCCAGTCATCCTGATAAATATATGGTCACTGGATTCAGATAGGTCTGGAGGAGAAATGAGGCTTAGTGACCTGCACAGCCCTCCTCACTCAAAACAAAGTCAAGTGCAAGTCATGTCATTATTTCTCTGATGGCATGGTCTTCTTCGACAATGAAGAGCAAACACACACAGTAACATTCTGTAGTCAGAATTTTTTCTGATGTTTGCTAATTTCCCAGCCTATTTCTTAACTTATAACTCTATGATAAAGAGGGGCTCTACTTTCAGACTTTCCCAAGCTTTTGGGTTTTTATGCAACTGTTTTCAGAGCTAGTTCTGGAGATCTTTAAGCTTTCAGTTCTTCCTATGTGGTATGATCTAAAAGGAAGTGTTTTTACTGCTACCCTGATCTGTCTTCTAGTCTATGAGTGAACACAAGCACTCTTTTCTATACTGGAACTATTACTAGGGTCCCTGCTCCCCTGCAACCATAAGCTCTGGTATGCTCGTCTCATTCTCCTGTGAATACAAACCAAGACTGCATCTCAGATGTGAATATGAGCAATACAAGAGTCCTGCCCTCAGCAGCAGTAAAGGAATCCTTGTAATCTCTTTCTGACCAGTTGTTTGAACTTACTGTCTGTGGGTTGTGAGTTCTTCAAGCAGCTGCTGCCACTGCTGATTCAGTCTCTTCCAAGGACTGCTCATGGTTTGCTGGTTTCTACTCTCACCCCAGAGATATATATATCTTTCCTGTTAAATTTCTAAACTGTCTTCAGCTGGAAAATTTTTTCACCCCATCCTTTTGTAGAGTTAATATTCTGCTGCTCCAGAATTTGTTTTGAGGCGGTATTTTAAAAGTATTTGGAGGGGAATTTGGGAGAGTTCAGGTGAGTGCCTGCCTTTTCTCCACCATCTTGGCTCCATCCCTGATAGCTGTAATTGATTTTTTAAAAATCATTTTACTTTCCAAATTTGCCTAAATTTGTTTCCTCTTTCTAACTTCCCTCTATGGCCTTTAGTTCTGGTTTCTGGGGCTAAGAAGAACAAACTGTTTCTCTCTTCTAATGACGCCCCTCAGACACTGGACAGAAACCATCTTGCTCCCTTTAAGTCTTCTCTTCTGCTGGCTAAATTTCCTCAGGTCATTCAATCAATTGTACTATGGTATGAACTCAGTCATTCTCCCAATACAGAACTCTGAGAAGGGCAAAATGCCGTGAAAAGCTAAGGAGTTTCAAGGTGAGAGTACTCAGGCTTTATTTTATTATGCCTATATCACTACTTCTCTACCCATCTGCCCAGCTAGAAACCACCTGAGTTCAGGAAATACCACCTCTATATCATAGATAACTCCAAATATTCATAGGCACACACACAATCCTAATAAACTATTTCCTAATTCTCTCTGAAAGGAAGATTTCAGATAAAACACTTTTCTCACCCTTGTCCTTCAATGAAGATGTAGGGGAATTGTGTATGTGAAGTGTATACATTGTTAGATGAGGTTGCAGTTTAATTTTTAATTAATTGCTTTTCTTTGTTAAAAGGGAAAGTTCCATAGTAGAAGGAAGGTTATTGAGAAATGATTGATGACAAAAGATTTCAGTAATCTTTTTCTTAAGTGACTACATAGAATGGCAATCTGGAATGATTAGATTAGATGCCACACTACCTAGAAATTTAGGGAGAAACACATGCCTATGAACATTTGCATTGGTTGAAAATTATCAGGGCAAATATCAATGCTGAGGTAATGAATAAAGTATGAATTTATAACTCAAACTTTTTTTCCAATAATTAAAAAAGAACATTTTGACTTGAACAAGGTCATCCCAGTCAATTGTGTCAACAATAGCACAGGTCTTGCTGAACATAAGGCATTTACCACACCCCATTGTTCAGATTCCCTTTTCTTCAAAAAGATACAGACCAGACGACATCAGCATTTCTGGAGAAGAAAACATCGTTTTCTCAAGTTACTGGAGTTTGATGTGTGAAAAATGAATTAAGTAGCACTTTTTTTTTTAGCAATAAAAGTATGTGCAAATAGTGTCATAGAATGAGCATTATGAATTAATTCAGCATAATTGGTGAGATATGTGAGTATGTATATACACACACACACATATACATCCTATGATTCATTAAGGGAGAAAGCACCATCTGATCAATATGCTTGAAATCAAGATTAATATTGTTTATGGACTAATTTTTATCCTAAATTTATAAGAAAATGCTTCTGTCAGAATAAACTTCAGATTGTTTAAATAACACTGTGTTGCATGTCATAAAACATTTTTAAACATAAAAATGATAACAACCTCCTCACCAAACTTGAGAATAACAAAATAACCTGAGCCAAGGTGCCAGGTAGCCTGACTTTCCTAAAAGCCTAGCATTTGTGACACTATGAACCACATACTAATACATAGCTCTCCATTCCTTGAGGAAAAGAAGGAACTTCCATGGTTTTTTTCAGTGCCTCCTATTACTCCTTTTGCTGCTTGTGGAGAAGATAAATATTGTAAGATCCTGAAGGGTAAGGGATGTCTTTTGACCTGTTTTTTATATCCGCAGTGCTTAGCACTGTGCCTAGCATAACTTAGGCACTTAATTAGGACAGGACTTGAAAGAGAAGAGGAAAAAAGGACGAAAATGGTTTACCCTTCCCTCCTCCCTTTCCTCAGTCTCTTCAACAAATAGAATAAGAATTTAATTCAACGAACATTTATTAAACATCTACTTTGTTAAATGAGTGCAAAAGTGAATCAAGTTGGTCATTAGTGAATGTACTTCACTGCCTCAGAGACAGAGGAATGAAATTGAGGCATCCCCAATATTGAAATACTATTCTTGGCTCCCTCCATCTCAAAGCTCAATGTTAAGATGAATGGGGAAATAAGCATTGCCTCAGAGTTTTGATCACAGCTAAAGTTATCATTAAGTCTAGCCCTCTACTTGGTCTTTTTTCTTTCTTATTTTGATATGTTCTGTCTGTAGCAAAGTCCTAATCTAGTATCTTGTGATGCACATGCAAGCCTGGTTTTTAAGTCAGTGTCAGCAAAGCACAAGTACAGGTTGGTGAGAGCAAGCCGAACCAATGCCTTGTAAGATCTCAGTGACCAGCTGGGTCTGCTCTCCAAAGTCCAAGTACAGAGAAGTCCATTACCACACACTGGTAAGTAGAAGCTGAACATTTGAGCCACAGTGGCTGTTAAAAAGAACAAAATAAAATCCACCCTCAGCTCTGAATACCTTCCCCCTGCTTTTTCAGCAATGGTGCGAAAATACTAAATAAAATAAAAAAGAGAACAGAGAGTGCTAAAAAAAAAAAACAAAAAAACCAACCAACCTTTCAGCCAATTTTTAGATCTTCTTCCATTTTTTTTAATTGAATTGGTGATTTCATTGTTTTAGAAAACTCCCTCTACAAAGCAAGGTTGATGCATTCTTAGCAATTTCAATTGAAATCATTGCCCGGAACCCTGACAAGTTCAATAATTTGTCAATCCATGCTTGATGAGCCATTCAGTGTCAGAGGTCAACCTGATGTGCCAGTACTCTACCCACTCTTCCATACTGCCTCTCCAAACATTAATTTGGCTAAATTAATGATTATTTAAATGTATCATTGTCATCCAATGAACAATGTGGATATATACCTGAAAGAACTGAATCACATACCTATTGATATTAATGCTATAAATGAAAGTAGAAGACATAAGAAAGTTGAATGTGAGCAGAAACATGCTCACAGGCTCTCCTCAATGAAGCAAAAAAAGTGTTTGCGTCATTCAGAAACAACTTTTCAGGTTCATTTACTTAGTTCAGCTTTCAGAGTTCATGCCAAACATCAAAACAAAACAAAACAGCTGAAAACTATAGATTTAATTGCAGCTTATCCCTTAACATTCCTAGAAGACAATGAAGAAGGAAAAAACTTTTGTGATAAATTTAAGATGCTTTAAATGAACTCAGTATTTGCATTGATATCCAGCCAGTTCAATGTAAGGATAGAAAGAAGGAAGGATGGAAAACACTTGTTTTGGAAATTAGGGTTTGGGATGAGAAAATGAAAGATATGAAAAGTCAGTTGGCAATTCAAAACACTACCACATATCTACCATGACCAGTCGAAGAAGTGAATCAGTAGGTGCTAGATATAGCACCAAAAATATATTGCTTCAAAAGTCCAACTGATCTGTGATCTTAAAAAGATGGGTATTCCCTTTAATGATTTAGATTGTGATTCCTTCATACCTGTTCATACTTTGTGACTTCTGTTTATGTCCCACCATGGGATAGTGGCCCATCCAATAAGATGAAGACATTTTTTGCATTCTCTTTAAATTTTACAGATGCCTAAAGAGTATATGAAGTGCTACCAATTACCCCTTGCTCTCAATATGTGACCAGTTTTTGTGTCATTCATCTGTTTTATGTTATCCTTTGTACCACTTCTCCTGTATAATTCTCTGTAATGTGTTGCATTCAGATCATGCCCATCATGAGCTGCTCCTTTACCCTGGGACGGGGGATCATCAACTTGAATTATTTGGAGACCGTAGTATCCCATGATTCATAGTAATTTGTTATCACCAGAAAAAAATATAGATTTTTTAAAAAAATAAAAGATTGGTTGTTATTTCACAGATAAGCTCGGAATCATTAAAATAATTTTGGATTTTCCTGAAAACAATCTGATCCAGTCTTAACTACCTGTTTAATTCAAAGTTCAGCTCATTTTCCTTTTGCAGTATTTATTCCAGATTTGTAAAGTGAGAGACAAGCTTCCAACTACGTATCATCTAGACAATATTCAACTTTCATCTATTGATTTTTTCACTTGGATTAGTGTGATGGCCATCAAAAGGTCCATCACACACACACACACACACACATGTACGCACGCACGCACACACATACAACGAAGATCTCCTGATCTAGTGGACCTCACCAAAGAATCTTTCTTTGACGTAGGCTGTATACTGAGTGATCTTCATGACAGACTTGATGAGGATATTAATCCCTTTTTTACTCCTTGCTTAATTTTAATAACCATAGGGTTGTTAATATTACTTCTATTGTTATATTTCTCAAGGAAAAAATATATATTTGTACAAAGGAACACATGTATATACAATGGAAATAATTGAATGAGGACTTAAAGGTGGTGTTTAATACTAACAAATCAAATGTCTTTTAATATTCAATAAATGTTCTAGGGCAGTCCTAACTCAGGCAAATCTTCTGTTAGTTAACATTAAAATTGGAACTAAATGAGTCATTTGTAGGACATTCAGTAGTTAACTAAAGGTAACTTACTTATCCATAGCAGGAGAAGAATATTAAACAAGAATATGCATTGAGAACAGTTGATTCAACTGAGCAAAAATCCCTCATCTAAGTTGCCCATTACAGACTTCAAAGCTTCAGAACATCTCATACTTTCTTGGTCAGGGCAGGAGGAAGTGATGTCAACAGCCTCAGCTTTTAGTTTCTTGAGTCAATCAAGTCTTGAGGGTAATTTCAATACCGATTAAGAAAAAAAATTGCTTAATTGAGTGGGGTAGAGGATAGGATATTGATCTCACCACAAGAAACAAGTAACACAGTGAGATATTCTATTTGCCAGTTTTCAGACTATTGTATCATAGTGAAGATGTGGTCAGTTGTGGAATGTTAATTGTGAGAGGCTGTCTGTTGTCCTCTAATGTCCTCAACAAGGCTACTGTTTTGTTTTGTTATTTATTTTTAAGATTCATTTATTAAATTTTGAATTTTAGTTCTCTCTCACTCTCCAGTCCCTCCCCAATCTATTGCTAAGGCAATGATACCCATTACACATGTGGAGTCATGCATATATATTTCTATATTAGCCATGTTATTAAAAAAAAGAAAGGAAAACAGAGTAGACAATATTGTGTTTTTATCTGCACTGAGAATTCATCAGTTCTGTTTCTGATAGCATTTTTTCATCACGAGTCCCTAATAATTGTCTTGGATCATTGTATTGATCAGAGTAGCTAATTCCTTCATAATTGATCATCATTATGGTATTGCAGTTCCTGTATACAGTGTTCTCTTGATTCTGCTCAGATTGCGTCAGTTCTTATAAGTCTTTCCAGGTTTTTCTAAAACAAGCACACGGTTGATAAATGTGCCAATTATTTTTTTAATTGTAAATACCCATTAATTATCCTTCCAGTTTACATTTACCCGTTTCATATTTTCTTTTTTAAATTAAATTAAATTTGTTTTTGCTATATTTTATGTTCTGAACTGTCTCCTTCTCTCCCTCCCCATCCCACATTTGAGAAATCCACCATTTGACATAGATTTATAAATATATGTAAAACCATACCATGTTTACTTCTATTTATCTGTTCTTTCTCTGGAAGTGAAAGTATCTCCCTTTATAAGTCCTTCGTAACTGATTTGACTATTTATAATACTCAGAATACCTTGGTTGTTCTCAATGATCTTCAAGCAATATTGCTATTACTGCAAATAACATTCTCTTGATTCTGCCCATTTCACTTTCCATTATTTCATGCAAATCACTATATATGTTTCTAAACTCAACCAGTAAATAATTTCTTATGCGTATTTCTTATTTACTTAGCACAACAGTGTTCCATCATACTTATATGACACAACTTGTTAAGCCATTCCTTAATAGATAGTAGTCCTTCAATTTCCTGTGTTTTGCCACTACAAAGAGAGCTGCTATAAATATTTTAAAACATGTAGGTTTTTTCCTTTTTTCCTTTATTACCTTGGAAAACAGACATAGTGGTTGTATTGTTGGGTGAAAGAGTATACACAATTTTTAAAAATCTTGAGCAGAATGATAGATTGCTCTCCAAAATGGTTGAATCTGTTCACAATTCCACAAACAGTCTATTAATGTCCCATTTTTTCCACATCCCCTCCAATATTCGTAATTTTCCTCTTCTGTCATTTTAGTCCATCTGGTAGGTATGAGTTGGTATCTCAAAGTTGTCTTAATTTGAATTTCTTTAATCAATTATTTAATCAATAATTACATAGAGTATTTCATATCACTATATATAGTTGTGATTTCTTCATTGAAAAACTGCTTGTTCATATCTATTAACCATTTATTAGTGTGGCAATGACTGATTTTTTTATCAGTTTGATAAAGTTCTCCATATATTTGATATGAAACCTTTATCTGAGAAACTGTCAGTAAATTTTCCCCACAATTTTGTTCTTTCCTTTTAATTTGGCTATGTTGGTTTTATTTGTGCAAACCCTTTTTCAATTTAATGTAATCAAAGTTATCCATTTTATATCTCACACTGCTCTCTCTTGTTACGTATTGACTATTTTCATGAACATTTTATAAAGATGGAAAATTAAACATACAGATTTAAAATGATTATTATGTCTTTTCAGTTGCCTTTTTTGGAGGGAAGGGTAACATAAAATCTAAGTTTTGTCCGTAACTCTGAGATCTTTCTTTTCAGATACTTGATGAATCAGTCCCTCAATGTCCTAAAAATGTTGCCTCTTATATCAAGCACACACTCCCTACCTCATCCCCCATATATATTTACTCTAGTTTTTCTCATGTTGTCTTGTTTGGTTCCAGTCAGTCAGTAAGCAAGCATGTGTTATTTCCTTTGGACTACGTACTGCCATGAGCTAGAGATGAAATGGAATTCACATGTTATAGCTCCACTGTTCTTGATTGAGAAGTTTATTATAAATATCTTTGTATGTCTTTTGCATATTCCATCATTTTGTGTAATACTTGCAGTTTTATTCTTAAGTGACTCTTAGACAACATTGCTTAGTTGGGCTTCTTACCAAGTTCTCTTTAAACTTATCTTCCTTTTATTGCTCCTTGTTATTTTATAACATAATACTACTAATAGCTTTCCACCATCCTTCTTTGCAATTTTTAAAAATTTCTCTAATAAACCAGTGCTGTCCTTTGTTGCTATAACTCTCCACTTGTCAAGGAGATTGAATGTTTGCTAAATAAGGCAGCTTTTAGGTTCTTTTGGTCTCATTATGATTTACATCAATTTATCTTATTTATGAAATTGTTAGAATCAATGTTGATGTCCTTTCCTCTATATATTTCCCATCTTTCAACATCAACAACTTATTTAGTCATATTAGTCCTGTTTTCATTGTATGCCTTTTTTCATGTTAATTCTTACTTTTATGTCTGTATTAATCATGAAGTTTGTTCTAACAAGTCAATGATTTTTGCAGCTGACTACATAGAGAGAGCTGATTCAGGCATGGCTCCCACATCATTAACAAGTTATTTCCTGTCTATTTGCAGAGCCAAACTAGCATGGAATGGCTGGGACTTTGCCCCATATGAGTACATTTCAAAAGATATGATTTCTTTCCCCAGGAAGCAGGCTCCCTAGCACTGGCCACCTGACTAGTTTACTCTCTCCCTTATTCCTTCATCAGGTCCTGGGTTGCTGTCCCACTGTCCTACCTGCTCCCCTGCCTTCAGAATCCTGTGGACTATAAAGCCCATCTCGTAGGCTTCCTTCAAGAATAAAGTTGAATTCCCTATCCACTTCAGTTCTTCTCTGTCTCTCTCTCTCTGTCTCTGTCTCTGTGTGTGTGTGTGTGTCTCTGTCTCTGTCTCTGTGTGTGTGTGTGTCTCTCTCTCTCTCTCTCTGTCTCTCTCTCTCTGTCTCTCTCTCTGTCTCTCTCTCTCTCTGTCTCTTTCTCTCTCTGTCTCTCTGTCTCTCTCTCTGTCTCTCTGTCTCTCTCTCCGTCTCTCTCTCTCTCTCTCTCTCTCTCTCACTCTCTCTCTCCCTCCTATTCCATTTTCACTGTGATCCCTGGAACCCTGGTCTATTATTGTTCTGTGAAAAGTTAACTGGATTTAAGTTAGATGACTTGAGTCCAAATCATGGCTCTGCCTCCTACCAATTCTATGTACCAGACAAATCACTCTATTTTTGGATCTCACGTTTCTCATCTATAGAATGATGAAGGTGTTTACCTAGCTGGTTTTTAAAATTCTTCCCAGCTCTGAATAGATGCTGTTATGATCCTAGACCTCTTCATCTCACATGGTGCTCACTGAAATTTAGTTTTCTCCCAAAAATTCCACATTCAAATCTACGTTGGGTGGGTGCCAGAACAAGAAGAGTTACCATGTTCTTTGTTTCCCAGTGCCACTCCCAGTCCTTCCCTCTGCTACTGTCATTCAACAACCTCTGTAACTCAGTCCATCCTAAATTGATCTTCATGGTCATTGTCTGCTTAGTGCAAAGTTATTTTACTTTGTTCTGAATAAGTTCAGAATCTTGTTCCACACCTACAACCTTCCCTGGCCTCCAAATTTTTCAACCTTTTCAAATCCAATCACTTATTTCTTCAATCTATCTCAAATAAACCCAGCCGTGGCCACACCTTGGATCTGCCCGCTTCCACTGAGCTGAATTCCTAGTGTGAGCCACAATCACCTCCACTCTGAAAAACAGAACAAAAGGTGTCCGTTATATTAAAATAAATTTCATTTCTGTGACGTTGTTATTTAACATGTCTAGCATCTTCTAATTCTTTTCTCAAAGAAAATATTCATGTTGTATAAACATGTGGTTACTTTGTCACTTTTAAGCCTCTGGTCTTTCTCATTCATCAATTTAGAATCATATTTTCCAATATAGTTTTCACTAACCTTGTCTATGCCTACTTTTGCTTTCCAGTCACTTGGTTGTTGTTTTTTCTCAAAGAGGACCAAAATGACATCACCATGAGAAAGTGAAGTTTCAGTGTGTGTTCATCTGTGGCTAATCTGACCAATACAAGCTCGGAATGCTCTACCACAGGTTGGACACAGATAGTCCATATGAATATTTGGGGTGAATACCCCAAATTTGCACATCCTACATTTACCTTGTGCTGTCTCAGTTCTGGTTTGTTCACAGAGCACAGCACCCTTTCTGATGTGGGCACACTATTCTAAGCAGCTCTGTGCCAGTATCTCCCATGTTGCATAGTTGAATCCAAAGTTCTTGAGAGTGTCCTTGTATCACTTCTTCTAACCACCATGCGATGACCTGCCCCATGTGAGTTTTCCATGAAATAGTCTTTTTGGCAAGCATATATTTTACGTTCGAACAATGTGGCCAGCCCATTGGAATTGCATTCTCTGAAGCAGAGTTTGAATGCTTGGGAGTTCAGCTTGAGCAAGGAGTTCAGTGTCTGGTACCTTATCCTGCCAGGTGATCTTCAGAATCCTCCTAAGACAGTTCAAATGAAAGTGATTCAGTTTTCTGGCATGACACTGGTAGACTGTTCATTTTTCACAGGCATGCAACAAAGAGGTCAGTACAGTAGACTTTCAGTTTGGTAGTCAATCTAATACCTCTTTTCTCCCAAAATTTTCTTCAGAGCCTCCCAAACGTACAGCTACCTCCAGTAATGCATGAATCAACCTTAATGTCATGGTGAAATCCCTGGAAAGTACACTGCCAAGGTAATTGAACTTCTCCACAGTATTCAAAACATCTCCATTTGTTGTAACTGATGGTTCCACATATGGATGGTGTGGTGGTGACTGATGGAGTACCTGTGTTTTCTTGGTGTTAATTATTAGGCCAAAATTAGCACAGGCAAAAGAGAATTGATCCATGCTTTGTTGCTTCTCAGCTTCAGAGGTTGCAGAGTGCACAATCATCTGCAAACAGAAAATCATTCACTAACACTCCCTCCACTTTGGTCTTGGTTTGTAGCCTTTTCAAATTGAAGAACCTGCCATCAGTGTGGTAGTTGACCTTGATGCCATGCTCATCCTCATCAAAAGCATTTGACAACATGACTGAAAATACCATGCTAAAAAGCATGGGAGCAAGCATACAGCCCTGTTTCACTCTGATGACTAGGAAGGCAGGAGAGCATTGTCCACTGTTCAAAACTGAGCAAACATGCCATCATGAAATTGTTGTACAATACTGATGAACTTCTCCAGGCAGCCAAATTTTGACATAATTTTCCATAAGCCCAATGACTACAGTGTCAAAGGCCTTCATCAGATCTACAAACATTGTGTACAGACTACTCTTCTGCTCCTGGCATTTCTCTTGGAGTGTGTTAGGCAGCAAACACTGTTTGCTGTTCCTCAGTCCTTTCTGAAGCCACACTAGGTCTCAGGTATGTGACCATCTTTCAGGTGAAGAGTCAGCCTCTTAATGAGGACTCTAGGAAGAATTTGACAACAGCGACTGAGAGACCCCCTTGTGATTGTTGCAGGACAACCTATTCTCCTTATCTTTATAGAGATGAACAAAGGAGGCATTCTTGAACTCCTGGGTGATAACTTTCTCTTACCATATAACCTGAAATATTTCAGTCAGTTTTTGTATAAACAATGGTCCCCCTACCTTGTAAATCTCAGCTGCAATAGAATCAGCACCAGGTTCTTTGCCACATGAAAGGATCCTAATGGCCCCCAAAACTTCTTCTTCAGTTGGAAGTTTAGCTAAGGAGAGATTGATTTCAATCTGAGGTAAATAGTCAATGACTTCAGCATTGATTGATGATAGTCTGTTGAGAACACTATGGAAGTGTTCAGCCCATCTCTCCAGGATCATGTCCTTATCACTAATCAATGTGGCTCCATCAGCACTGATGTTGTTGTGATGCACCATAGATTTAGGTCCATAAATAGCTTTCAGGGAATCATAAAAGCACTTTGGATTGTTACTATCAGCATAACACTGAATTTCATCTGCCTTCTTACTGAACCAGGAATCCTGCATCTCTCTAAGCTTTGCTTGTACTTTGCTTTTGATGGAATTAAATGGTATCTTCTTAGAGGAAAATGAACTATCCTGCTGGTATGTCCTGTGGAGTTCTTGTTTTTCATTTAGCAGCTTCTGAATTTCCCCATCATTTTCCTCAAACCAATTTTTGTGTTTACGAGTGTTCTGACCCAGATGAGCAAATGCAGTGCTGTATACCAAATCTCTGAAAGTTGCCACTCCTTTTCTGCTCCACTGTTTCCAATTATGTGTTGGACCAACTTGCCTTCCAAGTGAGCAAAAAACTGTTCACATTCAGAGAAGAGCTCTAATTTGTTGACATTAATTCTTCTGGTACTCATTTTGCCTTGGGGGCAGCACTTTTGATGAATGCGAATATTTAGCTTGGAAAGAATAAGTCTGTGATCAGTCCAGCACTCTGCACCACACATGCCCTTTGTCACTCACATCTTTTCTGTCTCTTTTCCTTACAATCACGCAATCTACTGGATGCCAATATTTGCTATGAGGGTGCATCCATGAAGTTTTACTGCATTTAGGTAAAGGAAAAACAGTGTTTGTGATAAGGTCATGTGATGCACAAATTTTCAGCAGCAAATGACCATTGCTATTGCTGTTTCCAACTCTGTTCCTCCCTAGGACTCCCTGCTAAGTCTGGTAGCCTAAGCCTACTCTAGCATTAAAGTCACCCAGAATTATAAGCTTGTCCTCTTTTGGCACATTGATGATAAGATTCTCTAGGTCTTCATAGAATTTTTCTTTGACCTCATCAGGGTTTTTCATGATGGGAGCATAGGCATTCATGATAGCATGGCATTTTCCTGTGAGTGGCAACCACTTTATCATGAGCCTGTCATTCACTTCTTTTGGCAGGCTTACCAACTTGCTGGCTAGATTAGTTTTGATTGCAAAACCCACACCAGCTTCACGGCACTCCCGTTCACTTCACCCATTCCAGAAAAATGTGTATCCACCTCCAACTTCAGTAAGCTAGCCTTCATTTGCCAACCTTGCTTCACTCAGAGCTTCTATTTGGATGTGATTTTTGAGTTCTCTTGAAACAACAGCAGTTCATCTTTCAGGTCTACTGGATTTTGTGTTGTCTATAAGTGTATGCATATTCCATGTGCCAATGGTGAGTAGAATCATCTTTGCAGATGTTTTTGTACATGTTGTACATTTTTTGTGTGTGTTTCCACCACACAGTGGGATTCTCCACCTGCCGTGGTAATCAGGCCAGGGTTGGGTAAGCAGACAATTTTGGGGGCACCCTTTTCTAGCCTCCTTCCCCCACCAGGAGGTGAGCAGTGGGATCCTCAAAAGGTTGCTCGGACACTCAGGGGACTGCCAAGTCCCACTGCTGCTTCCAGTGACAAACAACACTATGGCCTATGTGCAGAGTTGTGACTACAGCTCCCAGTATATCCACACGTGCTGCTTCATCATTTGCCTGTTGCCACAGAACTTTGAGGCATAAAACTAAAATGGTATGAGTGATGTCTTTTGATTCGTGCATAAATTGGATTTAAGTAAAGCAGAGCTGCACAAAGCCATCAGCCTCACTCTCTCCTCTAGAGTTATCATAGTTCAGGGGCAGGACAGAGTCAAGATGACTGGTGATGGTTCAGGATGCAATGGATGACCTTGGCTTCTTTGGTGTCTGACCAAGCTCTAAGTGCTCTACATCGCTTGCTTCAGTTGCCTTCATGGCCGTTGGAACAAGTTGTTCTCATCCACCCATTCCACCAGAGGAAGTTTGCACGTGCTTGGAGCCACAGTTGAGAGCTGGATGGAACAGGTGAACACCAAAGGTGGAAAGAGCCCCCAAAAGGGCTCGGTAGCCATCACACCAAAGGTACTGATCCTCCCTGAACACACCCTATACCCTACACCCCACTGCAATCACTTAGTATCAAAGAGTAAGTTGCTTTAATTTGGAGGGCTTTATCGAGTTCTTTATAGAGTTTCTATGATTTCATCCTCTGCAAAAGATGTTGAAGTGTCAGCTTCAATTACTATCATGTTGCTCTTTTTTTTTCAAATTCACATCTTGACTATTGCAGCAGAACAGTACCAAACTTGTCCCATAAAATGAAGTTTATATTATTGCCTTTAGATGCAAGATCAAACCAATTCTACCAACTGTTTTATCTCTTTAAGAATTACCTTTGAGACAGCCTTCTGTTTGACACTACTTCCTTTTGTCTTCCAGTTTCATTTATAACAAAAATGCAAAAAAAAACAGTATGATCCAGTTTCTCTAGAAATAGCTCTAATCGTTTGTCAATGAATGAAGCTTTTTGCAAAAGTTAGGTGGCTTATGATTGTATAATTTTTAGACTCTCTATCCCTTTCTCCAACACTATGCCACCATCAATTCATGCATAAAGAAACCACTGAGATCACAGATACATTAAAGTATTAAATCTCAAGTGTATAGATAAAGTTTTCTACTTTTTAAATTTCAAAATATCTATTCTTTCATCTGGATAGGTATTCTCTTCTCTGATGAAGTTAAAACTTCCCTAAACTTTAGTAGATCTTCATGAGCTGCTCTGACCTTTAGCTCCCAAACTTCTGATTGTGGGAGGAAGAAAGAAACAGTATTTCCTAAGTTCTGACTATCTTAATGGACCTTGGACACCATGCTAAGTGCTGTACATATATAATTTCCTTTGATCCTCACAATCTAGGGAAAGAGATGCTATTATTAACCCTAATTTTTAATTGAGGAAACTGAGGCAGAGAGAGGCTAAATGACTTGATCAGGGTCACAGGGTCACATAGTAAGTCTCTGAGGCTGGATTTATTTTCTTGACTTCAGGCCCAGCATTGTATCCATTGTGGTACCTAGCTGCTTCTAATTAAATTACTTGTACTTATTTTTTGCATGTGTAATGGTGGGGGCAAGGGAGTGGATTTCATATAGCAAACACTATTAGTCACTGGGCCCACACCCAAATTCTCATAAGGAATTTGTGATCTCATAGATTTGAATGCTCCATTCAATAACTCAGACCACAACTCAAACATGCCTAGCCACCTTTTGCAACTCTTGTTCATGTCTTCCCGTAAGTTTAACGTAAGGAATAAGCCCAATGTGCTGGAAGCATTCTTTAGTTTCTCCTAACACTGTAAGAGTAACAGGAAAGTACATCTGTTATCTTTTGCCCTTTTCAGGTTCCAGTCACTTCCTATTAGCCCTGGGCAAGTCTCTTCACCCTGTGTGCCTCAATTTCCTTATCTGTAAAGTGATCTGGAGATGGAAATGGCAAAACCCTCAAGGATCTTGGTCAAGAAAATGCCAAATGAAATCAGAAAGCGTCGGACACAGCTGAAAAATGACTGAATAGTAGTCTATCTTTTCTTTCTAACTTACGTTTCTTAAATGACATTTCTTTTACACTTCTTCAAATGTTACAATCTGTTCACACCCACTATAAGCCTTTTCTCTGCCCTCTGTTCAATGTTAATTTTCAATTTTTCTAAGACTGTAGTATTCTATGTCTTCCTGCCATTCATCAACATTGGTCGAATATTAATATTGAAAGATGGGCTTTTGTTTTTAAGAGAAGTTTGGGGGTCAATAAAGAAACTTAGCAATTTACTAATCTAGACAACTTTCCTACTCTGTAACTCTGAGTCCAACTTGGTATCCATCTGTATTGTAAGACCTGGATATATAATACAAATGGACAAGTTCTCTAGAGTGCCCATCCAAAGGCATATCATAATCCAAGCAATAAACATTTTACTTCCAAATGGTCTCTCCTGTGTGGATGATCAAACCAAATTCTTTTCTGAGTGGTTTTATATCTTTTCAAGCAACCTCTGTAATGTCCCTGGGCTTGATACAGTCAACATGTCATTTGCAAACATTAGTATCTGGGGAACCTCAAAATTCAAAATTAAATCTTCAACTGAACTTTCATTTCATCTGGATCTACTCTCTCTCTCAGTGACTAACCCTTGTGGTGACCCTAGGCAGGTCACTCTGCCTCAGTTTCTTCATCTGTAAAATGGAAATAATACTAACACTTACCTCCCAGGACTGTTGTGAGAATGACATGAGATAAGATGCTTTGCATCTTGTAAAGGACTAGCTAAGCCCTAGCTATCATCATCATCATCCTCATCTACCTCAAGCTAAGGCTGTTGACCATGATTTTCAATCTGTTAAGAATCCTTACAATGGTGTTTTTCTCTTTCAAATAAAATGCTTTTTTCCACCATCAGCAAACAATGACCCCAAGAGGATCTTGAATTCCCTATGTCTTTCAGTCAGTTGTAAGATACGGTCTATTGTTGAATACGTCCAGCAAAACCCTGCTCATTTCCTACGACTGCTCTCATTAAGGATGTACTAGGTTCTTTGAGATGACTTTCATAAAGATTTTTCATGGATGTGAAAGTAAGCACATAAGTCAGTAGTTGGTAGTAATCCCTGTATAACGTCTTTGCAGTATTAATAGGATGAAAAATTTTTTTCCTGTGCCTTTGGTATTTTTCCTCCTTTAAATATCTTGTAAATCAATCTTTCAATGCCTATATAATTATATCTTCTCTAACATGATGCTCTCGGACATACATTTGGTTCAGTCTTGATACTCTTCCCATCCTTGTTCTCTTTAGCAATATTTCTGCCTTCCTTATAAGCGCATTGGTGACTAAGATCTTAGAGTCCAAATGTGGTTGTTCAACTCTCTCTGTTAGTGAAAAGTTTCTTTTAATAATCTTTGCAGATACTTTCCATTTTCCTTCTCTTTTTTTCACTTTCTCTTTTTTTCTTCTTTAATGTTTCAGGGATAATTTTGCTTATTTAGATCTCTTTTCAGGCTTTAAACTGGTTTTGACTTCCACAGGTCTTTTCTGCTTTATGAGATGCAACTATCCATAATTATCCATCATCACTTATCATGTGATTTATAAACAAATTCATATTCAAAACTAGTCTTGTCTTTGACCAGTAAACTTTTTTGATTGACAACTAAGTAAAGTATTTGATGAGTAAGGCACTTTTTAGCTTTCTTCCTTTTTTTGGTCTTCATATTATGGCAATTGATAGGAACTAGTTAAACTTTTCTATACAATTGTTATTAATGGCTATTATTTCTGTTTCCATTTTTCATTATTAGTTATTTATAAATAGTTCAGAATTGACTTGTTTTAATTATAAGGCATATCTTCTTTCATTATTATTCTTTCTTCCAGCTATTTACTTATTCTAATCTTTGCCCTGACAAATTGGTTATGTGACTACAGAGAAAGCTGATTCCAGAAGATGCTCGTCAATTACAACTCTTTTCCTGACTGCAAAAAGATAATCAATTTTATTTTCACGATGTTATTTGTTCCATGCCATTTCTGGCACCTCCTGTTATTTTTCTGGGGTAAAAATGTTCATAATGTAAAGGCATGAAGCTTCTGTGTAGTCTATATGTCTTTAGCACTTTCATTCCTTTTTGATATATTTCTCATCATCCTCTCTTTTCCCCACTTCTGTATAGAAGTTACCAAGTATCAAAGTGAATGTTAGTTTAATTTGGACTGTCTTATTACATTCTTAGAATTCTCTGCAACTGATGATGGTACACAAGTTGCAATTATTTTCCTTTTTTTTGCAAATGTTTATTATGAGTACTACAATGTAGGTACCACACTGGACCAATATTAGAAATATTTTCAGTTTGATGGGATGTTGTTCTATTGTCTTATCCCTTAAAACAAAATGTCATCTGCAGGTGATAATGACATATCAAAACTAGACTTGGTTGGAGAAATATTTTTCCTGTATGATCAAAATATCTGACGTTAGTTATTCTAGTAATGATATTAATGTCAACAATTTATCTTGATTTTAATACATTCCGTATATGTTAAGTATAATTATAGTTCTCATATACTTTCCTAGTTTCCAGAGTTCAGTGAAGAGATGGAAAAATCAAGGCTAGAACCTACCCTATTGTAGTAGTGATTTCCATTGATATGGTATTGGTCAGCAAAAGAAATCACTTTCCTATCCCTCTGCCAATCCTGCCATACTCCCACCTTATATTCAAATGATGACAAAATGTTAATGAAGAACTTACTGTGTGCTACCAGGGGTGGGGAACCTGTGGCCTGGAGAGCACATGTGGCCCTCTAGCTCCTCAAGTGTGACCCTTTAACTGAATCCAAACTTCACAAAACAAATCCCCTTAATAAAAGGATTTCTTCTGTAAAGAAGCCAAAAGGTCCAAGGACTTAGAAACACATATATGACCTCAAAGCTGCAGGTCCCCCACTCCTGATGAGCAGTTAGGCATTGTGCTTCATGTTGAAAATACTCCAGTTCTGTGCTGGTGTTACATGAGCATCTATGAAATAATAAAAGAACCAGAAGAAGTCCTCAAGTGCTTGGGTAGATCTACAAAGGATATATAGAGGATCATGATGGAGTTGGGGAACTTGCATAGGATAGGAGTATATGGATGAGTTGCAATCTGTTCTTGGGGATATAGGACTCACATGCCAGTCAGTAAAACTACAAAACTCTTTCTCCAACCGTCATCATACCTGCTGTGCTCCTTTCTTGATCCGACTTGCTATACACTAATGAGGTATGAAAATAAAAACATTTCTAATTTTCAGTAAAGTTTGTTTTCAGTGAAACAAAGGCATAAACTTTTTTCTTATCAAGAAAACCATAATAATTATTATATCAAGTTTTCTTGGTTTATGAGGATGATACCGTCCATAGAATATGTTCTTTGAGTTGTTTTCTTGATACAAGGGATGGGTCTGTTCTGTAAAGCTGCTGGGGTGGAGATTCAGCCTCTCTTTACCATTATCTTTGTGTGCCTTCTGGAATACCCTAATTCCTCTAGTGCTCCTAGAATAGTGTGTTCCCTTGTAGATATCAGACTCCCAATGTTGTAAAATATCCATGAATGAATATCCCTTTTCTATCCTTGTTTGAAGCACCATGTCTTCTGTTTCCTACACCCCTAGCAACTTTATTTAAGGCAATAGGAATCTACTATACTCTTTGAGACATTGCTAATGAAACATCTTTCTTACCTCAATGTTTCAAATGTCACCCATCTCTCAAAACATTCCATCAGTTTTCCTTTTCTTTTTTTTTTTAACATTTAATAGTACTTTATTTTTCCAATTACATGTAAAAACAGGTTTCAACATTCACTTTTGTAAGATTTTTCTCCTTCCCTCCCATGCCTCCTCTCTCCCCAAGACAGCTGGCAAACTGATAGAGATTATATATGTCCATTCATGATAAACATACTTCCACATTTGTCATGTTGTGAAAGAAGAATCAAAACAAAAGGGGAAAATCATGAGAAAGAAGAAACAAAAAAAATAGTGAAAATAGTATGCTTCAATCTGTATTGAGATTCCAAAGTTCTTTCTCTGGATGTGGATATAATTTTTCATCATGAGTCTTTGGAAATTGTCTTGGATCGTAGTATTACTGAGACGAAATAAGTCTATCATCATTGATCACCACACAATTTTGCTGTTACTGTGTACAATGTTCTACCAGTTCTGCTCACTTTACTCAGCATGTAAGTTCATGTAAGTCTTTCCAGGTTTTTCTGAAATCTGTCTGCGCATCATTTCTTATTATACAATAATATTCCATTATATTCATATGCTACAAGTTGTTCAACAATCTTCATTTGATAGGCATCTCCTCAATTTCTAACTCTTAACCACCACAAAGAGTTGCTATAAATATCTTTGCATATGTAAGTTCTTTTCCTTTTCTTATGCTCTCCTTGGGATACAGACCTAGTAGAGGAATTGCTGGATCAAAGGTTATGCACAGTTTTATAACCCTTTGGGCATAGTTCTAAATTGCTCTCCAGAGTTGTATCAGTTTACAACTCCACCAACAATTAATTAATGTTCCAACTTTCCCACTTCTCCAAAATTTATCATTTTACTTTTTCTGTCATATTAGCCAATCTAATGGGTGTGAGATGGTACCTCAGAGTTGTTTTAATTTGAACTTCTCTAATCAATAGGAATTTAAAGCATTTTATGATTATAAACAGTTTTAATTTCTTCATCTAAAAACTGCCTGTTCATACTTTACCATGTAATAGTATTTTATTTTTTCCAGTTAGATGAAAAAATTGTTTATAGCATTCACTTTTATAAGATTTTGAGTTCCATTTTTTTCTCTTTCCCTTTCTCCCTTCCTCCCTCTCAACGCAACAAGCAATTTGATATAGACTATGCATGTACAATCATATTAAATATTATTTATTTATTATTATTATATTATTTAAATATATTTAAATATATTTCTACATCAGTCATATTGTGAAAGAAGAATCAGAAAAAAAGAAAAAAAACCATAAAAAGGGGAAAAAAGGAAAATTGTATGCTTCAATCTGCATTGAGACTCCATAGTTCTTTCCCTGGACGTAGGTACCATTTTGCATCATGGGTCTTTTTGAATGTCTTGAATCATTATATTGTTGAGGAAAGCTGCCTATCGAAGTTGATCACCGCACCATGTTGCTTTTACTATGAACAACATTCTTCTGGGTCTGCTCACTTCACTCAGCATCGGGTAATTCTGAAATCTGCCTACTCATCATTTCTGATAGCAAATAGTATTCCACTACATCCACATACCATAACTTGTTCAACTATTTTCTAACTGATAGACAATCCCTCAATTTTCAATTTTTTGCCACCAAAGAAAGCTGATATAAATATTTTTGTACATGCGGGTTCTTTCCCTTTTGAAAAAATCTCCTTGGGATATAGACCTGCTAATGGTGTTACTGGATCAAAGGATATACACAGTTTTATAGTCTATTGGGCAAAGCTCCAAATTGCTCACCAGAATGGTTGGATCAGTCTACAACTCCACCAACAATGCATCAGTGTTCCAATTTTCCCACATTTCCAACATTTATTTTCCTTTTTTTTGTCATATTAGGCAATTGGATATGTATGAAGACATATTGCAGAGTTGTTTTAATTTACATTTCTCTAATCAATAGTGATTTAGTGCATTTTTCATATGACTCTAGATAGATAGATATCTTTATTTGAAAACTGCCTGTTCATATCCTTTGACCATTTGTCAATTGGGGAATGACTTACATTCTTATAAATTTGATTCAGTTCTCTATATATTTGAGAAATGAGGCTTTTTCAGAATGTTTCCCAGCTTTCTGCTTTCCTCCTAGTCTTGATTGCATTGGTTTTGTTTGTGCAAAAACTGTTTAATTTATTGTAACCAAAATAAAGTATTCCGCATTTCATGATGTTCTCTATTTCTTGTTTGGTCATAATTTCTTCCCTTCTCCATAAATTTGACAGATAGACTATTCCTTACTCTCTTAATTTGCTTATGGTATCATTCTTTATGTCTAAATAATGTACTCATTTTGACCTTATTTTGGCATTTTGTGTGAGATGTTGCTCTATGCTTAGTTTTTGCCATACTTTTTTCTAGTTTTCCCAGCATTTTTTGTCAAGTAGTAAGTTCTTATCGCAGAAGCTAGAGTCTTTGGATTTATCAAACAGTAGATTACTGTAGTTGTTTATAGCTGTCTTATGTACCTAATTTATTCCACTGATCCACTACTGTATTTCTTAACCAGTTCAAAATAGTTTTGACAATTGCCACTTGGCAATATTGTCTTAGATCTGGCATAAGTAGGCTACCTTCCTTTGCTTTTTTAAAAAAATTAACTCCCTTCATATTCTGGATTTTTTGTTCTTCCAGGTGAATTTTTTATTATTTTTTCTAGCTCCTGTAAAATATTTTTTGGTAGTTTAGTATGGCATGAATTAAGTAAATGAATTTAGGTAGAAGTGTTATTTTTATTACATTAGCTCAGTCTACCCATGAGCATTTGATATTTTCCCAGTTGTTCAGGTATGACTTTACTTGCATGAAGTATTTTGTAATTGTGTTCATATTGTTCCTGGGTTTAATCTTGGCAAGCAGACTACCAAATGTTTTATGTTGCTTATGGTTATTTTAAATGGAATTTCTCTTTATACCTCTTGCTGCTGTGCTTTGTTGGTAATATATAGATATGGTTATGATTTGTGTAGGTTTATTTTATATCTGACAACTTTACTCAAGTTTTTAATGGTTTCAAGTAGTTTTTTCTAGCTGATTCTCTAGGATTCTCAAAGTATACCATCATGTCATCTATAAAGAGGGATAGTTTTGTTTCCTCATTGCCTCTCCTAATTTCTTCAATTTCTTTTTCTTCTCTTACTGCTAAAGCTAACATTTCTGGTATAACACTAAGTAATAGTGGTGATAATGGGTATCTTTATTTCACCCCTGATTTTATTGGGAAGTCTTCTAGCCTATTCCCATTATATATAATGCTTGCTGATAGTTTTAGATAGATACTACTAATCATTTAAAGGAAAACTCCATTTATCCCTATGTTCACTGGTACTTTTAATAGGAATGGGTGCTGATTTTTTGTCAAAAGTTTTTTCTGTATACATTGAGATAATCATATGATTCTGTTAGGTTTTCTTTATTGATATGATCAATTATACTGATAGTTTTCCCTAGTATTGAACTAGTTTTGTATTCCTGATGTAAATTCCACCTTATCATAGCGTATTATTCTCATGATAAAGTGCTGTAATCTCTTCGCTAATATTTTGTTTGAAAATTCTGTGTCAATATCCATTAGGGAGATTGATCTATAATGCTCTTTTTCCCTTTTTTTTTTGCTCTTCCTGGTTTAGATGTCAGTACCATATTTGTGTCATAAAAGAAATTTCTTAGAACTCTCTCTTTGTCCATTTTCCCAACTAGCTTACATAGTATTGGAATTAATTGTTCTTGAATTGTTTGATGGAATTTACTTGTAAATTCATCTGGCCCTTAAGACTTTTTTCTTAGGAAGTTCATTTATGACTTGCTCAATTTCTTTTTCTAAAATGGGGTTAAGTATTTTATTACCTCTTCTGTTAATCTGGGCAATTTATATTTCTGTAAATATTCATCCATTTCACTCAGATTGTCGGATATATTGGTATATAGTTGGGAAAAATAGAATCAAATTATTGCTTTACTTTCCTCTTCATTGATGGTGAATCCATCCCTTTCATTTTTGATACTAGCAAGTTGGTTTTCTTCATTTTTTAAAGTCAAATCAATCAAATTAACCAAAAGTTTATCTTTTTTCCTTAAAATTTTGATTTTTTTTCAATATTTTTCTTACTTTCAATTTTATTAATCTCTCCTTTGATTTTCAGAATTTCTAATTTAATTGGGTTTTTTTTATTGTTCTTTTTCCTAGCTTTTTTAGTTGCATGCCCAATTCATTGATCTACTCTTTCCCCATTTCATTCATGTAAGCATTTAGAGATATAAAATTTCTGGGGGCGCAGCCAAGATGGCGGAGTAGAAAGACACGCATTTGGTAGCTCCGAACCCAGAGCCCATGGATTTCCTCTAAAAAGAACTCCCAACAAATTCTGGAACAGTGGAAGCCTCATAGCAACACAGTGAAGGAGATTTCCGTTCCAGAGAGCCCTGAAAAACTGATTCCAAAGGTCCATCGCGCCCCGGATGGAGCAGAGCCCTCCCCTGCCCTGCCCTGGCCATGCGGCACTGAGAGGAGTGAGCAGATCTGAACAGCCATCAGGGACAGAATCTCCAGTGGCCACGAAGGTCCCTCCACCCACGGACTCGCAGGTCAGTGAGAGAGACGGGCTGAGAGGGGAGCAGGGTGTCTCCGGGATTCAGGCCCCCTCGGGAGGCGGAGGCAGAGGCAGTGGCAGGGGCAGCAGGCGGCCACAGGCTCCCGGAGCAGGCTGGAGCTCGGCAGCAGCTCCATTACAAAAGGTCTCTGCATAAACCCCCTGAGGGAA